>OY728155.1:1817370022-1817970022 GCA_963277665.1 Viscum album
ATAAATTGTGTTCTTGAAAATCAAAAATGATCACAATAATTGAGGGATTAATATTTGAAAATGCGATTTTATTAAGAACCACCTCATAAATAGAGTTAATAACACATCTTATTAATTTAATGTGAATGTATAAGTAAAGGTCTCCAAAAAAATTATATTTTTGAATATGAAGACATTAGTGAAAGCATAGATAGAGAATAGAAATGTAACTATAAACTTCCTATGGAGAGTGATATAGGAAAAATATTAATTTTTTTACCCCAAATATAGGAACTAGATATGTAAAAAATGATACTACTATCAGAAAAAATGATGATAACAAGACAACATTTTTGTTTCATGAAACATTTCATATAGTTGAAGAATTGTTTCATTATATATTTGAGTAAAGAAATTAAATTAACAGATACATATCTATATTATAATTACATACTTATCATTTGATTGTTCCTTAAACTATTTATACTTAATCACTCTAGAATAAATTTCATTATATGTTAAAGTAATAGATTTTCCTCTAAAACTATATACAGCTTTCAACTTAAATCGTTTCAGAAATAGTTAACCATTTAAATGGATTATGATCAAACAATTCAGAATCATTTCCATTTTAGTAAGTAGTATAAAATTTAATTTATTCATATAAATAACCTCATTATAAAAATTTCATTATTTGAACATCTTGAAAACATGTAGATTTATCATTCATTTAATAATTTGTTTTCAAAAAAGTTTAACTTTCTACTGAATCACTTATCTTTCTTCCATTAAATATATTGTCTCAAATATTTAATGAAAAATGTACTATAGTAATATTATTATATATTTCATAAACAATATGATGAAAACATCATTAATAACATTATTTCAAAAAAAATTTAATAGATCCCAAAATAGAAGAACATTAATCAGTCCACATCGGTTGTGCCAATAAAAATTTATTTATCATTGATCCCTTAGATTATTCATTGGTGAATTACATTACCAATTTAGGAATTAGTTTTCATAGTACCCCATATCCTTATATTTATAACACAAAACAGTATCATTTCCCTTATTTCATGTTCATTATTTTTTCCTAGTGACCCTTTTCACTAAAATTATGACAAACTCCCAATCCATTCAATCATTTCCTAGGGTTATTATTTCAACATTTATTACATGTTGGGAAATATTTCTTTACCTTCATAACATTACCTATTATTTTCACTTCCATCATATTCTTCTCTTACATCACATTTAATATCATAGAAATGAATACTTTATTATCTATATTGGTTGCACATAAAACTATTTCTTCTGATGAATAAATGGTTTGAGACACCATCAACCTTCAAATACATGCCTTAATTCCTTCAATGAAGTGATCAATCATTCATTACATTTATCATATGAAATCTATATAAAAACTTGATAATGTGGTAAATGGTGTTTCATTCTCTACAAAACGTTATTCTCCTCTTTGTTTAATCTATGAAACATTTTATTTATCTCAATTTTTTTCTCGTGGGGTAATAATATATAAATATAATTCACCTTAAAAATAGTCAATTCCGAGAGTTCTAGTTCCTCGTACGTTGTAGTATTCTCGATCAACAACAACCATTGATCGGTATAAACATGGATAAAATACACCACTAGGTTAACCTTTTACTTTTTACAACGTCACAATTCCATGAATATCTTTTCCACGGTTTCATCTGTTTCTGAAATACTGTTGGGTCAGTATTCCCACTAAATGATGGGGTACCCTATTGAATAAAGTGACTCAATATTGCAGAATATTATTGTGGAACATGTTTCTCCATCTAACAAAGGTTATGTGTCTTAATCTTATTAACATTCCCTAATATAACCATTACTCGCTCAATTCCAATACTAGCTATATCATATTTCTGAGTAAGAAAACATATATATTTTATTTTTTTGTTGATACCATTATTCCATAAAAGTTTTATTTTTAAAAATTGCAATATAATATTTTAGATCATAAAATATTGTAACATAATGTATAATCAAAATACTACTGAAACACTTGTCATATATTGAAGAATAATTCCATAAAAAATCTCATTATAATAAACATGATTTCTTTAGGAATACTTTTACATTCAAATACATTATAATTGGTATAAAGAACTTGTGACTTATCATAAAAATATCCCATGGGAGTGTCAATCTTGATGCACTGTAAGACCCATTTTCATGTATGAGGTTACTCTCAAGTCTAGTCTAACACACCATTTCAAAGTTATTATCCCTAGGTAGATATGTCCCAGATCCACATCCACTTATAGTATCCTTAAATGGATGTATTTCATGGAATTCCCACATAATCTCTACCATATAAAAATTATAGGATATTATTCTACAGTTATACTCAATGATTATCTTAGAGTTATTTCCCAAATATTTTTTTATCTAAATCTATTTTCCAATGATTATAATAATATTCATTTAATAATAACTGCAATGCCTCAACCTCAGAATCCTGATGTTTTTTCCTTAATTTATTACATTGGAATGATTACAAGGAAACAAATCATGAGTGGAAAATCATTTTATACGTTTTTTAAAACAATATTATATACATGATATGCATATTTCATTGGGTTTTTAAAAATATAACAAAATACGTAACAAAATGAAATGAAAACCATCCTTGAATCCTCACTCAACTATTTATTCTTCATATCTCGAGGAATGGAAAAAAATAAGGGTGATCTCGAATTTTAAATAAGGGTATGTAAAATAGTAGAAATAATTAATAAATGAGAATAATCATAATAGAAAGGTAATTAAATCATCATACATTCTAGATAATTATCTTGATAAGTCATAATCAGTATTCCATTGCATATAACTAAAACATAATCCATTAAATCAATAAATTAATAATTTAATGAATCTATAGATAATGTGAAAGAAAAAATATTTGGGATAAAAATAAAAACTAAATTATCAGTAAATTCATTTCATAATTATTAGAAATCATGTTTCCTAGAATCATAATAACTTTACCATCAAGATCTATTATAAATATATTTTAGCTACTTTGAATTGGACATCTGATACATTTAATGAAACAATATATGCATCGAGGGGCTTGAATTGACGAGTCCCCAAATCTTATAGTGATTTTCCAAAGAATTACTAATATATTAAAATAATCAATTTATATAATAAAAAATTTTCCTCATCAATTATTTGTACTCAATAAAAAATACAAATTTAAAAATAATTTCATAGTTAATCAATTAACTGTGAAATTGAACACCATGAATAAATATTCTATAAAATTTAATAAATAATTATATCCATTGCATTATTATATTTTTATTTGTTATATTATTAATGTAAAATAAATATGACCACAATGATGTGATTATGTCGAGCTAATTATAAAAATCAATAAACAAAGTGATATTTCAAAGATAACTTTTACCAATTAGTAATTTTCAAGTAAACCCCCTTGGATGAAAATATTTAAAGTGAAAAATTATATATTTTTGAAGTATGAGAGAGACGTGATATTAAATGTAAATCAGATAGTATATAAAAAAACTATTTTTAATTGGTTCATAATTAACAATAAGTCCCAATCAAATGTATATTGAGATGTAATCAATTATAGTTGTGGTAACACCTAAATCAGAATCGCTAAAAGTAATAATTATCCAATGAAACATTTCAATACGTTGAAGATAAAATAATTTCTGACAAAATATATCAACATGGGTAGTGGAACATCACACAAAAGAAATAATTTGTGAATATTATATTTATATCAATGATTTAAAATGTGAGTTTAAAATCATTTACCATGTGTTTACTTTTGGATTACTGGTATTTAAACTCATTTATAAGGGTTTCAAACAAGTTAATAACTTATAAAATAACCATAATATGTTTTTAATATAATATATGATCTAATTAATGTATCTTAATTCTTTTTCTTCGTAATATTCCATTGTTTTCATTATTTCAGCTGTTAATTCCCTTATTTTTCAGGCATGTTTTGACCTATTAAGTAATGCCCCATATTTATCAATGTATTATTTTTAAATATTATATAGAATTAATTTGACTACATGCACTAAAATAAAGTGAAATTCCAAGCCCCAATGATCCCTAAATAAATGATTAAAATATATTAAATACATTAAATAGCATCTGTGAGTGGTTTTCTTGAAAAATGAAATAACATTTAAACTAGTTCCCAGATAAAAAAGATGAGGGTAGTGTTGAATCTAGAGTAGAGACTTTACCTTATGCAAGGCCAAACATTGGCTCCTTTGGGATGGCAGTGAATGTTCATTTTTTGGACGTTTAATTAAATAAAATATATTTAATAATTATTTTATTTTCATTTTTTCACTAACGCAATGAATTAATATTATAAATAAGTTGTTAAGCAGAATTTATAAGGATATCGGCATAAACATGGAAGTTGTTTGATTATTTGATAGGATACCCTTGGAGAAAACTCTCAACTATGAATGATGAGAGATAAAGAGATAATTAATTGATGTGCGGGTAGAGTTGGAGGATCTCGTCGATGACGGAAGAAAATTCTTTCTTTGTCAATGATCAACCCATACTCTTGGTAGGGTCTTTGATTTCAATTCCATCTTTCTCATTCATGGATTCAAGGATGAATGCAGATCAACCCACAAACAATTTGACATGAGATTCAATCATTCTCGTAGGATGGGTGATTGCATGTTTGATTCTATTTTGATTTTGTTTCTTGATCTTTCTAATTGGACAAAATCAAGACCGTAACAAAAATTGATTGAGGTTCATACCATGGGTTGTTTCTCTATTATTTCTTCCCACTTTATCCATGTGTGTCCATTATTCATTTTAGGTGTATGAATAAAGGATCATTATAAATATTTGTCATGGTGCAACGATCTGAAATCATAGATCTCACATTGTGAAGAACTAGAAGAGGTGAGAAGAAAATGGAGATGGATGGATCAAGTTATTTTTGGAGATATCTTTCTTCGAGAGTTCTTCATACGTATGATCAGAATCAGTTTTTTGAGACGATCGATGGCCTGAAAATACCAAATAGATATTTTAAAGACGATATGACCCTAGATCATTAATTTTAGGGTGAATAGATCATCATATCGGATACCAGAAGATCAACTGAAGCATTGGAGTAAGAATAGTGATTCTAGAAAATACAGATAAACATGAATTATATCATAGAATACAGGGTCTGTGCTACCAGTCCAGTGGAGACTAGGGTTTAGAGCTATATATAAGTATCACATGGAGTATGAAACCTAAAACACAGTGTGTGGGCCCCTATCTAAGAGTCTTTATGTATATCGAGAGATACACAGACATGGGTTGGAGTACACGATATGTACACCAATACATGACTAGGCCATGACTGGTTACATGGGTGACCCCATGTACTCGTACACGGGTTGGTAAATAAAAGTTGAAGTCATGTACTAGAATAGGGCCAGCATACATGGAGAAGAACCAAGATAGTCGGACATGGGATGTATTACTTTCTATATGTATTGTATACCATTTCCACATGACATGTTCTTCTTACATCGTCTATTGTTCCTGACCAGTTCCCAGGGTCATGGGACATAGTTTGTGACCCCTCTACACTGTGGGTACCCATTGATATCCTGGTGCCATGTATATTGGATAAGTTTATTTTTTTGGTTCCCTAATAAATGTTCCCCATGAAGTTCAGTTGGAATTATTTTCTATATATGGGAGTATGGACCCTTTCAGCAGGACATTCTAGAGAGAGTCGAGAGTCCCCTTAATTGGGCATGGAGTTGAATCCTCAATCCAATATAGTGTCTTAGGTTGAGTCAGGTTATCAACTTGTCCAATCCAACCAAACATTTTTCCTCTGATTTGATGGTAAATCTATATAAGTCGTCGTATACCCCATGGACCTAAAATTGATCCTCCTTTGTGTATCATGATCTTCCTCACTCATGTTGTTGGCTCTTCTTGAACCAGTGTATCATGTTATATCCTTAGATATATTATTTCATATCTCTCTAAGGGTCTTTACTGATGAACAACAATTCTCGGAAGAATGTCAATATGGATATCAAACTCAAGAGTGATTTCTCCTTGATGAGTGCTTCATGGAATATTCATACTAGACCCCTAGCTTGGGAATGGGTACATGTGACATACCTCTACGATATGGGTCTTGATTTAGAGTATATATGGATATGTTATTGTTATATGTATTGTAGAAATATACTGTGTAGATCTGACAATACATTTACATTTTTACTGTTTTGTGTTTTAAGAGGTATCCTACTGAGTATTTTTATACCCACCAATGCACGGTATTTTCCCGCACATGTTGTGTCTTGTGAAGACGTGCATCCTCTTGACAGAGTCCAGGGTGGACATAGACCTCATAGAGATTTATGATTTCCTTTCAGAATGATGTGTTCCTACGGTGTTGAGTAGAAATCTTAGTACCTATCCTGTTTTTAACATGTTGGAATTTGTACTTGGAAGTCTTTTTTTGGTGGGATTATATTCTAGTCGAGTTTACAATTAGGCATTTAACATTCTATTGTACTTTATTGGGTGTTTTAGCAGCATGCGTGTATTTTTGTTCCTTAGTGGTTTTATACATTTCATCATTTTTGGGCTTAGAGATGTTTGTGTGTGTTCATGTACATAGGAAATGACCCCCATGTTAGTGGCATTCCTACAATTTTTCAGTACCATCCCTGGGCCTTTTGAAGGTGTGATTGGGGAGTCATGGCATGGGCCCCCTAGGACGAGTCATGAAAAAGTGGTATCAGTGGTGGCCAGTTCTACTATAGGACTGAGTGTCTATGAGAATGGTTTGGGGAAACAGTGTCTAGGGTTTCGCGATCATATTTCATACCATGTACTGCAGTGTTGTTGTGGCCGGCTGATGTATCCATACATGAGGACTATAATAACCTAGTTTTTTGACTCTGTACATGGGAAAACAAGTTTTAGGGAAACAAAAAATGGTACATGCATCATATAGGAATTAGTTGTGGTTTCAATATCATTCTTGAGTTAGTTATATAGATATACTCATTGACTGTGGTATAAATTGTTACCTTAAAAGATCCAATAGATCGATCACAAGGATGACTCCCTCAATGAAGAGGCTTCGATATAGGGGAACGTTCAACAGGCATTACCTAAAGGTAATACACCATCTATACCATGACCAGTGGTGAAGCACATTATAAATACAGAACCAGCAGATAAGGAGTCTAGGTTGAGCATGATCCATGAGTTTCAAAGATAGATAACCTTCGGGATCCAAGAGATCCCAACCCATAGGCGGATGAGGACTATATTCAGGCAGTGACCAGGGTTTTCTATTTAGTGAGGACACCAACAGATCATATGGTGATCCTAGAAGCGAGACATCTTCAGGGTTCAATAGAGCGATGGTGTAGTTTTACCATGCATAATCATGATGAGGTGACTCTTTAATGGGAGAAGTTATATCATATCATTAGATAGCAGTTCTCTCTAGTTATGTTGAGAGTAGTGTTCATATATTAGGTTCTTCAGATCCACCATGGTAGTATGATGGTGGTTGACTATTCATTGTGGTTGACCAACCTCTCTAGGTACATCATGGATATGATGAAGGATCCATACTTCAACAATCCGATATTCAAGAGGATTCTACGATGGGACATCTGAGCTAGATTTTTACACCTATGCATTCCAACTTTTGTTAGAGTACTCAAAGAAGCCTTGGTGGTTGATGAGTTCTTGACTACATAGAGATATCCAACGACAGTCATCAGTAAGTAGACTTTTTTAGAGACCATGGAAATTTGGATCCGATGTCAAACAGAGGGGTCAGGATGTGGGAGACATCATATGATGTTCAAGGATATGGGATCTACAGTCCAGGGCTCTCATGTTGGATCTATTAATCATTGGGAGAGGTGATGTTACACATGCGACGATAGAGGACATATTGCAAGAGATTGTCCAACCCATTGAGTAGGAGATAGGGAAGTGGTGGAGCGACCACTGTGGTGGGGGAAATGGGTGGATTATGTATATATGATATGAAGTGAATGTGGAAGAGGATCAGGAAGTGTTGTTGGAGGTGACCGACATTTTGATATAGTACCACGACCACCCCCAGGAGATCCATGCCAGGCTCAGGGAGCTGGAGGAGAAGAGAGGGGGATGCTAAAAACGGTTGAGGTATACAACCCTTGGAATGAAGGGATGATCCAAGGTTAATTCTATGTATTTTCTACAATCCCTTCTATAATTATAGGCATGGTTTACAGTCATTTATTCCTCACCACATACCTTATATCATACCTTGAGATTTGGGTAAAACCATAGACCCTACCATTATGATTGGGGACACCTATGGTAGGAGACTTTATGATAACACATCTTTTATGACATTGTGATATTACCCTTGGAGAAGGTAGTTTTAGTTGGAACCTCTTCGTCGTAGCATCGATGCCTTGTGACATCATTCTCTGTATAGATTGGCTGTCTTCGGTTAATTCCTATATTGAATGTTTTAGGTGAAGGTTGATGTGTGTCTACAGCAATGGGATGGTGTCTTCCTTTTTAAGTGAAAATGAGGCACACACAGTACACGATGGACTCATTCCTAGGAGGGTGTATCTGATCAATCATGAGTTTTATAGCCTTTCCCTTAGAGCAGAAGATGTTGTGATTTTTCAGTTCCCAACAATAGCAGAAGTGTATCAGGCCGTCTTTCCCAAAGTAGTTCCAGGATTACCTCCCCATCGGGAGATCGACTTTTTTGTCGATTTACACCTCGAGAAAACATATATATCACCACTAATGTATCTAATGGATTCTGTAGAGCTTCACAAGCTAATGGTTCAACTTGAGGATTTATAGAGCAAGGGATTCGTGAGACCCAATTTTCCGCCCTTGGAAGGCTTGTTTTTTTTCAAAAAGGTATATAAAAGATTGAGGTTGTGCATGGATTACTAATAGTTGAACCAAGTGATGGTAACGAACATGTATCCACTACTAAGGATCTATGACCTCTTTGATCAGTTGATAAGAGAATGATGGTTCTTGAAGATTGGCCTTCGATCTGGATATCATATACTATGAGTACTAGATGAGAATATAACAAATATTGATTTTAGATTTTGTTATGGTCACTATGAGTACTTGGTGATGCCCTTTGGCCTGACTAATGCCAAAAAATTGCTCATGGGACTCATGAACCAGATCTTCCATCCATACTTATACTGGCTCATTGTGGTCTTCATCAATGACATCCTTGGGTACTCGACATCTGAGGAGGATCACTAGAGACACCAATGGATGATTTTGGAAGCATTACTAGAAATCTGGGCACTTGCAAAGGGTAATTTGTGACGGGGCCCGGTCACGAAAGTCCCATTGCAGAATAAGGTATTGAAAATAGATTTTTATTCGCGACGAGATGTCGATCTATCACAAATATATTCCTCGTGTTTTTTGAATAACATATTGCGAAATTCCTAATCACAAAAAGACTTGTAAATTTATTGAAACCTTTTTTTGCAATGGGCTGTCACAAGTACTATTTGTGATGGGGTCCATCGTAAAAAGTGTAATAATAATAATGATGAAATAATAATATTTATATAAGTAAAATAATATATATTATTATGTAATTTAATAATATTCATATAATAATCATATAATTGAAAATAAAATAATAATAATATTATTATTAATGAAATAATAATACCAATACTAACAATATAATGAAAAATTATAACATAATGAAAAATTCAACATTCTAAAAATATATAACAAAATAATAAATAGGGAATAGTAAAAAATAATAAATTATAAATTATAAAAATAAAATAAAAAATGATATAGAAAATATTTAAATAAATATAATCAACATACTATTCACAATAATATAAAAACTCACTATAAAGAAATATAGATAGTTAATATAAATAACAAAATTTAAATTCAATTATTTTACAATAAAAAATATATAGATCCCTAAGTGGGAGGGTTGTATAAAAGAGACGGTGGAGGAAACATCATCCCTAAACCATGAGTCATACTTCGCATATACTCTAAATTCCCCTACACTTGTTATTTCCACCATCATTTCATCCCCACATACTTATGTTTCTACTACTATTGTCACATGATCTCTTCTTGTTGTTAATGCTTCCATTGACACATCTTCTCCCCCTCCCTGTGCAAAATCTCTATATGGACACCTTAAGCTCATAAATGCTTCTTATACTGAAAACTGATGATGATGATGATGATGATGACTCTCCATGAGCTCCTCGAGATAGATGATGACATCACAGTGGTTCCATAACAATTCATAGGAATCAGTTAAGAGATGATACCAACAACTTGTCCTTTCTCAAATCCATACTAGGTTGGATTTATCTATCTTGTATCACCAAATCGGTGGGTAATGGTTTTAGTATCGGTCTCCACTAGATGCTCAGTATGTTTTTGAGATGTATCGGCCTCACATGACTCCTTCAATTAAAAATTAAAATTAAAATAGTTAAAATATTATTTGAAGTTAAATTTTAAACTTAGAGAGAAACAATATTGACCACAATCTAATGTTGGTGAGCAGCTCTAATATATCCAGTGGTCAGATCACTATAAATCCTCCTATAATCGTCGAACACCATTATATTGGTATATTTGACTACCATTGTTAATATAAAATAAATCATTTACATTTAAAGTTATGTAAATTTTTTAAAAAATAACATACTATATTCTATATTTTTGTTCTGAATATATAACTATTGGATCCATGTGTCACCTCCTGTCTCCCCTGGATTTGTCAAACTAATGAGGATCTCCTATTAAGACAACCACACAACCATTATGAGCATAAAAAATCCCAAAAATGAGATGAATTGTAATCTTTTCATTAGGGGTGACAAGACTCATCAAACTATATCACTCCTTTATCCATTGATTTCCTTCTCAAATTGTGAAAAAACTGATTGTAACGCTAACACGTAGTCTCCTTCCATGCCTTCCAGATAGAGTCACACATGCTCTCACTGATGGGTACAATAAAACCAACAAATAATTTATAATATAATGTTATTTATTAAAATTATATAAAAGTAAATATTATTTATTTACATACCATCCAATGATTGAACATGTGGTGTTAAACATCAATGGGAATCTGATCCCATGAGACCCATGCATTAGAATAATAATTACACAATGTATAACTCCCATGTCCAGTACTTATACCCATAAAAATGTGAATATAAGAAAAAAAAATCAAATAACTAGTATATATATTTTTTAAAACTACCTAAAATATATAGTTAAACATAACTTTGGACACATGGATCAAATCCATAATATGGACATCACTCAGGGATCGGGTTAGGAAACCTCAACCACACAAGACCATGCCCCCTCCTAGCCCCCCCGAACCACTAGTAGTCAGAGGGTCAGATGATTCAACATATTGCTCATCCAAAGGTAGATCAACATCTTGCAATAGACAATACATATCCTCATCCATCTGAAATAAGAAATGACTACTGTTAGAAAATAGTTGAAAAAATTATTATATATATATATTATATATATTTATAACAAGAATATAAGTGTTCCAATCTTCATCTTCATCCTCATATTCATATTTTACGATGTCAATATATTCATATTCCTCTTAATCATCATCAATTTTCTTAGGAATTTCACATTCATCATCTCTTTTCATTTCAAATTCATTTGTATCATTATTAATATCATCATCATGATGAACCCTTAATTTTGGGGTGTCATCATTGATATTAATGTCTCTTCATGAAAAATTATGATTTGAAGCAGGCTATTGAAACATTTCAATTCCATCCACCTCATCGGAATCATATTTACTTTGTGTAAACTGATTTTCCTACGATATAATTTTTTATGCTCCACCAGTCACTCAACTTTTTTGATGTAGCACAATATTTTGAATAATAAATTTTATGTTAATGATGAGCCAATAAAAATGGTTTATTTTCTATAAGATGAATTTTATATTTAATATCAATGATTCCATGGGTTGTATTAACACACAATAATCTCTTCTTATCCAACCATTGACATTTAAACATTTTTATGTAATTATTTCCCAGATAACACAGTTCAATAATTTCTTCCAGAATGCCATAAAATTTATCATTAGTTTCTATATGTTGATATCCACTCAAGAAAACACACTTATTCACTGTTTTTTTATTCCACATATTCACGCGTATAAAATCTAAAATTATCCACCACATATAAATTATAAACACTAAACATTTTTGTTGGTGGGTTACTCAATAAACTCAATTGGTTATCAATTTTATCAGATTCTTGAGATACCTAAAAATATTTAAAATATTTATAAATATACTAGATAATAAATCGATTTTATATGATAAAAAAAATAAGCTTCCAATTTTTCAAAACAATTTGAAATTTTTTAACTAATGTTATTAATGATTAGTTTATGTAATTTGTGGAAGTTATTTATTGATGTGATTATCATTTAACCTACAAAAAAATATTATTATCGTACTCTAACAAAAAATATAGAATAAATGATAGGGGTACTCAACATAAAAAGGGATTTATTTTTTCATAGTTGAACAAAACATATGTATAAACTCTGTGATGTTCATCATATAAAATTCATCTTTCATAAACTCCACGGATGCCATGTTTGGGATGATTGAAGACTGGTAATTGATTTTCAATTCCATTGTCAACATTTTCCTCATTCTTTCCGATACATTTGTCTTTTGAGTAATATTTAGATTGAATGTAATGATAGAAGAATAAATAAATGTCCCCTTTAAAATAAGCATCTACAATTGAACATTAAACTGATGTTTTTTAACACCCTTTTTCCATCAATTTATACATGAATCTCATGAATGGGTACGTCATTCAGAATTGTACCATATCACCACATTTTTCACCATGTAGAAAATGTAATATAAAATTTTCCATTGATCCAATAAAATCATGTAGGAATATTTTTTCCAGTTTAAATAAAATTAAACCAACATCATCTTGAAGTCCTCATAATTCATCAAAGTCACTTTTTACCAGAAAAATTTCTCAGAAAAAATATTATATATTTGTTAGCACATCCAAAATCATAGAATTCAAAAAACTTATTAATCCAATCAGCTGAATTCTTTCCATTATAATGTTATATTAGTGTTCTTTTAGTCGATTGATATGACTATTTCTAGCACATATTCCCAATTAAAATCATAACCATCTGGAATTCTCAAATCTACAATTCACTGAAGAAAAAATAATTGATTTTTTTAAAGTGGATAAGTTGATTTTGACTTAATTATCTTCTAGGATTTGACATTTTCAAATAGTTCAAATTTTGGTTACCTACATTTTTGGGGATGATCTAATCATTCCATTACATTTTCTTTAGTCTTACCCGGTGTATCGAAAACTATATGAAATAAATTTTTAAAACTATTCTTATCAATATGCATGAAATCTAACTTGTGACAGACTAACAAATCAAACCAATATGATAGATCCCCATAAATACTCCATTTTACCCAATTGTGTTCATTCCCAAAGACATCAATTTTATATTTGTTTATAGTTGGTCCAAATATGATGGGAGGTAATGAAGATACAATTAAATTAAACTTTTTACATAATATGTTTTTTGGAGGTCTTATTATTTCAATTGTGTGTTTTCTGAAATAATATTTTTCCTCCAAAAAGAATGATCAGGTGGGAGGAATCTTCACTGATAGTCGAAAAACCATGTTTTTTCCATTATAGAGCAAAAATAATTTTTTGCCTATCCTACAGTATGGAAATTAATTTGGACCATGTGTACTTAAGATAAATAATATGCCATACGATATGAAGTTACTAATTTCCTACATCAATGTAGTATTCAACAAGGAATTTTGGTTCACAGAAACTTCAAATGTACTAACATCAGTAATCCATAATGAATTTAACTAATCAAAAAGTGGTTCCAACTAAACATGAATATTTTTTTTCCGATGGCCTGGAATTTATAAGGTCAAAATGATATATTGTTCCATCATCAATACCCATGGAGGAAAATTTTATAGAGTTATAATGAAAGGCCAACATGAATACTGACTAAATTAATAACTAAATGGACATAAACCATTAGTATAAATAACCAATCAAACATTTAGGGATTTTAAATCGTTAGATGTATTCCCTTGCTCAAAAAGTTTCCATAAATAAAAATAATATGGATGATTTATGGTTTCATTATTTGGAATATTTTTTTTCATGCGAAGACATAAATATCGTTGTGTTCTGAGACATAAATAAAAGTTGTTATCATTGTGTAAGAAGGAAATATCTCTATTATTTTATAGAAATCAATAAAAACTTCCCTTGTTGGGACTCATTATATCTCGATTTTCCACATGTAGAAAAATGATGCAATATATCATTTTTACCAGAATATAAGATGCAATCATTTTAACATGCATTAATCTTCTGATAACCAAGACCCTGATTACAAACCAGACTCTTGATGTTATAGAAATTTTTATGCAACAGATTTCTTTCAAGTTGAAGTGTTTTTTTATCAAAGATAATATTTGATCAAAAAAAATATTTGAAATTCAATTATATAATTTAATATCACTAAATTTAGCAACATCTTTAAATTTAACTATCTTGCAACCATGACATAAAGCATTCTTAGCAGACCACAACAACTCATAAAAACGAGATGGTTCTAACTCATGGGTTAAATTAATATAATCCTAAGTTTCAAATTTTAAAAAATACGAACCTACCACATCATGTACTAAATATTGAAATCATGCTGGATTAATGAAATAAATATTAGTATATTTATGGAACTGTGTTCCCCATGTTGATACCAAAAAACCTAATCTGGTTGAAAAAAAAACAGCAATCAATGACCTCGAACATTGAAAATGCGTCAATCATCATGAGGGAATATTTTTTACAAAGGCAATTAATTGTCCCTTCTGAAAAAAATTCCTTTTTTGATGATGTAATTGATAATAAAGCATCAACACCCTCAATATATATAGGATTTTAACATGAAATATTAGGATTCTTTCACTGATTTATCAAAGAACAATCACATATTAATGATTTTTCTCAAATTCCTTATTCAATATTTTTAAAAAAAATTATATATAAAAATTAATTATTTTAAAATTCAATATAAGAAAAACACTATCCAAAAATGTGAAGACAATTAAATTTCTATGTCATTAAAAGTATAATAATTTAAATTATTTCATACCTATTTATAGTATTTTTTAAACGGTTATACTAATATACACTAACATATAATAATTTATAGTAACTAACACAAATTATAATTAATTATAGCTAATTTTTACTAATAATTATTAATTAACGATGATAAAATTTTAGGCGTATTAGCGGCATCTATTTTTCCTGACGAATCATCTCCATTATCTCCAACTGAAATCACAATGAAAAATATGCTCAAAAGTAGGGATAATGATTTCTGAATGTATGAATATGGAGAGTAGCATGGAGAGGACTCCATGTTCTCTATCTTCGTGCATACAGAAATGGATATCTTTACGTCTGAGAAGTTTTTTCATAGTGATTTTGGTCAGAGACAGTGGATACGAGTTGTTGGGAAAAAGTGAATCTTTTGCATGATGGCACATCTCCTTGCAACTTTCTCAAACTGAAATTAGTATGAAAAATCGACTCTGATGTAAGTGTTTCACATTTTTTATGCATGATAACGGAGAGTAGGAATGTCTCACCATGCTGATCTCCATTATCATGCATATGAAAATGGTTATCCATTAGTGAGAAAATATTTTTCATAGATATTTTAGTGGGATGAAATTGCATGGAGATGAGGCGTCCGGAAAAATGTAGCCACCAATCTGCATGAAATTGTACCTATTTATTACAATTAGTTACAATTTATTAAAATTTCATGCTACCTATAGCTAATTATTGCTAATTATTAACAATAATTTTTAATTATTTCTAGTTATTACTAATTATAATAATTTATTACTAATTATTAGAATTTATTTCTAACTATTAGAATTTATAACTAATTATTATAATTTATTAGTAATTATTACAAATTATTTGAATTTATTACTAATTATTAGAATTTTTACTAACTATAGAATTTATTACTAATTGTTTGAATTTATTAAAAATTATTATAAATTATTACTAAATATTATAATTTATTAGTAATTATTTCTAAATATTATAATTTATAGTAATTATTAATAATTATTAGAATTTATTAATAATTATTATAATTTATTATAATTATTATAATTTATTACTAAGTAATAGAATTAATTATGAATTATTACTATTTATTATAATATATTACAAATCATTGCTAATTGTTGATAATTATAACTAATTATTGCAATTTACTACTAATTATTGCAGTTTATTACTAATCATTACAATTTTTTACTAATTTTTTTCTTTTATTACTATTATTAAAATTTATTAATAATTCTTATAAATTATTACTAATTATAATAATTTAATGGAATTTGTAAATAATTAGTAGAATTTTTATTAATTATTACTAATTATTAGTAATTTTTCAGTTAATTACTAATTGTTGCAATTTATTAGAAATTGTTGCAATTTATTACTAATTATATGAATTTATAACCAATTATTACAATTTGTTACTAATTATAATAATTTATTGCTAATTATAACTAATTTGGACAAATTTTTAATAATTTTCACTAATTATTACAAATTATTGCATTTCATTACTAATTTTTTAAATTTATTTCTAATTCTTGCAATTTATTAATAATTGTTACAGTGTATTATTAATTATTAAAATTTATTACTAATTATTACTAATTATTCCTAATTTTTACAATTTATTACTAATTATTACAATTTATTACTAATTATTACAATTTATTTCTAATTAGTTTTATTAATTACAAATTATTATGATTTATTACTAATCATTATAATTTATTACAAATTATTAGATTTTATTACATATTATTACTAACTATTACAAATTATTAATAATTATTACAATTTATTAATAATTATTACGTATTATTACAATTTACTATAAATAATTTTAATTTATTAATAATTATTACAATTTATTACAATTTATTCATAATTATTAAAATTTAATACTAATTATCACAATACATTAATAATTATTACACTTTATTACTAATTTTTACAATGTATTACTAATTATTACAAGTAATTACTAATTATTAGAATTTATTAGTATTTATTATTTATTATTACAATTCATTACTAATTATTACATTTAATTTATAATAGTTACAGTTTATTACTAGTTGTTGAAGTTTATTACTAATTGATGCAATTTATTTCTAATTATTTCAATTTATTTCTAATTATTTCAATTTATTTCTAATTATTTCAATTTCATACAAATTATTGCAATTTATTACTAATTATTCAAATATATTACTAATTATTACCATTTATTAAAATTATTACAATTTATTAAAAACTATTAGAATTTATTATGAATTATTATAATTTATTACTAATTATTATAATTTATTTAAAATTTTTAGAATTGATTACTAATTATTATTATCTATTACTTATAATAGAAATCATTTCTAATTTTTAGAAATTATTATAACGTATTACTAATTTTTACCATTTATTAATAATTATTACAATTTATTACTAATTATTAGAAATTTTCTAATTATTAATAATTATTATAATTTTTTACTAATTATTATAATTTATTATTAAATATTAGAATTTATTACTAATTATTACAATGTATTACTAATTATTACAATTTATTACTAATTCATTGAATTTATTACTAGTAATTAGTAATTGCTGCAAATCAATACTAATTGATGCAATTTATTACGAATTATTGCAATTTATTAATAATTGTTTAAATTTATAATCATTTATTAAAAATATTTACTGATTATTTTTATTTATTACTAATTATTGGAATTTATTACAAATTATTACCAATTATTCTAATTTGTTATGAATTGTTATATTTTATTACAAGCTATTATAATTTAGTACTAATTATTATAATTTCTTATTATTATAATTTCTTACTAACTATTCAAATTTATTACGAATTATTCGAATTTATTACTAATTGTTTCAATTTATTACTATTGATTGCAATTTATTACAATTTATTACAATTTATTACTAATTATTAAAAAAATTCCAATTAATGCAATTTGTTACTAATTATCACAGTTTATTAGTAATTATTGCAACATATTACTAATTATTTCAATATATAACTGATTATTTCAATTTATTACTAATTATTGTACTTTATAACTAATTATTGTAATTTAATACTAATCATTGCTATTTAAAACTACTAATTGTGATTTAATTGTAATTAGTACAGTTTAATACTATTTATTACACTTTAATACAAATTATAACAATTTAAAACTAGTTATTAAAATTTAAAACTAATTTTTACAACTTAATATTAAGTATTACAAATTAACAAAAAAACTACAAATTAATATTAATTCATAGTAATAACACATAAATAATTATAAAAATAAACATAAACAATGATAAATAAACCATTTAATTCCAATTTAATTTAACTATAGAAAATCAACAAAATTTATAACAAAATAATATAAAATGAATTATGAAAAAATAAAAGAAATAGTCAAATACCATAAAACATAAGCTTTCCAACGATATTAGCTGCGAATATTGCCCAGAAATAAAATTTTAAACTATTAAAAATTTTGAGAGAAATTTTTCCACCAGAGAGATAGATGAGTAGAGAATTGAGTGGAACGAGGAAAAAATAACTGGGGGTATATATAGGTCAGATTATTTGCGACGAGGTTATTTGTGAATGTAGTCCCGGTACAAATAGTATCATTTACGATGAGACCCGTCACAAATACTCGATGGTTATAAATGTCTTTTGCAACTGGCTTTGTCGCAATAGACCATTGCCGACATATTATTTTCTAGAGGATATAAATCTCATCCAAAATACTAGAAAATGCCTATGGGTATTTGTGATGGGACACTATAACCCATCGCAAATACTCTTTCTCATGTTTTGGCACGCCTGGGAAACAAACCTTTTGCAATGGGAACCATCGACCTGTCGTAAAAAAACATTATTATTTTCAATGGGATGGTTCTCCTATCACAAATTTCATGTCACAAATGACCACTTTTCCTATAGTGACATACTCTAAGACAACCATCTTTATGGAAATCCCTCTATGTGCCAGTTCTGAATTCAGGAGGTCCACTTTTTTGGACATGTTATCTCAATAGCTGGAGTGCCGTTGACCCAGCCATAGCAAATCCATTTTAGCTTGAGAGAAAATCAGGAATGTGATGGAGGTGCAGAACTTCCTTGGGGTAGCAATCTATTATTAGAGATTCATAACTGATTTCTCCTAGTTTTCTGCACTGAGGAAAACTTTTACCTGAAAGGGAATCCTTTAGTGTTGATGGAGAAGGGCCAACATGATTTCCAGCAGTTGAGTTAGAGTTTGACGAGCACCCAGATATTCAAATTACCAGAGGAGTGAGTCAAGTATGTATTGTTCTATGATGCATCAGGGACCAGACATGATTGTGTCCTGATGCATTGGAAAGCGGTGACAGGCTATGGTTCATGCCAATCGATCCCATGTGAGATGAACTATGTGGATCATGATCTGTAGTTAGAAATCGCAGTCTTTGCATTAAATGTGTCGAGACACAACCTGATGGGTGAGCACTTTATCATCTACTCTGATCACAAGAGTATCAAGTATATATTCTCCCAGAGGATCTAAACATGAGATAGAGGTGATGGATAGAGTTCTTCTAGGACTATGACTTCGAGATTGTGTATACTCCTACGAAGGGTAACATGGTGGCTGATTCTCTTAATAAGAGATCTAGTTTACAATTGTTGACTGAGGCGTCAGAGTAGTCGATCTCGTTATAATTATTCGTCATCGATGGAGATGATATAGCTTACCTCCAATCGATGGTGGTCACCCATCAACACTTATTGTGATTTTGGGAAGCACTAGTTAGGGATGTCGACTACGAGACCTTGCATGCTCAGATGTCCACAGGGCATGCTCTTGATGGATATTCACAAGGCGGGGATCGCATTATCCTTTTTAGGGGACACACAGTTCTACTAGAAGTGGTACGGGAGGAGGATTTAAGGGAGTTTTATATATCCCCATTGGTGGTAAACTCTGGTGAAGTAATGATGTACCAGGACATCTAATGTCAGTTTTGGGGGACAGAGATGAGGAAGGTAGTGGCATAGTTCATTTCTCGATTCATTACATGCCTGCAGGTGAAGGCTGAGCGCCAATTTCTAGAGGGATTATCTCACCCCTATAGGTTTTAGAATGGAAGTGGGATGGAAGATATATAGACTTCATGATGATTGTACCATGTACGTCCATTGGACACAATTCCATTTGGGTGATCGTTGAAGGACTCACCAAGTCGGGCCACTTCTTATCTATCCAAGAGCAGAGTTCAGTTGACATCAAGGGACAGCTATACTTGCTGGAGATATTTCATCTTCACGGATTACCAATGATGTTAGTTTCTAATCATGATTCTCATTTCACATCCTGATTGTAGAAGGGATTATATAAGGTGTTTGGGAATCATCTATACATCAGAACATCATTTCATCCATAAACATATGACCAAATAGAGAGGACCATTCAGGTTTTAGAGAACTTGTTTCAAGATCGTATCATGGTCTTCGGTCATAGCTAGGAGGACCACCTACCCCTGGTGGAGTTTCTGCACAACAATAACTACCACTCCACCTTTAGTATGTCTCTGTTGGAGGCTTTGTTTGGGAGACCCTATCGGTCACCACTTTGAAGGACTAACCTATGAGAGTCTGAAAACATGGTCCAGGAGTTAGTGTTAGCTACTACTGAGAGGTTATAGATTATAAAGGAGTGGATGAGGACTACACATACCCAACAGATTTCTTATGATGACAGATGACGGAGAACTATGGTGTTGGAAAAAAGAGACCATGTTTTCCATCAGGTATCAACTTGACGAGGGTTACAGAGATTTGGTTTGGGTGTCATGTTATCTATGATGTTTATCGGCCCTTTTCAAATTCTATATAGTGTTGGTTAGGTGAAATACCAACAAGATCAACCGCTTTAGTTTCACCGGATACATGATGTCTTCCACATGTCACAACTAAAGAGGTACATGTACGATCCATCACAAGTCATCGACTACGGTGTTCTAGACATCGAGGATGGATCAAATTTTGTGGAGTACGTGGTGGAGATCGAGGATCCGTAGGAGGGGATTCTTCGTGTTAGGGAGATTCACAAGTGGCATGTCGGGAGAACGAGAATCTCTTGGAGAGCACATGTTTGTGGGAGGCTCAAATTCATGCATAGTACCCACATCTCTTTGTATAGCCATTTGTTTAGGATTTTCGGTAACATAAATCCCTATGGTGGGGGAGAATGTAATGTCTCAGATGTTTTTGTTTATTATTTTTATATATTATATGTAATTAATCTGAGGCAAAAAGGTGATATGTCATACAATACAAAGGACTAGTGTGCCTGGAATACATTTTTGAAATATATTAAATAAATTAAATAAATTAAATAACATGCTTGAGTGGTTATCCTGAAAAAGTGGAATAATATTTAATAGGGTGTCAAGATAAAATATTATGTAGGAACTATTTCTTTTAGAGTAGATATATTACCTTAAGAGAGGACTTACACCGACCGACACAGGATGATTATGAAAGTTAGTTTTTGGATGATCAAGGAAATAAAATAAATTTAATATTTATTTTATTTTTTCCATTGATATAATTAAATGAAATAATCATTTAAATAATATATTATGCATAATTTTCTGGGTTAGCAACATAAGCCTAGATTTTTCTAGATCATTGGAGAGGAGACCCTTGGAGAAACATCTCGATGAGAAATGAAGTGACTATGAATCGTTGCAAAGATGGAGTTAGAGGATCTCATCGAGGAAAAAAGTGCAATCCTTCTTCATCAACGATCAATCCACACTCATGGAAGTTCATGAGATTTCAATTCATTCCTTCGCATTCTTGGATTCAATTATGAATGTAGGTCATCCCATGAATAGGTTGACACGTGATTTGATCGTCATTTCAAGATTACTGATTGTGGGTTTGATTGGAGGAACTGATTCTATTTTGATTTAGTTTCTTGATTTTTCTAATGTGATAAGATCAAGGATGTAATAAATAATGGCTGAGGTTCATTCCTCGGGTTATTTTCCTATGATTTGTTCCCCCTTTATTTATGTCTGTTATTCATTCTTCATGGGGTTATGAAAGAAGGGTTGATGCACATACATTTCTAGGCACAACGCCCTGAAATCATAGATCTAACATCGTGAAATCCTAGAAACGGTGAGATGATGATGGTGAAATATTGATCTATTTATTTTGGGAGATATCATTCTTATAGCATTCTTGGTGTCGATATTCAGAATAGATTTTTGGATTTGATCGAAGGCTCAAAACAAAACAAATCATTATTTCAAGAAAGACACGATCTCGGATCATAAATTTCTAGGAAAATAGATCATTGGATCGAAAACCAGAATATAAAATGAATTACTGGAGGAATAATAGTGATTTTGGAAAATCCCAATGACCATGGTGTGTATCTCAGAAAACATGGAATGTGGGACTAGTCCCATTATAACTAGGGTTTTGGGGACAAGAGAAGTGTCACACGACATGAAACACCTATCACACAGTGTGTTTTCACTTCCCCGAGATGTAACCTCTTCTTCATATAACTCATTTTAGTTTATACCAACCATCTTCCTCGGTTTTCATTATTTTTAATGCGATGATTCTATGATGATGGTAAGTATTTTGGGATATTAATTTTTCATGTTTTTTATGAGAAAAAGTGGTTGATATGGTTGAATAAGTGGGGGTGGGGCCCTTTATGTATTGGAGGATGACTTCCATTCTTGTAAATATAAATTGTAAAAATTATTTGGATGTATTCCTTACATAATATGCCTCAATTATAAACTAAAATAGATACAAGATAGAATATGACATAAATATTTCCATACTATGTCATTTGGACTTGTTTATAGGTCATATAGAAACTTATGTGTAATGTTTAACCACTATGTAAACTCATTTTCACCTTGATCTGTACAATTAATTTTAGTCACTGTCACTATTTTTTTTTCAAAATCATGGATGACGTTACTAGACTTTGTAATTTATTATTATTCCAAATATTAAATCTATTATTCTCAATTCCAATCACATAAGTGGAATAAATTAATTTAAAATTAATCTTGAAAATAGAATGAGAAAGCTGGTTTCTAAAGAGAAAATGTTCAAAAGAATGAAATGTATTTATATAAAAATTTCATATAAAATTGATCTCAATTAAATAAATTGTATTTATAAATTCATAATTGATCTAATTAAAAAATAAAATTATTTAAAAATATTTTTTAACCCTCAATATTATTTAAAAAATTAGTTTTTAATTAAGATTTAGTATTCTTGTCACTATTCATCAAAAATATAATATATCAAAAAAATTTACCCTAAGATATTTTTTACATGTCAAATTCATAAATTAAGTTTGTGTTTTCATAATAAAATTTTAAAATGTGTGAAAATTGATTTTAAAAATAGTTTCACCATAATACAATGAAAAAACTAACTTTAGATAAATATAGCTTATTATCTCTAAAAATGGACTTACTCTTACAATATATCTATTAAATGTATTAAAAAAATAAAGAAAATATTATATTTAATTTATAATATAGTTATTTATATTCTATAATCTATTGATTTTATTTAATGTTATTTATTTATTTAAAACACCTTGGTGGGCATAAAATTATTTTTCATAAAAACAAATCCATTATATTCAATTGCATTCTATATTAATTTCTATCCCAAATTAATTATATAAATATATGTATATCATATTTTATAAATTTATTTAATCATTTTCATAAATTTCATTACAACGGCTATTTGAAAACTATCATATTATATGAAAATTTTAACTATATATTATTGTTTGGAAAAAACAAGTCCTTTATGTACTACAAGCTAACATTAGTATTCCTTAAGGAGTAATATAAGTATAAGGTTGCCTTTTATTATAGCTAAACTCAGTGTACAATTTACAATAAAATTATATTGGTGTAACGTATAAGGAATTATAGCACCAACATTAAATTTTTCTAGAATGAATATATAATAAATACTTGGTGTGATACACAGAGTCTTACATTACATCCCTTATACAGGATACTTGAATTTCATAGGAATCATATAATTCTTGTATATATATTTAAATGTTAATTTTATTTAATGGGTATGGTGGAGATTTATATAATTATATTTATTCATGGATTTTAATTTTTTCAATCAAATTTTGAGGTAATTTTTTGATTCATTTAGAATAATTTTCTTCACCATTTTTGAAACATTGAATTTAAAAAATTAATGATAATTTATTTTCTATAATAAACCACGCCACATGTGATTTCCCAAATATATATATGTAATTAAAAAATTATTTTTTTAGATTTATTACTTTCTATATTATATTGAGAAATTTTTTAGGATGACCTTGTGGAATGAATCCTTTTTGATATTCCGTTACAAATTTTCAATGATATGACTATTAAAAACACATTAAATATGAATTATACTTTTTTATTGATAAGACCTTATAATTGAGACAATATTTTAGGACGATCCTTGTGTATACCATATAAAAATTGAAATAACATATTATGAATTAAGAACATTTCTATACATTTATATCTATTTCAACCATCTAAATAGAATTATTTATGATATTTTAAAGATAAAGTGTGGGGGTGAGGGATGTAATGGAGAATGGGATGCACCACACTATAAGGGCATGATGTGGGGGTTCTATTTTGGGTATAAAGAAATGTTAGTGATACATCGATCATAACATTATTTTTAACCCTTTATGAAAATGATGAAAAAATTAATGGGTTATAGATTGGGAAAATTAAAAATCAACATTATCAAACCTATGAACCATATCATATCTTATTAAGTGGAGTATTTTAAATTTATTCCTTTAATATCAAAAAAATGTAAAAATAATATGATTATGTTTTTAAAAAATAACGAATGAAAAAAAAACATGGAGAAAAAAATCAATACGGTGGATGTCACATATCATTCATTTATTGGTCACAATGACACATTGAGTCTTGGTCAATGCATGTTATAATTTTGAGTGTGATATTTTCATTATAGTTTTCACTTTTGATATCATGATTTATGCTTTATAGATTAACCTCATTTTTAGCATTAACATTTCGACACCAATTATAACTAACCTTAAGCCTCGAAATTATTTTATGCTTAACAGAAAAATCAACGTGACTTTATGTGAATTTTTTTCGGATAGTGTTTTAAAGTAATTCATTTTCATGAATATGAGAAATGTGCATATAAGAAATTTATGAGAATAATTCTACTCAAAACTAAATCACACGTGATGAGAGAAATGAATTCAAAGTGGGGTATATTATGGCTTGGCATGCTTGATATAATGAATTGAAAAACATGAATGGATAATAGGATATTTTCAACCATTTTCAATATCAATAAATTCAAATACATGGATTTATAGTTTCATTAAAAAATGAGTATGATTTGATGTTTTATGTGGTATATAGAAGTTTGGTTTAAAATTTTTAATAATTATATTTTATTTATATTAATATATAAATATTTAAAAAATGGGTATTCAATTTAATTTAATTAAAAGATTCAATTCATGATAACAAGAAAAGATCAAGAGTTCGGGTATTTGATTCCCTCATTCGTGATGAAAAATTATAACCAATTTTTATGTATTTCAATTGAATATTTTCTAGCATTACCATGTAATTAATTATTTATTTAAAATGTGTAAATTTATAATAGATTAATTACTAAAAATTAAAATTACTAATAATTTCTATATTTTCAATGTGGGGTGAAAATGTGATTGATTATTAGTATGTGTGTGACGATTATTAGAAGTAAAAGGGTGAAGAAATAGGTAATACTTCAATTAAAAGGGTACAAAATCCTTATATCCAGTCTATAATGGGACAAAACTACCTTGTTTAAAAATTTGGACATAATTCTGAGTGGTAGGAGAAGGTTGGGCCACAAATAGGTGTGAGTACACAACATATGGGGCTCAGCCCGTGGGATTTTGAATGTCAACATAAGGCATGTATGTGTGTGTGAGGGTAGTTGGACACTGTATTTATTGAAGGATTGTTAGCAATGGATGGACCATGATTTTCTTATATGAGAGATCTCCCATGCCAATTTTTGATGTCGGATGAGGATGAAATGGATACTATACATCACCCAACAAAATATTTTTAGTGCACCTCATCACCATTCCCCCATTCTAAGACACCCATAAACACTTCTTACTACCACTGACATCATCTGTCATCATTTACTACTCATTGTAACCTCTATGTGAAATTCTTTGAAAGGTAATGCTCAAGATTATATGAACTTATTAAAATTGGGTTCACCATGGTACACATTAGGTCCATACATGAACTTTAGTGACGCTCATTTCAATGATGATGACACCATGGTAGTTAAATAAGAGGTACATCTACCAATATGATTTCTAGATGTTTTGAGTATGATCCTTATGTTGAAGGTAATTTCCTTATGTCATAGAATCATCTAGGGGGTTTTAATGCACCATGGAAGGATGATTGTGCATCATATATTCAATTTTAGGAAGATAAACATTTTTCAGTTATAAAATGGGTCTATTAAGGAGTATTCTTCCAACATAATATAGTTGTTTATTATTTTCTTATTGATATTCTAATAATGTGGATGTGGAATAAGTTTGTGCACTGTGATGTAGAGTTGTAAAATTTGCTAGTGGTGAGTTATTTCTGGATGTCGGACTACAGGAGGCAACACAATTGTGATTACACTATAGAATGGGAATTTTAATATGGGTAGGGGAAATGATTAATCAAATAAAGATATTGTTTTATCTCTAACAGTGGAATTTTGTGATACAACACATCTATATATAAGAATTCATGAATAAATAATAGTTGAGTTGTAAGGCATCTTTCCACACCTATGAATGGTTGTATACTGGAATATTAGAATACTGAATATCACATGATATTGAAATCCAGTATAAAAAAATTGAAATCTTGAATGAGATAAAATAAGAAACTGATGTTATGAAGTATGTTGATCAAAGGGACTACCCAATTTTTTATTAGTAATTCTTACTACTATACCATGTATTGGAGGTGTGATGAATATAATATCTAGGTATTTCATCATTGAATTTCTTTTTTCTTATAATAATGTCTTATTTCATTCTATATTTGTATTCTATTTTCATTAAGGTAGTTCATTTTATTTTGACCTTTTCCACCCAACCTTTCTTATTATTCATCTCTCTTTTCTATTCTTGGTCATTTAACACTATCACTTGATAATGAGTGATTGACTAGAAACCTGGACATAGGGGAGGATGTTAATGTTTCTTAATTATTCATTTAATTATTACTGATTATGAATCTATTTGTGGTAAATATTGGTGATGATTATGTGTGTGGTGGTTTTAAAATAGGATGAGGATCTCAAGTTTATTTATAATATTTTTTTATATCTTTTCACACAAATTAATTGAAAAAAAACTCCTTATAATATGGTGTTTATTTTATCAGAAGATGAAATGACATATGATGGATCGGGTTCTTGGAAGATGTGACACTCTCGATTGAGTTCTGTCATCATCCTTAGATAAATGAGCTGTTGGAATTTAGTTTTACTAGGTATTTAATATTTCAGACAAAATAAATTGAATTATATTATTTTCTGATTCATATTTCACAACTAAACATTCAAAATTAATTTTAATAAGAAAGATGAATATTAATGGAACCCATAACACCAAACATTAAATCATATAACATTATTATCAAACATAATTCTATTTAAATTTCATGTTTTAATAGTTAAAAATTATATTCACAATCCAATGTCATTTAATTTTTCAATAAAAAATAACAGTGGTCGTTTAGGGGAATAAGAATTAGAGAGTGAGTAATCATGAATCCCTTCAAGTGAGACGACGATTTTCAACCATACCACTACACTATAAAAACAATTATCATATTTTGAACCATAATAGGATGGGCACACATCATTGGTTCAAAAAATAAAAAATAAATCACTAATATAATTATTATTCTATTGTAATGATATTATACACAACCAAAACCATAATCACCCATTATGATATAGGGTGTTCTTGTTTTATTTGGTTTACCCACCTAGATTAGGAATAAATAAAAACTTGTATCACGAATTACTATTGGATCATAAATAAATTTTTTATTATAAGATAATAATAATATCATAATTTATATGTATTTTTCATGATTAAATTTTTTTGATTTATTATAAAACTATCATCTTTGAATGTTAAAACTACCAAAATAAGTTCACATCAAATCGATTATCCCAAAATCATAAGATAAATATATATATATAATAAATAAAATTTAATTAAAAACAATGTATATTAAATAAAATGAATATATTCCATTAATATATCTTATAAAATTAATTAAACTATATTGGATGTTGGGCACACATGTAGAATTAATAATGGACAATGTGAGAGTTTCATGTCAAAAATATTCACCCCTTGAGAAATAATGGTTATCATAAATTATAATTTCCTTATCATTATGTATGTACTACACATTTAATATCTCTTATCCTTACTCTCTTATATTTCATGATATTTATTGATATATTGATATTTAATATTCCAATAGTAGTTTTAATCAATTTTTTCTATTGTTGTAATGGTTTGTTGGATTAAATTCCTTTCATCGATATAAATTTTTATTATGAACCTAATTTTTATTATAATGCGTAAATGATAACGTTTATCATTATATAAAAAAATAAATTTTATTCATAGTATTATAGTTTTAGTCATAAATATCTCCCTCATTTGTGGAGTTTTTATTAAAATGTTACTCAACCCACATTACATTTGTCAACTCAACTTTTCTCTCGATGAGTAAAAAATTATCAACATGATTAGGATATAATAAGACACTTTTATCATTAAAATTAAATTTTCCTATGGTATTTTCTCTTATTATATATGGATGTTACTTATTTTATGTATTATCATCTTCTTTGATAAATACCTTATCAATTAGATGTTTTACATCCGAATGAATAACTCTCATTCTTCCCAATGGATATTTTCCATCATGTAAATATTTTACAACACAAAAAATTAATCCCCTATTTTTGGGAAGTAAAATATATATATTTGTTTCCCATAATCCTTATAATTTTATTGACCACTTTTCAAATGGGAAATCTAAAAATGGGTTTATAATGTTTTTTTCAAACAAAGGCATTTAAAAATATCAAAAATGTTATCCATCCTTTAAAAATTAAATGTTTTATCCTCCAAAAACATTTTATTTAATAAAACACTTTTATTTCACAGATCCATTGTTGATGTTTATGTCTTGGAAGTTATTCTTTTCCATTTTTTACATTAAAAATTTGAAAATTAATTTTTAAAATACCTAGAACATTATCTTTTGCAATAATGGTAGGATATGTTTTCGAAAATATATTTTAATGTTTTGATCCATGTTAACAAAAATAATAAATGTGTTTAATGTTTAATATGAATATTTCTCCAAAAATTTTCATAGTTTCTAAAATAAAAAATTTTTCTATTTGTTTTATAATTATTTTATTTTATAATTTTTTCAAGGAAAATAATATTTATATATATATATATTTTTTATATAACTCCAAAAAACATTTTTCATTGAAGTTTTTTATTTTAAGGAATCACAATATATACTTTAATTGAAACTTGTTTGAATAGAATCTGTAAATTTTTTTATTGGGAATATTTTTCACATAACTATATACCATTTATCATTACATTATAAATACCATATGATATATCTTTATTAGATGTTATTAACCGAGAATGTTACTGAATATCATTGGATATCTATTTATTTTTCATTGGTTTATGATACTATCAATATCATTGTTTTCATCCATTCTAAAATGATATAAAAACCATTTTCATCCATAGGTTTGTTATAAGTTTTATAATGAACCCATTTTCATTATGTGGGTTCTTATCAATATAATGAATGATTGTTTTATTATACAATTCATATGTATTGATTAATTATTAGTGGGGTCCTATAATGGCCTCTAGTGTGATGGTTAAAGGTTTATATCTCCTGATATAAGTATTCATGATTACATTTTAGATTATTTTAAGAATGGGAACCAGTAGTGTGTTCAATAAATTTAACATTTCATTATACAAATGTTTTTCATTTTCTAAGGTTAAAATAATTTTTGTTTATTCTCATGAATGTTTTTCTGTAAAGTCTCATGATTATTTAATCATATTTATACATAATTTTGATTCAAGTATTATATTAATTTAGTTATTATTCTAGGAATAATGATATACTAAATATTGATAATAAAATTATTAAAAATAATTATTATAATCATATTCTCATATTACCCTCAATTATGATATGTTATTATCATAATGTACGTGTAACATTTTTTAGCATCTAAGGCCACCCCCAAATATGTTTATATTTCCCCATATTAAAAATAAAAAAATATGAATTATGTGGGAAGAAAAGTATCATTTCAATATGATTTTTGGGCTAATTTTATGGATTATAAATGATTAAGTAATTTATTATATATGCAGGAAAAATTCCATTAAATATAATGAACATGGTTTTTATAAGTTAAATATTATTCATAACTCTATAAATAATTAAAAATAAAAATATCACCAGAATATTATTATTACATTATCTGTGAAGTATATTATAATTATGTATATATATTATTGAAAGTGTTTAAAATAATTTATCATAAGTACTGTATTCAAGATCATGGGTTGGGGGAACCCCATGAATTATTTAACTTTATATGTAAGGAATTTAGGATAATCATTGATACATAGAGAAAATAAACAATCCATGGATAGAACCTCACACTACCCTATGGAGGAGTTTTTTCTTCAAAACATATTTTATTGTTTTGTGGTGTAGATCGATTTAAAAATGGATGTAATAATTCTCATAGAAGGGTAACACCCATTCTGTGCACTAAAATAGTAGGATAGATTCTTTTTCATTCTTATGTTATATTCATTTTTAATAATTAATTTTCTAGATGTTGATTTAAATTTAAAATAAGTGGAGTTCTTTATTGATATATCACAATTTCCATTTTGGTACTCTACAATATACATACTACATGTATTATTTATATGTTTCTGACTCTACATAATAATTCCTCTATACAAATGAATGGGATTGATAATGTGGTGATGTAATCAAAAATATCTTATATATATAAGGAAGAGAAGGTTATCACACATACCAACGAAAAATAAAAATCTCTCTATTTTTATTTTCTAAGTAACATGAGGTAGTACATGTTTGCGGTAAAATTTTATTTGTTAATATTTTACATTCCCAACAATAAGGGGATCAACTTAAAATGATTTGAATATGTTTGAGAATCTTAATTATCCACTAATCAATAATAAAATTACATGATTTCAAACCAACTCTTTTATTAGTATTTAAATTTGGAAGTCATGATTTTATTAATTGAGATAGAATGAAAATGTCTAATACAAAACCTATATCAATCCCGTAGAACGTATCCCATCATTATTACACTTATTATATAACATTAAACCTAAATTCTTAAAAACCTGCTGAACTATTAGATATTCATAAACTAATATTTAAACAAATGCGAAAACTATGAGTGTTTGAACCACATTGGATTAAATTTTATGTTTCTATAATATTATTAAATATCCATAATGTTACATTTATGTTTAATAACTCATGAGAATGTTTTCCCAAATAATGATTTTTTATAATTATGTTATGTTACATTAATAAAATTATCAATAATTTTTTTAATTGATGACCATAACTCATAAAAATGATATATCCACCCTTTATGATAAAGTACAGTGAACATATTTGGATAGAGTAATAAAATTAAAAAATTAGAGAATATATAGTCCATTTTTTAAGATAGTAATTTAAAATAATTTAGTGACACAGATAGTGTTTTCTATAAGTCATCATTAATAATAATGGTAGATAATCATTATAATATATTAAAAGACCCTTGTGTAACTGACTTTATAAATGATGATGATGAAGCCAATATATTCATATGATTTATTTAGTGATTAAATGTTCGTGATACCACCATAGTGTAATATTATGGGAAATGTACACGTTTTTAGTATTTTTAATTATTTTGATCTTAAATGCAATAATGGTCTAAATCTAGAATTTTTATAAATTTTATTTAGTAGGGTATTTTGTAAATTAAAATTATAATATTATTCTGATGTGAGTGATCATTTTTTAAGATATTACTTGATTCATTTTTTTCAAAATTTTTCTCTTCTTCAAAAGATGATTCAAACATGTAGTGGCCTAAAAAATAAATCATTTTGAATAATTGTTCTCGAGGACAGTGTGAACCACATATCATTAACTATAGTATAAGTAGGGCTACACACCTCCAACTGAGATGAATCAAAATGGATATGAAATTGAACACACACAATATATAAATAAATTTAATAAAGTTTTTAACTTATTAAGAGGTCCATTGGATGTTATACATTAAAGGAATAATTACGGAATTATCAGATAAAAAAGTCAATCTCAATATTTATTTCATAACTCCTTATACTGGTGGCCAATGAAGCAGAAATATTGAGTGTGAATGGAAAAAAATTATATAAGAACAATAATTAAGAGAAATATTATGTATTCCTTCAATTATTGGGAAACCAACATGGAAAACATAGGAGATGAAATTTTGAGATAAAATTCTTCACCCCTTCTCCCTATAAATATTTATCTCTTATCCCATTTTAAGAAAGATCCATTTTTAAGGGTAAATGGCAGAGTTTTTTTGTAATTATTATTTATATTTTTCATATACATTATTTTAGCTATAATATTCATCTCCATCTTCTTCCTTTTATTTTATTTGATGTGTCCTCCCACAAGATTTCTCTTATTAACTCCAAAACAAATAGAGAACTAACCATGATGATTTTTCGTGGGAGATAATGATGATTTAATTGAGTTTTATATATAATATACTATCTTTAATAAATTTTGAGTATTTCAGAGATAGTTAAATGAATTATGATGTATTTTTTCCATTTTCACAATCATCGAAATTCTTCTTCTCATTTATCAAACATCCATCCCTTCACTATCAAAGTCATGCATATGGTTGAGTAAGACATGTGTAGTGATGGTCTTAGAAGAGGTCTTCTAGATAACATTTGGATGTGTATTTCTCCATATGTATAGGTGTTAGAATAGGGTAATCCCATTTCAAATGAAAAGGTGAGGTATGATAGGTGTAGATCACCTCATTTAGTTGAATATTGAGAACAATTTTTGAACAATGATTTCAATTACCATGAATTACTAAGAAAAATTTACTTCATTCATTTTATCTAACAAATTTATGTATTTATTTTTTTGTTATATTTTTAGTATTTTATATTTTATTCTTATCAAAACCTATATATATATTAGGTAAATAGTTTTATACTATTTAGTTTTTTATAGTGACAATAGTAAAACTATGCATGTGAGAGGACTTGTTGTGATAGACCCTAGGGTTTTTCAATATGAAGAATTATTAGGATAATATGAAATTGATTGAATATGTGGTCATTACAAATATCTACCATCAATTCGAATCATTGATGGGGATGCCAAGTGCTAACATAGAAAAAATTTCCTAGAAAAGAAACAAAAATAATTTTTTTAAACAAATATTATAAAAATAATTTCATTTCATATATTCATCTTCATCATCCTAGATGTATTTTTATTGTGATTAATATTAAAAATATCATTTTGAAGAAATTGATGGTGAGCCTATTAGGGAAGATATATTGATAATTCATGTAGATCAAAATGCCTTGATTTTCTAAAAGTAAAGAAAGATGGTAGCATCGCTAGCCACGGAAGCTAAAGAAGTTAAATTATTATGGGTGGAATGAAAATGAAGAAAATATGAGGATGATTAAATTACTATTACACATACCTTTCAAGATAATTTATTGAGGTTGAATAAATACTTGATGATCTGGATCCCTCTTCGCCATATGAATTCACATATGCCTTTCTTAATGGAAATGAGTTTGAAACTAATTTTTTTAAGGATATTTATTTTTGGTAATTATACTAATTAAAATATTATTAATTCTAAATTTAATAATATCATACCTCATGTTGATTTTCTAGATTGAGTTTCATTACTCATGGCTCTATATGAAGAACAAGAAAAAGAAGTTCCATGTGTTGAGGAGAGAATGATGGAGTCTGTCAAGTTCTACACTAGTGAAAATGAGGATGAAGGTACAACAAAACAAATAATTATGGAATTATTTAATAATATTAAAATAGAAAAGGATCTAAATATTATTATATTATCTTCACCAACAATGGGAAATACTCCTCCAATGTAACAAAATAGTGGAATTTATGTATAATTTTTTCTCTCACTTTGATCCTTAGATTTTCTTTTTCACCTCTTTTATGAGTGATGGATATTTTTATTTTATATCGGGGACTCACTTTTTTATTCCATTATAGGATGTTAATAAATTCATATTTTGTGGTTTCTATGAGAGAAACCACATCCACTATCATATTGGGGTTAAACAAATCCAACTACCTGACTATGGGAAGTAGAATCCTAGCACCCACATGGGAGTCCAAACCATGTTCTATCCTATTTTACCCTTCTCATTAATATTATTTATTTTTTATATAAATTTCATCATTTCGTATTTTGGAGGGGGAATTTACAGTTCTTGGGAGCTTATATCAAGGATTCCAGAACAAAAATAATCCAATTTTTATCTTTTCTTCTCATTAGTTTTCCTACCATTACTTTTATTTTAATTAGCCAACATGATGGGTAGATAAAATTAATTATAGGTGGAGTTTAAACCAATTACTTTTTCTTGTGTAATTTTAATATTTTTTCAATATTTTAGGATCATTAAGATGAAATGAATATTATTATCACTTTTTACCCTAGAATTTATTTTGAGAGAATTAATTTTGTTTCTGATGACCTAGATTTTAAATGATTATAGATATTATTATTTTTGTTTCGATTGAATTCTCAATAAATTTTTAACATTTAACCAATTTTTTTAATCCATTCCCATGAAACATTGTCCCAAAATATTTTTCTTATCCTATGAGGTTTTCTAAACCATTCTGAAATATTCTTTCTAATACCCACTATTTCGTGAGATAAACTCATATTTTCTGTGGGAACCAAAACATATGATTTTTTTCAAGGATTTGGAATTAATGGAATTTTATTTATATGATATATTATCTTATATGGATAGAATCATTTTATCTGGATACCAACCATTATATATATCATTCATTGTCAATTAGAAGAATAGAATTTCTTTAATTGGTTGAGCCACATTACAATCCAATTTTTCTTTAACTACATGAAATCTTAGTATTTTTCATGGATATTTCAAGTCTTAGTGTTGGGGAAGGGCCTTTAGTGAGTTTTATTTGGGATGGGTATCATTTTGTAGTGATTTGAAGTGTTTTCAACATTTCGGGAAATGGATAATGAATAAATGGTCTTGAGTCACTATTTTATTATGGTTCATTAATTTCATTCGGTTCTCCTTCAATTTTTTAAAAAAATGGAAATGTGAATAAATTACTCATAGTATACTATTTGATTTCTCATGTTACTCTAAAAAATAAAAGGATATATTTTCATTCATTAATTATTTTTAATTTTATACTCATCATCCATGAAAAAAACGAAACAATAATGATCTACCTTTATGGATCTTTACAAAAATACTAGGGGAACGTGGATGATATAATTATCTGTAATCATCGATCAGATCATGTACCATGTCAAAAGGGGTGGTTTTATGTTTCACATTATCAAGTGTATTTTATTGAGTTACATCCTTTGTTTTCACTTGATTATCTATGCATTGTACTTAAGAGTTAATCCTAATATTTCTGGCCTTAAATTATTATTTTTCCCAACAACCCTATTTCATAGAATTCACCTGGAGAATTCCATGTGATTGAATTAATTTTCATGTTTCATAGTATTGATAATTTATTTTTGTCAAAATACTTTGGTGATATATTATATTTCTAATTTTGAGGATAACTCTGGATTTAATTTTTCATGATTTAAGAGTGACATAAAATTCAATGTGAAGAAGGTTGTGATTGGACGATGGATGGATTTATGAGGATAAACAAATATATATCTGTGAAATGAAAAGTAAAGGAAATATTTTAATATACGGGACATTATGGAATTCTATATTGGACAATATCATTGATATCTTCTCATTTTTTCTTTGTGGTATGAATTTTGATTTGTATATCTGATGACTACCCGGGAGTGGAATGCTTGTGTGTGGGGGAGTGATTGAGCTAAAATTTTCATATAATTCAATCTATAATTAAATTTTTTCAATCCAACCATAATATAATTTAATGGGAAATTGTCATATTTTTAGGGTTTCCATTTATTTTGAGCTTAAATTCAATAATGGCCTAATTATATAATTTTAAAAGATAATTATCATAAGAGTATTTTTTGTAATAACATTTACAATATTATTACTACATGAGTTATTATATTTTTAGGATTCCTTGATTTATTTTGTTCAAATTTTCATTATGCACTAAGAGTTAATTAGAACATCTAGGTTCCTGAAAACATAAATCAAGTTGAATATTTGTTTGGGAGGGTGGTGTGGACCCCACCTCCATAAAGGAAGCAAAAATCTGGATACACAGCTCCCATTGAGGTGATTTCAAATTTATGTGATGGACGGGACATATATACGCTTTTTAAAGAACATTTATGGACTTTATAATTCATTAATAGGTACATTAATAGTTATTTACTGGAAGAATAATTCTAGATTTCTCATCCACAAAAACTCAACATTTGTATTTATTTCATAAATCCTCATTCGGGAGGCCAATGATCCTCCCATATTGAGGGTTAATGGAAAATACATTATAAAAAATAATTAATGAATACACCTGTTACATATTCAGAAATTTAATGGACATCCACATGGAAAATTTTGGAGATCGTGTTTTGAGAGAGAATTCCTCACCACTTCTCCCTATATATATGTATCTCTTCTTCTATTTCAAGAAAGATCCATTTTCATGGGGATATAGATGTGTTTTTTTGTTTTAGATGTTATTTATAAAATTAATATAAATTATTATATATTTCTTATCAATTTCCATCTTCTTCTATATCTTTTATTTTATTTTTTATCCCATTATATTTCTCTTCCCGACTCCATGTTTGTGGGAAACAAACCCTGGCTGTTGTTCAAGGGGGAAGTGGTGGAATTTGTGTTCCATGCATTGTATTTATTTATAATGTCTTATTATAAGGATTCAGCAGTTTTTAAAATTATTTTAGTGAAAAGTCTCCCCACATTGTCAACTATTGTTTTCTTCATTATCATTTAATCATTTTCCTTCTCATTGATTTCTATGTAATTAAAACAGTGGAGTTTGGCTTAGGTTTTTATGCAGAAGATTTTACTCTTATATGAATGGGTAGTTGTGTAGGATAATACCATTAAAATGAGAGGGTTTATAATGAATGGCATGTTTCTCTACATTGAATAAAATAATGATAAATATATTTTTAATAATAAGGATAAAGGAACCATGAAACCGAAAGAATGATAGTGTTTTTCTACTGAGATATTTGTTTTTAATTTATTTTAATTTCATTTTTTATTTCAATTATTATATATATTTTATTATATTTATTTTTATAATAAAAAAACCCAATATATTTTACTTTATATGTTAGTTTTATATTAGTTAGTTTATAATATTAACAATAAAAAAACTATGTGTTGTAAGGGGCCTCATTGTGATCGACCCTAGGGTGTGACACTATAGTTCATTAATAGGTAAATAAAATATTTACTAGGTTAATGAAAATAAAAACCTGACCATTAATTAGGAGTGTCAACCTGTTAGTTTTTTTTTTGTAATTTTTCATATTTTCATCAATTTTAGTATCCTTGAGCTGAAATGAGAATTCTTATCACTATTCACAATTGAATTGATTTTGAGGGGAAATAATTAATTTGTAAAGAAATGCATTTTAAATTATTATGGGTATGAAATTAATTTCAGTCAATTGAATTTTCAATATTTTTTTCTCTTTAATAAATTTTTTAAATCCATTCCCAGAAGCACTAACTGTAAACTATATTTCTATATTTAGAGTTGTTCTGAACCATTTTCAAAATATTCGTTCTAATACACACACTTCATTGTGAGAAATTTGGTTTTTTTGTGAGAACCAAAACTAATTATTTTTCTCTTCTGAATATTTGTACCTCATGGAATGTAATTTATATGATTGAGGTACTTATTTTTCTAGCCAAATATTATCTGGAGTCCCACCATTACATCTATACTTTTTTATCCCTTAAAATCCATGATTTTTATTATTGGTTTAAGACATTTTACCATACAATTTTCCCTTTCTAACCCTCACTCTTAGTATTTTTTTCATGGGTATTCAAATTATGATTGTGGGGTAAGGGCCTTTGGTGTCTGTTATTTGGGATTTGATTCATTCTTGGGTGAGGTGAGGTGTGTTTCAATAATTTAGGCAATAGATACTGATATAAATGGGATTGACTCACCATTTTATTGTGCTTCATTTGTTTCATCCACTTTTCCTTCAAAAAATCAAAAAAATACAGATGAGTACAAATTCATCATTGTACACAATTTTATGACTCATGTACCTCTCAAAAATAAAAGGAATAAATTTTCATCTATTAATTTCATTGAGTTTTTAGCTCATCCTCCGTGAAATAAAATTTATAAAAAGAGAAACTAAATATATACCTTTTTTGATATTTACAAAAAAAATAATAATAAAAACTGGTTGAACACCAATGATATAATTCTTTTAAATCACTAATTAACTCATGTCCCTTGAAAACAAATGGGCGGAATTGTGTTTAACATTATCAAGGGTATTTTAGTGAGGTTCATCATATGTTTTCAATTGATTATTCATGCATTGTATTTATGATTCAACCCTACTATTTCTATCCGTAATTTTTTAATCGTTTTCCCACCAACCCTATGTTAGAGGGATTTACCAGGAAAATCCTCATGATTAAATTAATTTTATATTTTCTTGTTGTGAATAATAAAAATTGTTACAAGAATATTGTGACACCAGTAATTTCTAAGTATGAGAATAATTCCATATTTAATTACTCTTAACTGAAAAATGACATAAAAATCCACGTGAGGTAAGTTTAGATTGGTCCATGGTTGGATTTATGTGTCTTAAAAAATTTATAAGTTAGAAATTATAATTATGTAGAAATGTTTTTCATATACGAGAAATGATGGATTTTTTTAGATAAGATCGATGATGTTTTCTTATTTTTGATTGTTGTAAAAAATTTTATTTTTATTTATTATACCTGCCTGGGAGTGAAATTATTATGTGTGGGGGAGTGATGAAGCTTTCATTTTCCAATAATTTATTCTATAATTATAATTTTATATTTCAACCAAAGTGTTATTTTATGGGGAATTTCCACATTTCTCTGTTTTTTAAATATTGTTTTCTTAAATACTATAATATATTAATTATTTAATTTTGAGTGATTTTAGTAATAAGGGATTTTTGAAATAATATTTAAAAAATTATTCTGATTTCAGTGATATGTTTTACTGTATTCCTTGATTTATTGCCATCAACGTTTCCTTCTAATAAAAGAGTTGATTTGAATATCTTGTGGCCTGAGTAGATCAATCATGTTGAATTATTGTTTAGGAGGATAACATGAACCTCGCCTCCATAATGGAAGATTAAGTGAGGATAAGAACATGAAATTACGGTGATTCTAAATTTATGTGAAAGATGACACATATATGTGCTTCCTATATAAGATTTTTGGAGTTTGGAACTCATTTAATATCATATTGTATGTTATTCCTTAGAAAAATAATTGTGGAAGTCTAATGTAGAAAACTTCAACCTCAGCATTTATTTCTAACACCATTTTCATGTCGATAATGATGCTGCAATTACAAGGGTGAATGGAAAATACATTATGGAACAACATTAATAAAGACACCTATTAAATATTGATCCATTTAATTGAACATCCACATGGAATCCTTTGGTGGTCATATTTTGAGAGAGAATTCTTCAACGTTTCTCCGTATAAATATGTATCTCTTCTCATATTTCAAGAAAGATCTATTTTACAGTCGATAAGGATGATTTTTTCTGCTCCAATTATTATTTATATTTTTAATATACATTATTTCATCTTCCTTATTCATTTACATATTATTCATTTACTTTTATTTTACATTTTCTATAATCATATTTGTCTTCTCAACTGAAATAAATATGTAGAAACATCCTCAATGCTTTTTTGAGTGATATAATAATCATTTTATTGTGTTTTTTGTGATTTAATATTATCTCTTTATTCAGTTATGATAGTTTTAGGTATTGATCAAATGATTATAGTGGGTGGAAGCCCTGTTTTTTCAATCATTGGAATTCTTCTTTTTATTTATTAATCATCCTTCACTCCACTATCTACGTCCTGAATATGGTGGACTATGGGTTTCTTAGTGATGGCCAATGGATATTTCTCTTAGATGATGTTCATAAGAGGATTACTAACTCTGAAGAGGTCTCAGTATAGGGTAATCGCATTTCAACTGATAAGGTAAGGTTTTAAATGTCATTGTAACCTCATTGGGATGAATATTGTGATCATTTTTTGAATAAAAATTTCTATCACAAGGAACTCCTAAGAACATTTTCATCATTATTTTGTTATAACTTCATTTGGTATTTCATTTTAATTTTAATTTATATTATTTTATATTTTATGATTATCAAACCCCCATCTATATTTGTTAAAATGTTTTATATTAGTATGTTTTATATATTGAACTTAAGAAAAAAATGTGTGTCAGTGGCCTCCCTATGGCCGAACCTAAGGTGTACCACTATGGTTTATTCTTGGGATACTAAGAAGTTAATTGAATAGTAGTTCACAAAATATTGGGACCATCACATGACAACAAGATTTCTTATTTTTCATTACAATATATATGTGATCTTAGAAATGGACTTGTAAAAAATCTTAATATGTTTTAGGGTCATATTGGTTAAAATCCAAATAAAAATGTTAAGGAAATGACTATGGTTCGTTCAACCTTAATTCCACGTGGATTATCTAAAAAATTAGTTAAGTAGATTCAATTTATAATATATCTATACTGACTTTATATAAAACATAAAACATAAAGAAGTATCATTATTGAACAATTTCATGAAATATATCTTCAAAAATTCTTCCCAACTATTAGAATCACTACTAAAAGGAATGATATTTATGATATAAGTGAATTTTCTAGAGAAACATCATATGAGTAGTATGAAATATTCAAGAATATTTTATCATGTTGTCCAAATCATAATATTAATGAACATAATTACATTATATTTTTATTCCATGAACTTCAAGATAATGATATGAATCTATTGAACACGTCACTTAAAGAGGAAATGGCTAAAAACTCACATGTGGAAGCTAACATATTGTCTTAAAATATGGCCAAAAAAATCATAAAAGTTGTTCACTACTAGTATTTTAAAAAATTTATCACAAAATGGAATGTATTTTTAATATCCTTTACATGTATAAAAATTTAATTAATGAATGATATTTTATAAAAATATGCCTTAATATATAAAAAAATCAACCAAATTCTATAATGATACATGGAATTATTTTTTCTATATCTTTTTGATTAACAATTTATTCTGATACAATAAACATATAGGCATTTTTTTTTTAAATAAATCATGAATAAATTAGGATTTAGGGTAATTTCCCTTGACGTGTAAGAATTTTAAAATCAACTGAAACAATATAGACACTAATTTTAAAAAAAAATATCATAATATTCGTGTTTCAATCATGATTTCAAGAAACTATACCAAAATAATTTCTATATATCTAAATTTATAAATTTTAACACCATTATCAATGTTCATCCATTTTAAAATGAAAAATTCAGACCTAATCATACACATACATTAAATAGTTAAAAATATGAGTTAAAGGAAATTCTAAATTACACTATGAAATTACCAGGTCAACCCCTTCTTAAACCTAAAATAAATATGATCATGGTAAAAAAGGTCGGCGAAATATGTTCACTAAATCTTATATCATAAAATTGAAAAATCTATTCCAAACAAATAGATGATGTGCTGTTTTTAAAAAATAAGAGGGAACCTGAAGTAAAAAATTGATGAGAATAAAATGGAAGGTAAAGGTTGTCCTTTTCACATTAATTTTAGAATAAAAAACATAATGAAAATATAAGAGGTGAATTTCAAGAAACATTTTCTTGTTAAAATAAAAAATGTTGAAATAAAAATTCATTTTTTACAATCTCTTTAATAAATTTCAATGTATAAAGAATTAATTATTAATTAAATTATAATGAAGAGAGTAGTCAAAGAGAGTAAGTGAGTGGGTGATATAAGGATTCTATTAGACTTATTATCACTAAAAATACCAATAAATATAATGATCTAGTTTAATTTTCAATTACATATACGATATGATAAATGAAAATCAATGATTCCTTTTTGTGATCTTATGGCTTCATCTAATGTTATGCCATACACAATGTTTTTATATTTGAATATTAGATAATTTAAACAGATAATGGTTATTATCCATTTATAAGGAAAATATATTTATATTATAATTCATGTTATTCAATGTTTACTAGGTATAATTAAGAATTTTATTTTTTCAAGTTATTTTTATGTACTTTTCCTACATGAATAATGGATAATATAACATTGAATAGTATTTCAAGGAAAAAATTTCATAAAAAATTAGAATAATTTTAATGTTTTTAAGGTAAATGAATATTGAAATTTGGGTAAAATATTTTAAATTATAATTATTTTGATTCCATGAGATATCTGTTGGAAGGCTATTCAGTTATCATAATGCCAGATATTAAAATAATTTTACCATCTAATAATTTTTCTTATTAAATAAATATTAATTTTTAAAAAATGGATAATTTGAACTCTTATAGAAGATTTAGAAATGAGAGACTATCTTGAACTATCCAAATTCCTTGAAAACAATCAATAGAATGAGGCAAGACATGATTTATTTATTGTATTTGATTATTTATTTTCAAATAATTATAAAAAACAATAATTTCAACCTTATGAATACATTTAACGTTATTGTGTTAAGTAATCCTACACTATTTCAAAATTAATTTTTTTTATATAATTTATAATTAAGAATATTTCAAACATAAAATAATTATTTGTTCTTAATGGATACATATAAGCTACTAGTGATTATATCTAGAAAAATTAAAAATTACTACAAAATATTACATATCAATCCATTGATTGAAAATCGAAAATACATATGAGTGATATACTAACACATGGTCTTAAAATCTCTATGCATTAGATTATACTTAAAAATAAGTCAAAAACTAGGAAGGAAACAAAAAATTAGTAGCAACCTGACATTGATGGAGGTATTTAAGTATGAAATAAAAAAATTTCATAAGGCTGGGAATAATATAGACAATATATTATTAAAAATGGGTATATCCTATTCAAATATTTCTTATAAAAGTGATTTTTTAAAATTATTCTCTCAAATAAATTGTTTATTGATTTTTTAAAAATATTCTACGAGAAAAGAATGATTCCACCATAAAAATATTATTCTATAAAACAATATTGAAACCCAAAGTTCACTTTCAGATTCAAAAACTATTTTGATATACATTGAATTATTATTGAGCCCTGTATTAGGGATTTCACTATATATATTTACTAATTATTCAACCCACCATCATTCATTTTCACCATAACTATCAATAGTTCACCAACTTAATCACTGATGTTTTATCACCACTAGAGAAATTGTGAAACCCAAAATTTACCACCGACCCTCACCATTATATTTTACTCACGACCATAACAACATGATCCCCTAATGAACATGAAAATTTTATTATTAATATAGAGGAATAATAACAATAAATCTCAAGAATAAACACCACCAAGAAGTTCCACACATATATGATAAAAAAAGAAACTAAAAAAGAACCACTATTGGAGAGAACCGATGAATCTATAATGAACTAGATAAACTAAAATCAATCTACAAGATATCAAAAGATAAATAAGGAAACCAATAAAAATCTATTCCATTATTTTATCACCGAGGAAGAAACATAAATAATATAACCAAATATTAAAAAAAGAACAAGATTGAATGTAACATGGGAGTAGATACCACCAAATCATTTAATAAAACAAACCATAATAACCAGATTCCAAAAAACATATTCAAATATTATCAAAAAATATAATATAAAATCACAAATGAATCTTCTTCATCCACATCTACCACTTCCACAATACCAGACCACCTGGAAAAACCAAGATACATGAAAAAGATGGAGTCCTTCATGTTGATCTAGGATGAACATTAAGGGAAAAATGAAATAGATAAAGAATTATTGTAAATATCCAGATCTAAAAAATATCAAGGGAATAAGGTAACCTAAATGGTATCAATGAGTCCACCATTATGATATTATACAAACACTTACCAAATATCCCTTCTCATCATTATGATTATCAAGGAATATGGTTAGGTTTAGTTTGGAGGAGAAAAAATAGACTAATAGAATCATCTATCGTGAGTAATAGATGGTGAAATGATTATAATCCATTATATGAGAAAAAAATTTAAAACCCCAATTGAAGCAACAAAAAAATATAACCTCTATAGAAAACATCTTTTAGGACCAATTATGGGATATCATAAAGGAATGAAAGGTTAATGTTATGTTCCATGTAACATAAGATGATAGAAAAAAAGATAAAAATATTATGGGAGGAATCTTGGGATGAATAAAAATACAAAATAATATCTAGGATGACAGAGAACCAAAAATTAAAATCAAAAACTCAAATAAGGATTACTGGAGGGACTTGAGAAGAGGAGGGAAACCTCAATCAAGGATAAAATTGAAACCCCAGCAAGTGTAGATGATGATTAATACATATGAATAGATAGATAAGTTAATGATTTGATATATTTTTCTTGTTTTATAATTATTTATGTTATAAGCATGAATTAATCCATCCGAGAGTTCAAAAAAAAATATTATCTGATTATTGGATAATTCAACAGGTATTATAGGAAGTTAATTCCTATATAAAATTAAATGATCAAATATTATAATTTTATTATATAAGAAACATTTTTAATTTATTGACGGATTTATAGTTTATTTCAAAATTCACAATTCATATAATGATTAATAGAAAATTAACCTCTCTTTTAAAAATAAAAACATTTATTATAAAAGGATTCTATGAAAATTAATTAATAATTTCATAACATGTAGAAAAATGTATAAGAAGTATCTAATCCTTTATGAATAAGGATTTTAATAAAGTTTTTATTTATGACGTCATTATTTTGAAAACCTATTCTTACCACATTAACATAAATATTAATAAAGTAAAAAAATTACCTATATTGAAAAGAAATCATAATTATAAAAATAATAATACCTGTTAAGAAAGTTCTAGTACTTAATCATGATATCTAACGAAATGGGATTTAGTATGATAAATAAAAACTTATGTTCATCACTTTATTATATTATCACACTTATTAGAAACACATAATATAATTTGTGGGACATTTTATATTTTATTTGAGATTCATTAATGATTCTTAAATGAATTATTCTCTAATATATAATTTTCAAAAAAACGTTGTGTTTTTCATTAATGACACTGGCAGAAAAACATTTCTTGATCTAAATATAAAGTTTACCACATATCTAATGATTAAATAACTAATACAGAATCACCCATTTGGGAAATATTATGATTCTACAAATGGTTGTGTAAGGTTAATAATTTCAAAAAGGATTATCAAAAAATTATTTTATTACATATTATTTAAATAAATTGGAATATTCATTAAATAATCACATCACCACTATAGGGATAAAAATTATCACATGTTAATCTAATAAATGATGTACAATTGGGACTTATTACATAGGAAAAAAATAAACTGATTATGATGTAATACTACACGGATGGAATTTTGAAGAAATCTACACCTAAATCACCGCACCATAACATAACCCTTTGAAGGCCAAGATAAAAATTTCAAACTAAATTATTGAAAGAATATAGAAAATGAATAAGATAAAAACTATTTTATATGGTTTAGACCCACAACTTAATCCTTGGGGGGGTTGTTCATAATTTTATTTGATATTTGAAGAGGATAGTTATATGGATAATAGATTAATATGAAATTCATATCACACTATAAATAGTATAATCCAACTAGTGCTACTTGTAAAAACCCAATTCAAATTCCATAATGAATCAACCAATTCATTTAATTTCTAAAAAATATTATCTCAATAATCAATGGCCTTTTACAGCAAACTAAATTCATTAGTGAATAGTTCTCAAGTAGGAATATCATTTGAATAATAAACATCATCAAAACATCATCTACCAAAACACTTTTAATGGACTGAATCTTATTAGAACATTCATGTTTGTATATTTTGTTGGATGAGAATATAGATTCATACCATATTTATATTTCATTAGTAATAGTTTCTTAAACCTCTAATAAATTTTCTAGAGGGTTTCATCTTTATATTCGGAATAATTTCATTAGAATAAATTTTTTTCACAATTGAAAACTAATAATATCAAACACTGAAGTTATTTTCTATGATTCGTCACATATTCCTACATTAGATTACCATATAATTTATTATACTATATATATATATACATATATATTACTATTAAATTATTCCCAAATAATAAATTTTTTATGTACCAGTACAATTAATTCAAAACATCACCTCGGCATATTCATCTCATGACCACTGTAAACATGTAAGAAATATTTTGAGTTCCTTAAATCATCCATTTATCTATTACTGTATCCTATAACTACTTTTGAAGATGTATTACTGCATCTGAACATGATTCATGAGATAATTGAACATAATGTTTTAATCTAAATTAATGAATCTTTGTGAATGATAAAAATAAAACACTCACTTCTTTCATACTTATGAAAACCTCCAAAGACACCTATATCCATATAAACTACTTCCAAAAATTTCACATAGAATCATAATTCACTTTAATTAGTTAGAGTGAAACTATTGGGTGATGTTTAAGAATCCAAATATATCAGTTTTTATATTAAACATGTATCTATATGTGATATTCAATTAACATGAATTATGCCCATTTTATTTGTCTATAAAACCATGCACCAAATCATATATTCCAATGAATAAGAAAATGTCTTTATAACAGATCATGTATTAGATAATATACATCACAAACTTTGATCGATCACTTTTATTTTCTCTATAGACCATATAATACTATAGTTGCATGAAACAATTCTGGATGATAACATTCATTAGTTCACATTAAGCTTATGAGAAATAAAGAAAATAGATCCTTCAGTATGTACACAATTTTATCTTCCATTCATAGAGCCTTATATTTTCTAAAAATGATATGTCTATCTAGGGGTTTAGTATAAATATTTCTGTTACTAATTCTATAGATATATAATACCTCATATTTATTATAATCCTAACTTTGGTACACAAAACCAAAAATTTGGTATGCCATTATTTGAATCCATAAAATCAATTTAGCTCGATTGGAATATATGATTATTATTTTTTCAGAGAACTCATCATTTATCTCATTCATTATTTTTGATATCTGACCCACAATTATCTTATAATTTATATATATAATTAAGATAATTAATCCCCCATCATTGAACACCTTATATTTTAAAAAATAATATTTTATCTAGAAATAATTATTTTAAAATGTTATGTTATTGAAATTTTGATTCCAATTCCATGTAGATTTCTTCTGATTGTAATGGCTATACTAAATCATAAAAATATACCCCTAGATCCATTTTCCATGAAACAAATTATATTATTCATATATATTTCCTTATAAATATAACTGTTATAGAATTATTTCTTAATGTCCACCACTCCAAATGATGTCTATTAGAATAAATCATACATAATACTATTAGGATATTCTTATTTTTTGGAAATAGAGAATAAATTCACCTATAAGTAAATTCATATAAATTGTTCAAAAAGATTCATCAATATATGCATATTGTACCTTATCTTAACATCTACATATTCCTTTATTCGATAAACCCATATATTTTTTTAACATTTCTTCCAAAATAGTCTCTTAATTAGCTCCAATGCTTGATAAATATAGAGAATATCAATATCATCCCCTATATGAAACCCATGTATCTATTTATTTGAAACCTGCCCCAAATTATTGGTCATCTGGATATCTTTCTGTAGTAATACGTATATAGTGATAGATATTATTATATATCTACACATGGGTTCTCTCCTAGTTAAACATCCACATATTCCCTTGTATACATACTCCTGACAACAATTTTATTTCTGGTGTGTCAGTTTCCAAAAACCAATTATCAATATTCTATTATCCTAGGGGAATTTATTATATCCTTTTTTTTAAAACATAAGATCCTAACATACATTCATATAAAACTCTAAATGGGATGGTGTTTATGGTATTTAAATGCTTCTTGAATTCTCTAAAACATCAAAAAAAATTAGATGTCTATTAAGGTGAATATCTACTTATATTGATACATTATTCTCACTAATACTATCCAATTGGTTTTGATCCTTCCACATTATATATTGATTCATGAATTTTTTTTCACATATTATTACCTCCTTAGATTTATTTTCCTAGTGTGTAAGTCCAAATATTTCCTTACTATAACTAACATGGTATAAATATACAGACTTATACTCAAAAATCACTTAATCCATGGAATAAAAATTAATACAGTATAGTGATTTAATGATCCTAAAATGGGTAAATTCAACATTTTAGTGGGATAAAATAATCTGATTAATTAGATATCAAAAACTCTTGGTGATAATGATGGTTTTACATTTCACTCTCTCCACAAAAAACACCATAGGAAACCCTACATGAATCCCCGTTATTTATTATTTTACCACTTGTGTCTGGTTATTCCTCTCAAAAAATACATTTTATTTTGTAGTATCTAGAATATACATCATTTATTGGATCTCCTTACCCAAAAATGATAATAAATCCATTCTTTTATACACAGATCATTAGTCAACCATAAAATATTTAACTTCATGATAATATATTTTCCCATATGGATATTCATCCAATAAAATTTTAAACAACACATTCTTTTGACTGAGAATGTAAAATATTAATTTCCATGTAAAATCATTGATGAGGATATTATAGAATATTTTTTATCAATGATATATCATTAGAGATAATCACACAAAAATAATGGTGAACCAAATCCAGCATCAGATCTTTTGGTGTAATCCCATCCACCTCAATGGAAAAATATCACATCTTCCCAAATATACAACCATTTAAAATCCTATAATTCGTCTTTATTACTATGAACATACCATTTTTAGTGACTATTTTTATCCATTTATAACCAATATTCAAGAGATTATCCTGAAAATTATTAGGTGAAGTTAACTCTCAGGAATTCATTACACCTTATAAAACAACAATGAGGTACAATGTCTGATCCTTTAATCATTTAAATTGAATTATAGAGCTCTGTGAAATATTAAATGATCTTTTCATTAAAATTTCATAGAAAAATTTATCATCAAGTTGTTTAGATGAGAATATTTTCCCCTCAACTCTAATATGTGCCTCAAATCATAAAAATATGGCATCTTTTTTTATGTGTGAATAAAAACATCCCACATCCCATTTATTTTTAGATCCTTTTTAAAATAAATATGTACCATAAAATGTATTTCATAAAAATAATACAAAAAATTTCCTCTCTCATATGTTCTATGTAATTAAGAGATAATTCCCATCACCCATGACCTGTATGAGAAAAAATAATTTAGGATAATTACACTCCCATATTCCAATATAGGGTTCACAAGCCCACATATGGTGGAACATTAAAAATATTTCACCCTCCTTGAAATCCAATTTTTTCAGTGGAATTTTCTAATTCACCTCAAATATATTAGAGAATGTTCTTAAAGGATACATATTATGTTAATCCTCTCACCTTTTCCATTATTATGAGATTTTTGATCACATTCATATCCTTTTACATTAATGGCCACAAAGTATTTTATTTATATTTTCCAAATATCAAATTTTTTGGTATGTGGGAACCATAAAAAAGGGCCAAATGATCCTACATACCAGCATCCACATGGACTAGTACATACATCATTAAATATTATAAATTTAAACATTAGAATTTCAAACATGAAAATTCATAAAAACCACAATAATCCTCCTAGAGCTGTGAGCAAACCAACCGTAATCTACAAAATCAACCACCATGAGGAGACTGTGAAAAAAGAGTCTGGTCATGTCGCTGCCAACCTCTATCGTTAGTACCATCATCTCTCTGTTTACCATTATAAAAGGTAACCAAAAACATTCAACGATATCCACTTCATCTAGATTCATCACTAACCATGGAAACATCATCACATTACAGTCATCGACCATCCATTACCGAAAATAGAAACAAAAACACAAAAATGAAAAACAATCATCACTGATACAGGAAACATCGTCACCATCATCACTATATAAAATTAATTGGGCAATAATCAATCATATCATCCAAAAAAATGAGAGGAGGAAAAAAAATAACACCTAAAATCAAAATAGACCATGTGATGAGCACCTTTAGATGTCGAATCCCACCTCACAAACCTTTGAGGAACCACCGCTTCAAATCTAACTTGGAGAGAAGAATATTGACTTTGAGGCCAAGGAAAGGATTTGAATTATGAGGGTTCCAAACAAAAATGGTGAAAAAATATGAAAATTGGGGAAGAAACCTAAAGAGAACACGAGCAAGAGGAAAATGGGGAATAACCCAAAAGAAACCAGGGATGAAGCCCAAACTGAGACCAAACTGACAAATTGAGGGGGAAATGGGGAAGACTCCGATCAAAACCATAGCCACCGAACCTCAATTCCAAAATTTATGTGATTACATCACTTGAGATCCGACCTATAGTAGAGAAATGGAACATAAGGTAAGAGCATAGTAGCAGCACCCAAGGGTAAAACCGAAGCGCCTTCACCGAAGCTGAAACGAGGGGCAGATCTTTGGAATAGACCAACCACCTTTTTACATCAATGAAATACATATTTTTACATTATTAATAAATAAAATTGCCTTAAATTCGGTCATTTTTTTCACTTCTTGATTATATATAAAATTCAAGACATCATTTCCATAGGAATTACTCAAAGTAATCACCTTTGAATCAATAGATTCAATGAGTGTGAAAAATAACAACATCACCCCTTACTGATCCCCCAATATTAAATTCAATGACTCTAATTATCCTAGGATCATATTGATGTCATTAATATGATATAAAATTATACATACATATGACATATTCATATCAAATGTTCACTATATTAGGAAAACTGTTATCATCTACATAGGTTTTTTAAAATATATATTCAGGGTTATTAAAGAGTTTTTAACATGTATTAACTTCATATATGTTTTATAAAATATTTATTATGAGTTAAATCTATATCAAACATTGTAAATTTTATTTCAGAATCTAAAATTCTTAACCATTTATGACTTTTAGTTTGAATCTAGTCAAAGGATGATTAATATCATTCTATAGAAGAAAATAAATTAGATGAATTTTCCAAAATCCAAAATCCATCATATAAAAAATCAATTCACAGACATATTAATATTCTAATTCCATCACTCTAGAAATTAAAAACCCCCACTATATCCCATGAACATAGTGAAATCCCGCAAAATGATTTGTGATATTCTAATTTAATATTAAGCATCAAATATCTATATTTAATTAAGAACTGAATCACCTTATTCATGGTATGGTTTTTTAGAATAGTTCTTCTAGGCCCTACGATATGACTTTGTGAGATAAAAACAACAATTAATAGATCGGATAGAGTATCTTCCATGAAAATTTACTCATAGTAAAAAGAATGTACCTACAGATGATCTTACACTATTGAAACCAAATCATAGAAAACAGACACACAAATTTCACTACACCACAATGTAAAATCCATTTAAAATACCCAAAGAATACTATCATATGAATTGATTAATAAATTAACACAAAATTAATAAATAAATTTCTTTTACATGTTAATATGTTATATACTTATCCATGTAGAGAATGATAGGATGTCATTGTGGATGCATAAAAACATAATTCAAAAAACATTGTGGATGACAACTAGATTACCATGGGATTTATTATCAATGAGATATGCCAATATAATCAAAATGTTTTCAATTATGAATATTTTTTCAAAAAGTAAATAAGAAAAATTGAAATAATGAGTGAAAACAAAAAATTCAAAATGAAAAGTTATGAAGAATGAAATGAATGAAAATAAAAACCCATAAGTTTAAACTAAATGATATGTTATTATTTATCTTTATTAAAACCCATAATCAAAATCTATATGTTCATCAAATAAAATATAGGTATAAAAACACTATATGTTATATTTATTTCAAATCTTGGCAGCCTCAAATGTTATATTCCCAAAACTTTCTCAAATGATTCAAAATTTTGTGTCCATACTTCAGTCAAAACATTGATCCCATTATACAGTTGTGATTAAAACAATGATAGAGATATTTTATTTATAAAACTTTAAAGGGAAATTGAGGAAATAGTATCTAAAAGTAATATAATTCACCTCATAAACTCAATCTGCCTAAATCCATTGAATAAAATAGAAAAATCATATAAAATAGTTTGTACATTATAATAAATATTTTTCATACAATGAGAGCTCCATCAAACATATTTTTATAATATATGATATATTGATAAATAATATAACAAAAATATAGATTATATGGTTTAAAATGTGAATATTTTGGATAAAATTATTTTCATTAATTTAATATAATGAAAGTATTGAAATAATTGTATATGTAAATAAATAGTAAATAGAAAGGCAAAAATATAGTATACTACTTTTAAAAATAATGGGGTGTGAAAAATGTTAATAGAAACAATGTATTTGTTTCCTCATTTCTAATATATTTCAATTTAGTAAGAAGTGTTCTCTTATATCTTCTAGAAGGAAATCACATTTATATGATGATTACATATATTTCATTACAATAACATGCATAAAAAATTCTTACATTATAATTCCTTAAAAATATAATTATCATTATCAACCATTTGGATGATTGATGTGTTAAAAACATGGATAAAGGTTTCCATTTTTTGGGTAGGACAAAAAAATTATTTTCAGTCACTCATGATTTATTTTAGAGAATTCATATTTTTTATTTTCCTTGTAACACTATTTATTTTATCATCAATTTTTTCAAATATAAAAAATATTTTCTATCATATCAACATATAAAATATCAACATATGAAAATATAAAAATTTTATAATGGGAGAAAATTTAATGTATTGAAAAATTTCTAGAAAATACTATAAGTATCATCTCAGCATTATAAAACTATTATAGTTTTTTTCAATGTTTCTAGAAAATATGTAATGTATGACTCAAACTTCAAGAAAAATTCTTTTCATGACCTTATCCTTCAAAATTTAATTTATTCATTTCACTTATTATAGATATGACAAAGTGTAAAATGATACGCATTATCCTTCTCCTCATAAAATATGTAACATATCATGTTGATTGATTTAAAAACAATACATATATCTTGCATGGTAATTTTTTCATGTATTCCTTAATAAAAATGATTCATATTGATTATTAATTCGAAAAATTATATATATGTGCTTAGTGGTTGGGAAAATGAAATTTCATACACAAAAACCCATGGCATACATAGAATTGGTGTACAATTTAATCAATAAAATAGAGAATTATATTAATCAATTGAAATAAAATATTAATTTTTTTTATCAATTTAAAAGCAATCTCAAATAAAAATATGGATTTTCATTAAATTTAAAAAATAAATTATAAAACTAAACCCCATGATTTAATAAAATTTATAATTAAATCAGATATTTGCAAATGATACAAAAATCTATTAATATCCAATTTTTTATAAAACTTGTTGAGCTAATTTCATTTGAAAAAATATTTTGAAAAATACAAATGTTGATTCTCATTCGAGAATGACTAATTGTATTTATTCAATATGAACATAAAATTATTTTAATAAAAATATAGTGTTACTAATGACCCATCACTATATAAATAATAGAACCCCACTAGTGCTTATGGTAATTACTTCAACATGACTTCTGTGGAGAAGAATCAACCTCTATCGATATAATAATTGGTTCAAATAATATTAACTCCATAATTATAATTAATAGTGATCAAGTCCTAATCCTGAATAACATATCATCCATATTAATAAAAACCCATCTTTTAAAATATTCTTTTGATGGACTGACTCATAGTCAATAATTTCTGCTAACATTATTTAGTCTATAGATATTCAATATTTCTAGAAATATGATTCCACTTATCCATCCTCTTCCAAACCACTATTATATAAGTAAATAGATTTTTGAATTCTATTGGATGTAATGGAATGTCAATAAACCTTACCCCAAGTGTACTATAATTACCTAACAAATATTTCCCGTATGACATTCTTGACGAATCGTTACAATAAATATTCTCCCCCATTTAATATTCTAGAGGCTAGAGATTAGTAGAAAGAGTCTATGAAAATGTACAGTGACTGTACTCTTGGTATAATTACATAAAATCACATGTAAATAAAACAAACTACATTTAATATTGATGTTATCATAAGGAATTACAACTAAATGACAATAGTAAATAAATTTAAAATATAAATAGGCTATAATAAAACTGAATCAAAATCAAAGAATATATACATAGAGACCCCATGGTTTACCCATTAGAATAATATTATAAAACTAATAGTAATAAAATACATAGGTGAGAAAAATAAAATCAAAATCCCTCAATAGAACAGTCTCTGAACATTAATTCTACTACTCCATCTAGATCTATTGTACTATATGCCATCATAATATAAACATAAGTACTCAATAAAAAGGGGTTCATATGCAGTGTGAAAGAATAAAACTAGTAGGGTATAACTATTTTCCCATTTTACATACCATCATGTGTAGTGTATGGAGGTATGGGAGTAAATAAATAAATAAGGTGAAACAACGATGAATTCATGTCTTTTTATAAAGTGCTTACCATGTCATCCTAAAAACTGACCTCACCTGTGTCTCTCAAAGTCAGTAGTACATCTATTATTGTAACATCATAGTGAATACTACTGTGAAAAATAGATCTCAATATATAGACTCAATAAGGAAGGAAAACACTTTGGGAAATAATCATAATAGCTAATATTAATCATATAGAAAACCCATAATTTATATAAAAAATAAATGGAGGGATTCTTGATTGTAAACCTCTCTCAATGGTTGAACCATCCCCTCAAGGTATGGTATCAAGGAAATGTACTATATCCACTAGTAAATATTGATTGTATTCTGAGATGGGTATGTCAATAACTAACCTTCCATGAATGTTGAACCAACACACCAGTAAAAGGTGAGGTCCCATAGCTAATGTTATACACATCGAGCATCATTAAAAGATGTATGGGGATAGAATCTCAATATATGGCATTCCTAATGTGTTGAGCCTATATAACATGAGGTATGTACCATGGGTACTCACATATCCAGAACATGGAAAAATACAAGGAGTATTGTTATTCTATATCTTGATTCTCGTGTCCAAAGATGTTGCATCAAAATTTGTATCTTATTGACATGTGTAGGATAAGAAAACTGACATAGAAGACAATCCACATACTAGAAATCATATAGACATAGACCAAAATTTTTGATGACAATCAGAATATATTGGTTTTTATTTAATATATTTTTTATATTTTTAACCTTTAATAAGTATAATTATGGGGGATATATTATATAATAGGAATTTTTATAAACAAAACATCATTTCAGTGATAACATAATCTAATGTAATTTTGTTTAATTTTATTTTTAGTTTTGAATGTTTAATAATTTTCCAATACATATTTTTGTAGGAATTAGAAAACCTTAATATGGTCAGAAAACAACTTCTTGTGGTTTTTTCCAGAAGATATGTTAAAATAAAACTTATGATAAAATATAATTTACAGATATTATCATATATCAAAGTGATGGAGAAACTAGATATATAATAACCAAATGATAAAAACTGATTTTTTGTGATATAAATCATTTTTGGTTGTGAAAATATCATCAATACATGATATAGGGCTCCACCATGGTTTCTAGTATGGGGTGATCATATGATAAACTCACATAATCATGTTTTGATTTTTTTTTTACTTTTATGTAATAGATATTATGACATGGGAACGTATAAAATTTAATCCATGTAAAAAAATATTTGATTTATGGAATTTTATATAGATATTTGTTATTTTAATTTAGTAAATACATAAAATATAATATTTTTAGTTTGTTTAACCATGGTTTTTGAATTGTTTAATTTTTTTATAAATCCAACAATAGTATTCAAGGATGAGGGAATGAATTAAAGTGATAATTTCAGTTTATTTATTTAGAGGCCAAATATTATTAATATATTGTATATAATATTTATATTTGGAATTTATTCCATTCCTCCTTGTTAATCACTTATCCATTCATGGGTGAACATATTGTTTATATATTTTATAATGGGGAATGATTGAGTGGTTTTGTCCATTTATTTTAAATTATATACAATTTGGTCTATAAATTTTTATATTTTTTTAATTGTATTAACTCACTCTTTATTACCATCAGATGTTGTTTATAGTAATTCATTTTAATTTATGAAATATTGTTATAATGTTTTTTCATGATCACAGAATGAGTTTTGGTAATAAAGTTTTTATAATTGATTTTAATTACACTTCCACTAAATTAATCATTCTTCATGATCATAGAAAAATGAAAAATCATTTATAAAACAAATGAAACTAAAAAAGAATATTTTTAGATTTAAATATAATAATATTAAATTATTATATGAGACACTTAATTTTAAATACTCTATGGTACATAATTTATAATTATAATTTTACACATGTTATCACTTTTTTTAATTTTCTAAATTATATATAATTAAGAAAAAATTATTTTTACAATTGAATAAATGTACTATTCTAAGTATCCCTTGAATTTGTGTATTTGAATTAAAATTAACCACGTAATATTTCTTTTTAGTAGTGTTAATAAGTGTATATTTATAATTTTCAAAACACTATTCCCACTATAAAATAATAAATTTTTGTTACTGTAAAAAAAATTTAAAAAAAATTTCAATGAAAAGTTAAATATGAAAAAATAAAATTGAATTCATTATATAATTTTTTACTTTTTTTCTTTTTTTATCCTTTTTGTTAATGTGAAATGAGGTTAAATATAAATATTCTTTATACATGAACACTAACCTAAAAATTAATCATTAAAATAAGAGATAAATTTACAAATATGATCTTACGTTTATAAAATTTTTCAGAATGTAAAAAAAGGAAATTGTCGATTAAGTTCATAATTTTAATCAATTAATTAAATTATGACTAGAAATTAAAATAAAAATATTGTAGTATTTTTTTCCTTTAAGGGTGTGGCTAAAACCAATAATCCTTGAACCATTATTTTCCAAAAAACATCAGGAGAAATAAGATGGCTATTAAAATTATTAGGAAAAGAAACAAATTTAATGGGTTACAACATGATGAAAAAAATTTATATTTGGAACTTTTTATTTAAATCAATGATAATTGTTAGTCCAATTGTATCCATGATGATTTAGTAAGGTTACATTGATTTAAATTCTCATTAAAAAGAATATTTAATTAGTGGATTTAATTATTAGAACTGTATTCCATCTATATCTTGGAAGAGATGGAATGATGTTTCATAGAAAAAATATAATTTCATCATATAAAACACTAGAAATCAATTTTGATATTATTAATTTCAACGAATTTATCATATATTCAATTTAAACGTCGTGGGACTGGTAAAAAAAATTTGAGGTTATTTTCAATCATTAGTAAGATATTTTTTTAATCAATTAAAATTTTAATTATGGTTTATCTCCACGTAAAATTTTTATAGTTGATGTGACTATTTTAGATTATTTAATATATGAGAATTTAACACGTTGAATTTAAATATATTATTTAATGTATTAGGTCCACATGGCTAGATACACTTACAGGGGTGGTGAATTTGGGTATATCAGATTAAAAGAACTCCCCCTCTTAATCTTGTTTAGTTGTTAGAAAAAACAATCCTCTCTCTCCATCACATAGTAGAGTATGAAAAAACATTAATCCATAGACTAGACAAAAAAATATTACAAGGTTCACCCTCACTGTGATATGTTCAAGGAGCATACACTGACAATGTGTTGATGTACCAAATCCACTATAATATTACTACTATTTACAAGGTTTGGAGTGAACTCATTGTCCATCATTGTATACAACCAATCACAATTTGAAAGCTCCCTACTCTTTAAACTGGAGAAATCACACAGCTTCTACAGAAGATCCACTAACAGTTTAGAGAATTTTTGGTCCTTTCATTATCTCTAATGAATTTATCCTCCATTGTATATAGATTCTCTATTGATTTCCAATTTTCATAAACCAGTGAATACCCGTTTTCTACTGAACACTTGTCAATAAACTTTGAAATACTTTTGCAAAGCTCACTACTTCGTAAAGCTCCCTATTTTTCAATGATCAAACAATCCATCTCAAAGTTCTTACCTCTTCATAAAGAACACACCTTTATGGTTCTCACTACATTTCAAAGCACACTTCTTTATAGAGCTCAAATCTTTCTAGAGATAAAGCATTTGTAAATCTCACGTCGTCTCAGTGCTCATGACTTCACAGAGTGACCTCCTTTTTGAAGATCACTAAGCCAACATGGAACACGTCTTCTTCGTGAATCCCTAAATACATAGATGCATTGAAATTGGTAAATACTAGGATGGTATTTTCGAAAATATCATTCTTTTACTTGGAACATTTCTTCAAGGAGCACCCCATACATCAAAAAATAAAAACAACTTCCAATTTAATCTCTTATGCTAGAGCGAAATGAATAGGTGTGGCATATTATATATAGTTGTGGTCGAATGAAGATCTTCTATTCTTCCAGCAATACTTCTAGATCAGTAAAAATCATCTCTATTGTGTATGTTATCTTTGAAAATAACCACTAAAATTTTTCGTTTCCACAATTCTCTCTATAAAATGCTTCGTGCTACCTTCGAAATGCTCCATCGTGATATTCTTCACTTCTTAAGTTCACGATGCTTGTCATAATTGTAGTGTTCACCGTCAAAATTCATCATGTCATAGAGAAATCCTTTCATGAAGCCCATATTCGTGAAAATAATTCCTTTTCCATATATTGACGAGATCTTTATGGAAATACACTTTTCAAAATTCTCACCACACTCTAAATATTGGACACTAAAATTTTTGCAAACATTGGAAATTAGCGCAATGTTATTACTATTAATTTTTACCACCTCATGATCTTTCATTCCTTTTTCAGTGTCATTTGTCAGCATTGATTGTCAAAAATATCTTTGAAACTAAAAAATTCACCATGAAAACCTACTTTTTCAACAAACCCAACCAACCCGAAAAAATTTCAATGTTACCTTGAGATATTTTTACCCAACAATCTCACCCCTTTGGGTTTAATGAAAACTCTTCTCATAATGAATATTTTCAATTTGATACCACAAAAAATCTCATATCATCATCTTCTATCATTCACCTCTTTCGATTCAGATGTACGCCAATGATTCAATCAACACATACTCTAATCCCAAAAAGAAATTATCGGCATCAGAAACAATATTAGTATAAAAAGTTCATCAATGAATAACTTAATTCCTAACACCAACTGTTGATAAAATTCCAATACCACTCTTTATATTTCATCACAAACCTCATATGTCATGATGTTTAATCCTTGACTGATCACTTCAAGCGGCGTCTTATTTGAAAATCTTCTCCTATCTCACTATTGCACCTGTCAGCTTCTCCCTGTGTGTCTTTGACTACAAAATTGTGTATGTTCATTATCCATAGTTTTCCCCCCTTTAGGAGTCACTCTGTCTATCCCTTTTATAATGAACCAAAAGGACTATCCTTTTTCACCTACAACAGAGTAGAGAAGATATATAATAACCTTAGGAAAAAATAGACCATACTTTAGGGAGAGGGGGTCCCACATCCACACTATTTCATGTGTAGGGAGTTGACTGGAATCCTAGAACCAGTCGATGTCTCTCAAAATCATCCTTGGTAAGCCCTTTTTTAGAATGTATACAACATTTAGATCTATAAGAACATACTCCAATTTTATTATCCCTTGATCCACCCTCTTCATAATAAAATGAAATTTAATATCAACGTGATTTTTCTTTTAGTGATGAAATGGTTTTTTAAGGTTGATAAAACTCGAATTATCACCCTGGATTCTGATCTGATACTTCACTTCAATACCCATATCTACAAGCTTCTGCTTCATCCACAATAACTATGTGCATGCTTTAGTGGCAGCAATATTCTAATCTTTTGTTGTGCACGATGAAATGAAATATCGCTTCTTTTTAGTTAAGAAAATAAAATCCACCGAGGTATAAAAGCACCTCCCAATGTAGATTTCTTGTAATATATTGATATTCCACAATATGCATCTATATATTACAAAATTTATGTCTATGATATATCATTTTAAATCATATCAGAAATCCATAGTGACATTAATATACCGATGTATTCTTTTCACTTTAATCATGTGGGTTTCCTTGGGACTGCATTGGTATTTTACTACATGGAATGTGTAGAAAAAAATACCAGGTCTTGTTTCTATTGGGTACAGTAAATATCTAATATTCTACCTATATTCTGTGATATTAACTACCTTACAATCATAGTATTTTGATAATTTCATCCATGTAGAAACTAGAGTCTTAATCTCCTAGTAATTTTACATTCCAAATAATCTCAAAACCAAATTAGAATATTTGGATTGATAAATTAAAGTGACATTCATTCCTTTTGTAACCTGAAAACAAAGGAAAAACATCATCTTAGCAATCATTGACATTTTGAACTTACTTTTCCTGAATTCATAAAACTATATGTACTGAGCTTCATCTGATCCACCAAATATTATGTAATCGACATAAACCATCACAATAATTCTTTGATTACTTTAGTTATTGAAAAAGATATTGTAATCAACTCAAACATGCAAAAAAACCAATCTTCTTAAAATATTGATCAAGCCTCCAGTACCATTCTCTTGGTTACTGTTTCATCCCATATATATATTTCTTCAATGGAAAAACATTTTTCTTATCTTAATGAATGAGAAAACCATATAGATTCTCAATATATACTTTTTAATTACAAAACCCCACTAAAATATTTAGAATTTACTTCCATATGAAAAACCCTAAACTTTTTTTTTCACTGAAATGGCCAAGAATAATATTATTTTTTTTATCCATGAAATATGTGTGAATGTCTCATAGATGTCAATAACCTCTATATAGGAGTATTATTTGGACACTAGTCATTATTTGTTTCAAAACACTCTGCCATATTCAATCATCTTGTTGCAAAAGACCCATTTAGTCTCGATAAATTATTTATCTGATAGCCTCAAAACAATATCCCATGTATGATTATTTTCAATCTGATCTAGATCTTCATTCATAGATTGAAACCAGTTCTCATCTCTAGGTTTATCGATACAAAATTTCAACTCTACAAGAGATTAGAAATATGTCTGCTATAAGGACATCGCTCTTCTAGTTTGAACATGCCCTGTATGATCATTGATGATATTTTTCCTTTCAATATTAGCTCTAATATTTTCATTCATTATAGATACGTACATGAATTCTTCTTTATTCATCGTCACCATTTACTTCTAAATCACCGTCTTCCAATTCTACTCACCCTGTGTTGTTTAACTATTCATAACTTTCATCAGAAAACTATTCAATTTTTTTTGAATGTTCTCTTCATTTTCCACTACAGTGACATCATTTAACTCATGTACATTCCCTAGCCTCTTAATAATTCATTTATATTCTTTTATTTTTCCTGAGTATGTTAGGAATATCCCCTCATCTCTACATGATTAAAAATTCATGTGTTTTTCTTTGTTGAGAATAAAGCAGTTCCATTCAAAGATTCTAAAGTACTTCACTATTGTATTAATTCCATACCACATAGCATATATATTATTTCCTTCATTAGGAAGAAACAGAGCTTTGTTTAAAATATACACCAATGTTAAAACTACTTCCTTCAAAAATTTCTATGGTAGGTATTTTTCAATAAATTTTTTTTTTCTATGTTGTTGATGATATGATTTCTCATCTCAACCACTCCATTATGTTGGTTAGTTATCATTGAAAAAACTTGATGCCTAATATAGTGTTTCTTGAGATATTATTCAACCTAACATTTTGTGAATTTTGAACCATTATCAGTATCAAACATAATAATTTGCTACCCAAGCATCCTTGATGATCCCCTTAGATACTATTTTAAGCATCTAAAAACATTGGACATATATTAAATAAAAAATTCCAATTCAATTCTACTTTATTAATCAATTAAAATAATTTAATATATCTTCATGTAAATGGATCTTTGTGATATAGGTCCTCAAACATTAGCATGTACTGACTCAAGAACTGTTGTTGACTCCTTTTCCTTAGTGTTGAAAATTTTTATGATGATTTTATTTTGTTGACATGCATCACATGTATGATTATGATTGCGTGATAACTTATGGATGTCCCTAACAAAATTACACTTCACCAAATATTTTAGGGATGGTTGTCATAGATGCCCTATTTGTTTATGCCACAACTTGTTCTCTTTATCTATATACAGAAATCACATATATTCTTCTTCAATTACAAGATATATATTTCCCTTTGTCATTATCCCTTAAGGATAACGACACCATCTCTTCATTATAAGATACACGTCTTCTTAGTAAATCATTTAGAATCCCATGAGTCACATAGTTTACAAACACTAAGAATATTATGACTAAGACCTTATACAATTAAGACATCAACATGTCTCATCTCTTTCCCCCAAACCTGGCCTTTCACGAGCCAATTATCTTCAGGCCTTCATCGTTTCCTAATTTGAAAACTCCTTATTTTTCATAATTAATTCCTATAACAAGATCTATATTCTATATCACATTGGATATGTAACCACTGTCAAGGAACTATACATTAGAATGATCAGATGCTTTTTTTAGAACTTTATACCCACTTCCATCTTTTCCACCTTCTGAGTGATCTTTTTTTCTAATGTCACATTGGGATTAAAGATATTTTCATGATCCTTATACTTTATTAGTAGACTAAAAAACTTGATTTTATGGTTCTTTGATACATTTCAATTGATACCTTCTATTGTTAATCAAACTATCAATTTCAATTTTTTGTTCATCAATTTTTAACAAGAACTCAACAATCTTATCTAAGATCTCTATCATTAGTGACTTAAGTTTTTCAATTACTTTTATCTTCCTAGAAATATATTCTTCTTGATGATTCATATAGAGTTTGGAATCATGAACCACTTTGTTGGATTTCTCCATGTTGGATATCCAAAAATCTATTTCCTTAATTGCCTTTTCAAATCTAGCCTCCACATATCCTCTTCCTTAAATTTATTCGTCATAATTTGTACTCAAATATCTTTTCTGGGTGCTTCATGCAACTGCCACTAAGTCACTCTCTTGACGGTCATTGTAGTTCTCTATCACTTTATCCTCTTCAACCTCATATTCATCTAAATTGTCACATTCTTTTGAAAAAAGATTCTTTTTTTAAAGTAGATACACTTGAAATGTTTCTTACCTCTAAAATGGGTTTAAGGCTTATTTATTGGGATTTCAACATCATCCCCATCATCTTAAAGGATCCATTTGGGAAAAAATGTCATAAGATGACCAACATTTCCACATTAAAAACATTCTAGTGGATGTTTCCCCTTGAACTTTCCTTTTTCCACTTTAATGATTTGAGGAGAGGAATGACATTGCCTTGTCTGTCTCTTCTTCTTCCTGAAAATATTCTATAGTTAACTTCATCATGGACTTGAATTCCACCTCTTTAGATTTCCCCTTTTACATAACATCATTATGATTATTTCTCATTTAATATCCTATAGGGATACTAGGCATGTAATCCAGTGTCAACTATTTTGGATCTTTATATTCTAATATTAAAACATTTGGATTCAACCGAGGGGGATGTTTCCTAAATATACACTTCACAATATTTATGTCTTCAATGACTTCTCAAGTTCCTCGCAAGTATACCACTAAAAAATTTACCTGGTTTAACAATGCATCAATAGACTCATTTGGCTTCATTCTCATATCTTAATTTTTTTCCAAAGAGCTTGAAACCATTCCTCTTTGACCTTTGAATCTACTTCATATATGATCAATATATTTTCCCACATGTCATGTGACGTTTTTCATGACATCACCTTCATATAGATATAATTGGATATGTATCCCCCTAATACATTTATTCCCTTGGTGTCATCATCAAATTACCTTATTTCATCTTTGGATAAAGGCCCACTATTGATTTCTAGTAAGATACCATGCATTTCTATTTTAAACACATACATTACCAAATATTGGAAGTATTATTGAGTCCGATTATTCCATAACTAAAAATTATTTCTCTCAAATATCAAAATATCTTTATGATTGGTGACCTCTATTGAGAGATAAAAACTGATATCATATTTTCCCACTGAAACCAATTGCTAGGTATAGTAGGATAGATACCATGAGAGGAGGGGTGAATCCAGGTTTGACAGATTAAAAATTCTACCACTATTGATATTGTTTTGTTGTATAAAAAACTCTATTCCTAATCCCTCATGTTGCATAGTATTTTTAAACCATGAATCATGTAAAGGACAAAAGAGTTTTACTTGGTTCACCCTCACTAGGATACATCCAGGGAGCATACACCAGCAATGTGCTGATGTACCAAATCCACTAGAAGCACACATTTTTTTAAAATGTTTGGAGTGAACTCACTATCCCTTATAGTTTACAACCAATCACAATTTGAAATCTCACTTATCTCTCAAATGATGAGCACTCACTGCTTCTTCAGAAGATCTGATCACATTTTAGAGACTTTTAGGACTTCTCATTATCCCTAATAAACGAATCATCCAATTAATATATATTCTCTATTGAATTCCAATTTTCATCAACTGATGATTACCCCTTTTCCACTTAACATTGGGAAATAACCATCAAAATAATTTTCCAAATCACACTATTTTAAGAAACATCATATTTTTCATTGCTCAAACATGCCTTATCAAAGTTTATTCCTATTGACGAAGCACACACCTTTGTAGAGAATAATGATTCTCAGAGAACACATCTTCTTAAAGATGAAATATTTATAGAGTTCATGAATTCACAGTGCTCATTCCGTTGCAGAGCTCAAGCCTTCACAGAGTGGCCTAATTTACAAATCTCACTAAGCCAATGTAGAACACACCCTTATCATGAATCTATAAATACATAGAGGAATTTAATTTGGTCAAGACTAGAAAATTATTTTCTCGAATATCAATCCTCTCCTTGAAACCTTGATTCACAGAGGACCCCATTCTTCACAAAATAAAATGGATTCTTGAATTTCTCTCTTATGATCGTGCAGAATGAAGTGGGGTGGCCCCTTATTTATGGGAATGGTCAAATTCAGAGCTCCCTTTATTACCATGAGATTTCCAGATCGGTCAAAATCTTCTCAGTGCTGCATCTTCTCTTTCCAAAGTACCAAATAAATTATTCTTTGTCTCAACTCTCTCTGTCAAACACTTCGCGCCACTACCACAATGCTCTATCACAAATGATCTTCACTTCTTCCATTCGAGAAGCTTGTAATAATTATAGAGCTCACCCCCAACATTTTTCATTTATTTATGTAATCCACATCATGAATCCCATATTATCAAAAATAATTACCTTTACATATTTTCATAAGATCTTCAAGGAAATATAATTTTCACATTGCTCACTAAAATCTAAATTTTGGACCCCAAAATTTTTTCAAACACTGGAAAACAATACTAACTTTTATCTGTTATTTTTTGTTGCCTCCACATATTCCATTCCTTTGTCATGGTTCTCTTTGAACATGTATTGTTAACAACATCTCTAAAACTCGACAATTCACCATGAAATCCTACTTGGACAACAAACACAACCAACCCAAAAATGTTTCAATGATACCATGAGAGATGTTTAACGAACATATTTACCATACAATAATATTAACTTGAACCATGTTACCCATTTTAAATATATAAGTTACGAACACAGAATAATTAAATTTCACTGATTTTCATAGGAAAAATAATATCCAAGGATTGATTATATAAGTGAACCATGGATAAAAAATATAATAATTCTAACAAGCAGGGGAATCTTATGAGTGAAAAAAACAATAAAAACTATAAGGATGGACTATTTAAAATAAAATAATTTTTTAAAGGAATCCTTCACTATGATCATAACCATTATCATGGATGTTATCTTGTTTTTATGTGTTTATTGAAAAAAAACTAGTTTATCATGATAAGGAATATGTAATTTGAGGCTTGAAAAATTATAAATTATTATGAAGAGATACCAAAAGGAAAATATTTGTTTTAAATTTAGTTAACCCCATGTTTTCATTTGAACATTATTACCTTCATTATGTCAAAAATATTTGGGAGGAATGTCTTATAACAATTTATAAACAACTAGAAAATCATGAACAAAATAAGATGACTGATGAAAAAATAGATATTAATTTTAAAAGTAATTTTAATGGTATTTCCAGTGGAATAATAAAAAATATATAAAAATACTATATTTTTTGTAAGGAACCAAGCATGTTAAATTATTAGAACAAAGGGTCATGTTTGTAAAAAAAATTAGATAAATTTTATTATATTCCTTTTAAATAATATTTATGGAAAATTACAACATATGTAATGTTCAAGAAATATTAAGTTTATAACATGATAAAAAATTAAGAGTTGTGTATAATATAAATCTTGATTGAATGGTCATTTATTGTATTTTGACATATTTTGATGAAGCAATAAGATCAACGTATTTTTTTCAATTTTTATTTATAATAATTAAAATGAATTTCAATAAAATTTGAGTGATTTTGATGTGACTATTTATATTATATCATAATAATTAATTAAAATGATAGGGTTGGAGAATATAATGAAAATTAGGGGTTCCCTTTAATTATTATATTTTACAATGGGGTATCCTTGTGGTTTGATTGATTATATGTTGGTAAAGGTGAATAAAGTTTACCTTTTTTTAGACTTTATATTCATCAAATTTATGATGTGAAGAAAACAAATATTTTTTTATATTGTTTCCAGTAATGGTAAGGAACAAGATTGATGACAAATGTTAGGATCTATCATTATGACATTATTTTGATCATAAAAAGATTAATTTTCATTAAAAAATGAAAAATATTGACGAATAAAAATTGATATTGAGTGGGGTTAAAAATATAGAAATTGAATATGTATCACTGAAAAATGAATGGATAGAAGAAGATATGGAGGAGAAGAAAGTAAATTTATAACTTTTGGATATGAATAAGAAAATTTTATTTTTTATATTATTGTGGATTTTGGAAAAACTACTATGAAATGGTTGATAAAAGTAGAAGAATTAGACATGTCAATTCATGAATTAAAATTTAATTTCTCAAAATAGGATATAATTTCATTGATATGGTTAATGGATGTGGAGTAAGTGTCACCTCATGGAAAATTTAATCTTATTTTCTAAAAAGAAACAATACCTATCTATATAGAGTAAACTCATCATATTCTATATAATGATTAATATTTATTGAATTCAGTTAATTATTAACTTTCACATCTTATTGAGGAATTTTATAAAAAAAATATAATAAATAATGTAATTGGGGTAGTAAATCCAGTTTATTTTCATTAGAAATTCTTATTTTTAATTTTCATTTTATTATAAATCAATGACAATTTAATATGGAGTATATTTAGAAAAGGACATGTATATTAAATTTATATTGATTTAGTTTATTTATCATTGAAATGAAGTCACTTGAATATAATTGATGAAAAGTGTAAAAACCTCAATGATATGATATTATTGTTTTAAATTATTTATTTTCATTAAATCATTTACATTCTAATTAATTTATAACTTTTTATATTAAAATATTTCATAGAATATTTAGATTTTTACAGAATTTTTTATTATTTAAATATTAAGTTTCTTCAAAATACCACTATAACTTATTTTAAATGTTATTTTCTATTGAATTTATATAAATATATTTTTGTATAATTATTAAAAATAACATGATAATGTTGCAACAATGAATGAGGACATTCAGCAATTGAATGATTTTTGTAAATTAATTATTCATAAATTCAATATTATAATAATTTTTATATGTTGATTTCTTGGAATAATTTATGGAATTAATATATAATAATTTTAAATCAATTCATCTATGTACAATTTTATATATTAAATAATATTTAATGGTTTTCAATAATGGAATTATCCTAGATTATCATATTTTATCATACCTTCCATTTTATTATCCCTAATACCGAAAATGATGTTTAGGGGATATTGATGGTGTGGATTGAGAAGAGAGTTTTATATTGACTTAAAACGATGTTTAGAATAATTATTGATAATTTAAATGTGACTTATGATCATATTCTAACAATTACATATGTGTTATTGGGTGATTAATCAAATTAATAATTGTGAAAGTGATAATTCTTACATGCCTAAATTAAATTGAGAAGTGGCATTTGAATATTTAAAAAACATATGTTAGGAAAGTACTAAAGAATTTTATAAATGAAAATAAGATGATATCACTGTAGAAATATAGATCTGGATGTTCTATATCAAATAAATATTAAATTAAATAATAAACTGCATCCTAACATAGAGACAGTAGTCTGTACATACACACATGTGATGATTTCTGTTTTAAATATTTGAGTGGTATGAATATTTTTTTTGTATAATTATATTATCATATACATTTTATGAATAACATATATTTACATTAAATCAATCATAATATTCTTCTTTCAAAGATAGTGATGAGAATTGAAATACATTAGTGCATGAGGTGATAGTTTACATGTATGCAAAAATAGTGGACTCAATTCCTATTAGATTGAAAATGATATGAATGAGAATATTACATTAAAATAATCAAGTATCTATATATCAAATATAGTAACAATATAATATTTTATTTTTTAAGAAATAATTGAAGGATGTTGTTGATATAAAATTGAATCAAATGATGAAGATGTCTTCCTCTTATTAAAATAACCTCCTTCAGATCACTCATTAAAGACCCTAGGATATTAACCAGTGAATATAAGAACCTATATAATTTATATTTGTAAATAATTAACCATTTCTTAAACGTTTTTATCTAGATAATATTCTCATGATGTGTGAGAAATAAATGAGCTTCTTTCCTCATAGAAAATATAAGAGGATCACCCCTATAATTACATAGTGTATTGAATTAAAATGAATTTCATATCATTATCACGAGGCATAAAATTTATATATTAACAAAATATGATCTATTTAAAATAAAATACTCTCATTCAATACAATTTAGACTAGATTTTATGATTTTTTAGTATATCTTATTTTAAACCTCTATGAACCCCTTTTACGATAACTTTTGTATCATTGTTGTAACACCCCAAGATTTCTTAGTGTGTTATTTCTTCAAAATAATTCAATAACATGCACTACACGCAACACCGAGTTCAAGCACACCATGACTTACCAAACAAGCCGTTCAAAAGAGGTTATGAATAGTATTAACTAAACTTTCAACTTTTTATAATCCTTATAATTTTAGAATCTATATTATGAGTTTCTTAGACATAATGTAAGAACAAATTCATTTTCAGTATTGCACTTTTACCGAATTTTAATAGTGAACCCTTTTTAAATACAATATTTTAAACTTTTATATATTAAATTTGACTAAATAAATTTTCTTTGTAGAATGGGGACATAAAAAATTTACAATGAATCATCCACAGCTTCCACGGTATGCTAGCGTGTGTTGTATGCAACTTCGAGTTCTAACACACACCACAACCAATCAAACTAGCCGTTATGAATAGTCATACCTACTTTTTGAAATTTTATCAATTTTATCTCTCAAAATGGACTTCATTTTTGTATTTGGAGTATCAAATTTAGCCTAAGGTGAAATTTTGGAACTTTTCGAATAATATTTATATTTTGATGAATAGTGAAAATTACTAAATTTAAATTAAAAACAACTTTTTTAATAGAAATATTTTATATTGAAAAATTATGAATTTGAGTGGTTTTAAAGTATATTTAGAATATATTTTTACCATTTAATACAATGTTGGCCATTGTACATAATTTCACAATTAAACCGGACATAAACAAGTGTTAATCTTTTGATAGTTATTATCTCTTAAAAACACGCTTTTTGTTTTCACGACAGGAATTAATTTTTAAATTAATTAATGCAACTGATATGTTTTGAATTTGGTAAAATAGAAATAATTTTTGAATTAATAATATCAAATATATATTAGGCCTAATTTTTGTTATTTTTCTGGAAACATTCATTTTTTGATGAATAGTGAAACCACTAACTGGTAGTTAAAAAACAGAATTTTTCATAAAAATTAATTTTACCGCTTCTATGAGTGGAATTTCAAAATTCCGAGAGACACAGTTAATATCAAGGAGTAAAATTTTGTTCAATGAGATGAAAATAATTTTTGGTGAATAGTAACTTTTTTTACTTTTATTTACCACGGTTAATGGAAAATATGGTAATTAATGGTAAAAATGATTTTAATATTATCCTAACACGTGTACAAATTGTATTGGACAAATTTATCTCGACCAAAAACAACCTTAGGAGTAAAATATTATCATTTAGGTCCACTTGTATTATATTAGTACATTTATTATTATTTAATTCAAAGAAGAGTTAAAATAGTTAAAATCAAAGTGTATTTACTAAAACATTTTTAATATAGGGTTAAACATAAGATAAATTCAATTGTAAATATTCATTAGAAATATAAAAATATTTCCTATATAATGGTATTTTATTTATAATTTTTAGACATTAAATAATGTAATTTATTTATGACACAATGGTCATGCAGTAATTAGCTAATTAATTAAAAATTAGAATAATTGATATTATAAATACCCAAATAAATTTAATTTAGACTTTTTATCAATTAAAATGATTTTATAGGTTAATATGACATGTTAGGATTGATTTAATTAACTGTTTTCGAAGTAATCATTCTGTTATGATTTTTACTAAAATCAATTATTGAATAGTGTCAAAATTGACATAAAAGGGTTTTTAAAACAAATATTGTATTATTAATTGATATTAAATTCCTAAAAATATAAGGTTTGGCCAAGATACTTATATCATGATAGTTGTATCATTAATGGACCACTTGGGGGGTCTCTTGGATGTATATAGTATGTTTATTAAGTATATAATATAAAAATACAAAGTGACATGGTAAGTGTCAAACTAATTAACTAAGAGTTAAAACTAAAAGATAAGGTTAATATAATGACCCAAACCTGTCTAAATTCTATTGGTTGAGTGTTTTTAGACCCATCCACACCTTATCCTTTAAATAAACCAATTTGGAGACATTAAAAACCGAATATGAATTTATTATAAAATAATATTTCTAGCTTTTCGAAAGGTGCCCCTCACCCCTCTTATAAAAGGGAACTCCCCCTTCTCATTAATTGTCATCTTCAGAGCCATTTGGATCGGCCAAACTCTAACCACATACTCTATCAACTTCCCTCACTACAACCTAGAGGCTTTAGTTTGATCAGAAATCCAACATAAGGATCCCTTTTGATCAAATCAAAAGGAAGAACCCGAAGAAGAGGTAATGTTTTCACCATCGGTTTCCAAATTCATTTCTTCATCAACTTCATATTTCTTTGTTATTATTAATATAAAATAATAAATCTAGTATATTATATATACTCTGATGTTATTATAAATATGTTACAACCATATTCAGTATTCTATCCATCTTTTTAATAACATGTCACCATACATGCGTACGTACGGCTTACCGTCTCCACGTCGTGGTGTAATTGTTATTCAATAAAAAAAAATTGGATGGGTATAATAATGATGTTTAATTCATGTAAATAATAAATATAACATGATAATGATTCTGTATATATCATATAACATCCAATTATATATTATTTTAATATCAAAAGAATGATAATGTCGCTCGTTCATACGTACGGACTACCGTCTCCATGAACGTGATGAGATTCATTCTCCATCGTATCCATTCAAGTATAATTCTCATTTGATGATTAATAATAGTATATAAGGACTTGATATAATTCGGGATATGATTAATATACAATATATCCATTACAAACACGACTTACGTAACAAAACATATAAAAGGAAACGAGTAAGTTACCACCCGAAACAACGATAATACTATGATATTATTAACAAATCAATGTTAAAAGATCATATATGATATCATATTAATGTATATGATTCTTGTATAATTTAATAAAAATTATTTCACCATTATACAGGAGGTTAAGCTACCCTCAACCAAGGAAAAGTACAAGGTAAGAGTTTATTTCATAATCTCTTCATTATCTGAGGTAGTTTATACGTAATAATATACTGGGAGCTCTTTATCATCCACATCCATGTTTCGTACAAATGTATTTCAAAACCTTTTTACTATTTACAATAATATGGTTTAAATCCATTTATACCATTGTTTGACTTTTTATAAGAGGTTTATAAAGGAATCTTTCCATCGTTTTCCAAACACGATGCTTTTTAACCTTTTCGACAGAATTAAGGTAAGAATGTTTTTGTTAACTTATACGGCGGGTGCAGCTGTTTTCCGTTGTTATAAAATCGTCGAAGCTTCCCATACAAGCTTATAAAAATAATTTCAAAGAAGATATTTTATTTTATAAATATATGAATCTTAAATTATTCAAAATAGAAAGAGATATTTCTCTAAAAAGAGTTTTGATTTCATCTATGTCAACATCCTTTGATGGATTTTACGCTTATTTGAAGTTGATTTATTTTGATACAAAACTTATATATTGTATTGAAGGTTTTTTTATATGTTTTACTGTGGATGTGTTATTTTTATACCATTCATGGTTTATAGATGATGTATTTACATTTCCTATGCTAGTTTTAATACGAATGTTGATGTTATGTTTAAACCATTTCATATGGGAATGCATTGGACATAATATGTGATGGGTGGAGCCCGCTATAGCTCCTCGATGCACTGGTAGGTCTCATGAGACAAACTAGTGTCTTGGAATATGGCCTTGAAAAAATCTTATTTGTAGTCTTGGCACGAGGCCTTGGCTATGTGGTTATGATAGTCTGGCATTATACATTCCATCATTAAGAAAGTGGTTATTGATATTGCATGTGATTATTCGATTAGTAGAATATATGCATGAATAAGTAAATGGCATTATTTCATTTTATTTTTTCCATACTATGTTGAAGTTAAATTTTAAAAGTCTTTTGTTTTAGTTATACATTGCCTTAAATGTTTATTCATATTTATGAATGTTTCTGCTATATTGTAATCCTTACTGGGCATTTGAGCTCACCCCTTTTCTATGTTTTATTTTTCCCAGGATGTGAAGAGTAAATTATGAATGACCTACAGGGATAGTGTGAGGGGATAAGATTGTGGACTATGGAGACTATGTTGTTGTAGTTTTCATTTTTATGATGAAATGTAAAACTTTATGAATATATCTAGTGTTTCCAAGGCTACTACACTAATGGGTCTTTCGAGATTTGATTTTTCTTATGATCATGCCAATGCTATGTAAAAATGCACCGACTCTGGGTAACTGGGGTCGGGGCCTTATAGTTTCTATCAGAGAAAGTATATTACAAACCTTGGAAGCTAGATTTAGATAAAATCGGATTTGAGAAAATAGATTTAAGATGGACTTTGATGATTAGTATAGAAGAACTTCCTAGAGTTTTTGTATTGTAGAGATTTTGTGAGTTTTCCGAGAAATACATCCATGTCTGGATACGAGCAGGTAGAGGCGGCTCTGGCACAGATGTAACTAGGGGTAAAAACCAAACACACCGCTTTAAGCTAGACTCGAACGGGAACTGGTGCATGACAACGGGCCTTACTGCACTCTTGGTTACGACACTCCCTGGGGATATGCTTAGGATAATTCTCAATTTCTTTACAAACCATTATGAAGTGTTTATGAGTATATACTTACTCAAAGAAGACATTTTGATGATTATGGAATATATCCATAAACTATTTAATTTATGTTATGTGTTTTACAAGTTTGGGATTAGGTATTGTTATTCGTAAACTAATCTAGTGTATGACATTGTTTAGAAATGGCGCCCAGTAGAAGGAATGAGAACTCCAGCAATGCACATGATCCAACGAGAAAGAAGGATCATATCTTTCATGGTCTTAAGCCAGAATTTATAAGATAAATAGTCTCCCATGTATTATTATCATATGAATAAATAATATCCTGTGTTGATAAGATAAGTAAAGAGTTTACTGAGTCCTATGGATTCAAAGGGAAGCAAGAGAAGAAAAGGATGGAAGAGAGAAAGATGGATAAAGGGAAGAGGGAAAAGAAGAATTTTCCCACATGTGATAACTGTGGGAAGAAACACCCAGGAACTTGCCTGAAAGGAATGGGAGTTTGTTATAGGTGTGGAGGAAAAGGGCACAAAGTATGTGACTGAAAGGGTAAGAAAATGGTTTCAAATGTACAATGATTAATTTTCAAGGAGTTTGGACACTACGCAAATCTATGTCCCAGTCATCAGACTATGCCGCAAATGATGCTATTGGATAATAATCAAGTTATGATACTACCACAGATGAAGAGGAATGATTAGAGTTCTTATGTTGATTATGTCATTTTTGTGTTGTATCAACAATGTACTTGTTATAATAATTATGGAGTATATAAGGATTGTACATCAGTAATATTTCATTAAGTACTTGAGATTCCGTGGAACAATGAAAAGTGACTCAATAGATGGTTAAATTTTTGGAAAATATATGGTTGAGAGAAAGATAAACCATAATATGGTTCTGATACCGAAGTAGTGATTTTAGAATAATACATGATTGATTTGGATAAATTATATTGGATATTCTTGACTACCTTAAAACTGATTAATGATTTGTATATTCCATCATTGTTGGGGTTTGCATCATTTTTGGAATGAAGGAGTATATCTATTATTCATTAAGGAATAAGGGATCATGAATGTAATCAATAAAGTTTTATGGTAATTTAGGATGTTGTAGTGTTTTAAAAGAATACATGATGAATGTGTTCACATGTTATTACATGGAAAAATGATCTTCATTGTGTTTACCATCCTTATAAATTTTGGACTGAAGAATTTTGGATAGTTCTAGTTTAGATTATTTTGGATTTCCATAAAAGGACAACCCGGAGGTCGGGCGGCAACCCGTCGTGTCCGGCAAGGCCATGGGACATGAACCCACAACCGAAGGGCGACAAGGGTGTATCACTTACCACTGACCCACGTGATGTCTTGGATTGAATAATGTTGTTTTTTTAATGGTTCTACTATATGAATTATAAATTCATTTTTTTAACCCTATATGAATAGGATAAATAGAATATTATTTTTAAGTTCTATTATCTTTTAGAGTGAAAGATGAGTTTGTGGTATAACTTTGTTAAAGGATAAGACTATACTGGTCACGAATATATTTTTATTCTTCTCTTATTCAATGAAGAAATTAATTCTTATACTTTAGTGAAGGGATCTTAAAACAAAAAAATTGTGTTATCCTAAAACCATATGTTTTTCTGAACCGATGGTATTTTAAATCATCATAGATTTATGAATTTAAGGCCCTCAATTTTACACTTGTTTGTGATTGATGAACTCAATCACTACCTATAAATATTTACGTTTTCCCTCTAATTATATTCCTTTAATTGGCACCAATGTTCTCCGAATAGAGATCATAATTTAGTGGTGACCCTTTCATTTCTCTTTTCTTCTTATTATGACTAAATTCTATTAAACTAATTTTCAATGTGGGGTTTCCCACAAATATATTTTCTACATTCAACCTTTTTATTTTCTAAAAACAATTTCAAATTGCGAGGACGCAATTTATTGAAGGAGGGGAGAATGTAACACCCCAAGATTTCATAATTAGTTATTTCTTCAAAATAATTCAATAACTTGCACTACACGCATCACTGAGTTCAAGCGCATAATGACATACCAAACAAGCCGTTCAAAATAGGTTATTAATAGTATTAAATAAATTTTAAACTTTATATAATCCTTATAATTTTAGAATACATATTATGAGTTTCTTAGACATAATGTAAGAACAAATTCATTTTCAGTATTACACTTTTACCAACTTTCAATAGTGAACCCTTTTTAAATCCAATATTTCAATCTTTTATATATTCAATTTGACTAAATAAATTTACTTTTTAAAATGGGGACATAAAAAATTTACAATGAAACATCCCAAGCTTCCACGGTACGCTAGCGTGTGTTGTACGCAACTTCGAGTTCTAACAAACACCACGACCAATCAAACTAGCCGTTATGAATAGTAATACCTACTTTTTGAAATTTTATAAATTTTATCTCTCAATATGGACTTCATTTTTGTATTCGGAGTATGAAATTTAGCCTAAGGTGAAATTTTGGAACTTTTCGGATAACATTTATATTTTGATGAATAGTGAAAATTACTAAATTTTAATTAAAAACAACTTTTTTAATCGAAATAATTTATATTGATAAATTATGAATTTGAGTGGTTTTAAAGTATATTTAGAATATATTTTTACCATTTAATACAATGTTGGTCATTGTACATAATTTCACAATTAAACCGGACATAAACAAGTGTCAGTCTTTTGATAGTTATTATCTCTTAAAAACACGCTATTTGTTTTGATGACGGGAATTGATTTTTAAATTAATTAATGAAACTGATATGTTTTGAATTTGGTAAAATAGACATCATTTTTGAATTCATAATATCAAATATTTCTGAGGCCTAATTTTTGGTATTTTTCTGGAAACTTTCATTTTTTGATGAATAGTGAAACCACTAAGTGGTAGTTAAAAAACTAATTTTTCATAAAAATTAATTTTACCACTTCTGTGAGTGGAATTTCGAAAATCCAAATAAAATTTGGTTCAATTAGATGAAAATAATTTTTAGTGAATAATAACTTTTTACTTTTATTTACCACGGTTAAAAAGAAAATAGGGTAATTAAGGGTAAAAATGATATTAATATTATACTAACACATGTCCTAATTCTATTGAACAAGTTTATATCGACCAAAGAAGACCTTAGGAGTAAAATATTATCATTTAGGTCCACTTTTATTAGATTAGGACATTTATTATTATTTTATTCAAAGAAGAGTTAAAAGAGTTAAAATCAAAGTTTATTTATTAAAACATTTTTAATATAGGGTTATACATAAGACAAATTTGATTTTAAATATTCATTATAAAGATAAAGCTATTTCCTACATAATGGTATTTTATTTATAATTTTTAGACATTAAATAATTTAATTTATTTATGACATAATGGTAATGCAGTAATTACCAAATTAATAAAAATTTAGAATAATTGATATTATAAATACCCAAATAAATTTAATATTAGACTTTTTAGGAATACCAATGCTTTTATAGGTTAATATTACATTATAGGATTGATTTAATTAACTTTTTTTGAAGTAATAATTCTGTTATAACTTTTAAAAAAATCAATTATCGAATAGTTTCAAAATTGTCATAAAAGAGTTTTTAAACAAAATATTATATTATTAATTGATATTAAATTCTTAAAAATCTAAGTTTATGCCAAGATACATATATCATGATATTTTTATCATTAATGGACCACTTGGGGGTCTATTGGATGTATATAGTATGTTTATTAACTATATAATATAAAAATACAAAGTGACATGGTAAGTGTCAAACTAATTAACTAAGAGTTAAAACTAAAAGATAAGGTAAATATAATGCCCCAAACCTCTCTAAATTCTATTGGTTGAGTGGTTTTCGACCCATACCCACCTTATCCTTTAAATAATATACTTTGGAGCCATTAGAAACCTAATATTAATTTATTATAAAATAATATTTCTAGCTTTTCCAAAGGTGCCCCTCACCCCTCTTATAAAAGGGCACTCCACCTTCTCATTAATTCACACCTTCAAAGCCATTTGGCTCAGCCAAACTCTACCCAAATACTCTCTCAAATTCCATCACTACAACCTAGAGGCATTATTTTGATCAGAAAGTCAACTTAAGGATCCCTTTTGATCAACTCAAAAGGAAGAACCCGAAGAAGAGGTAATGTTTTCACCACCCTTTTTAAAATTCATTTCATCTTCAACTTCTTCTTTCTTTGTTATTACCATTATAAAATAATAACTCCAGTATCTTATATATAATGTGATGTTATTATAAATATGGTACAACCATATTCAGTATTCTATCCATCCTTTGAATAACATGTCACCATACGTGCGTACGTAAGGCTTACCGTCTCCACATCGTGGTGTAATTGTTATTAAATAAATTATTATTTGGATGGGTATAATAATGATTTGTAATTCATGTAAATAATAAATATAACATGATAATTATTCTTTATATATGATATACCATCCAATTATATATTATTTTAATATCAAAAGAATGATATTGTCGCTCGTGCGTACGTACGGACTACCGTCTCCACGGATGCGATGAGATTCATTCTCCATCGTATCCATTCAAGTATAATTCTCATTTGATGATTAATAATAGTATCTAAGGACTTTATATCGTTCTGGATATGATTAATATACAACCTATCAATGAAAAACACGGCTTATGTAACAAAATATATAAAATAAAACGAGTAAGTTAACACCCGAAACAACGATAATACTATGGTATTATTAACAAATAAATGTTAAAAGATCGTATATGATATCATATTAATGTATATGATTCTTGTATAATTTAATAACAATTATTTCACCATTATACAGGAGGTTAATCTACTATCAACCAAGGAAATTTACAAGTTAAGGGTTTATTTCACAATCACTTCATTATCCGAGGTTGTTTATACATAATAATATACTAGGATCTCTTTATCATCCACATCCATGTTTCTTAAAAATGTATTTCAAAACCTTTTTACTATTTACAAGAATATGGGTTAAAGTCATTTATACACTTTTTTGACTTTTTATAAGAGGTCTATAAAGGACTCTTTCAGTCATTTTCAAAACAAGGTGCTTTTTAACCTTTTCGATAGAATTAAGGTAAGAATTTTTTTTTAACTTATATGGCGGGTGCGGCTGTTTTCCGCCGTTATAAAATAGTCAAAGATTACCTTAAAAGCTTATAAAAATATTTCCAAAGAAGATGTTTTATTTTATAAATATATGACTCTTAAATGATTTCAAAATAGAAACAGATATTTCTCTAAAAGGAGTTTTGATTTCATCTATGTCAACATCCTTCGATGGATTTTAGGCTTATTTGAAGTTGATTTATAATGAAACAAAACTTCTATATTGTATTGATGGTTTTGTGATATGTTTGACTATGGATGTATTATTTTATACCATTCATGGTTTATGGATAAAGTATTTACATTTTGTATGATAGTTTTAATATGAATGTTTATGTTATGTTTAATCCTTTTCATATGGGAATGCATTGGACTTAATATGTGAAGGGTGGAGCCCTCTACAGCTCCTCGATGCATCGGTAGGTATCATGAGAAAAACTAGTGTCTTGGCACAAGGCCTTGTGAAAATCTTATTTGTAGTCTTGGCACGAGGCCTTGGCTATGTGGTTATGATAGTCTGGAATTATGCATTCCATCATTATGAAAGTGGTTATTTATATTGCATGTGATTATTTGATTAGTAGAATATCCATTTGAACAAGTAAATGGAATTATTTAATTTTATTTTTTCCATACTATTTTGAAGTTCAAGTTTAAAAGGCTTTTGTTTTAGTTATACATTTCCTTAAATGTTTATTCTTATTTATGAATGTTTCAGCTATATTGTTATCCTTACTAAGCATTTGAGCTCACCCATTTTCTTTGTTTTATTTTTCCCAGGATGTGAAGAAGTAATTTATGAATGACCTGTAGGGATAGTATGAGGGGATAAGAGTGTGGACTATGGAGACTATGTTGTTTTAGTTTTCATTTTTATGATAAAATGTAAAAAATTATGAATAAATCTAGTGTTTCCAAGGCTACTAAACTAATCGGTCTTTCGAGATTTGATCTTTCTTGTGATCATGCCAATGCTATTTAATAATGCACCGACTTTGGGTAAATGGGGTCGGGGCATTACAATTGTATTTCACACTTTAGGGATTATTAAAGTTAAAATAAAATTAAAATGACCAGTATGTTGGAAAATGAATGATATTATAGACTATACCCCTTTCACATGATCAATGATAACATTTTTATTAATTTTAAATCATTAAATCAAATATATATTCCATAAAATTCCTCTAAAGTCATTTTTTATAATATCCAAATAATTGAATTTTAGAAAAATAAATATAGTAAATTAGTTCAAACATAAAATATTAACGTACAAATAGTATAATATATTTCTCTAAAAATATCTTCTAACACAGTAGCCACCCAAACAATTATACTTTTAGTGATTTCAAAATCAATGAATTTATTTTTATACATCTAAAATAATTAATATCTTTACATTAAATATTTATTTACTGAAATTATATCATATATAAAAATTTAAGAACATATTACTTTCATAAAAAATTAAATCATCTTAAAAATACAATTTAATAACAAAAAATATCTATTTTTTTATCTCTATCACAAAATACTATAGATATCAAAGGTTTGAAAGAGTTATATTGAAATTTTATTTTCAAAAAAATAATATGTAGATATTTATCAATGAAAAATGGTTCCAAAATTTCAAATTTTCTAAATTTTATGTAGTGTTTGAATTTTTTTTAAACGAACGGAGAAATTAATTGGTAACCCAACTCATGCCCAAAAAAATTATTAAATAAAAAGCATTACAATAAATTCTTGAGGTTTAATGAGTTTACCCCAACATAAAAGTGAGAGTAATACCTGAAGATATATCAAAGAAGCTCAAACGAGGTATCATGCCTTCATGTAATAAATCACTTCAAGAAAAAACGAAGAAACTCCGAGCAAGCTCCATGGCCTCAAGATATGAAGTAACCCATAAAAAGAAGGTTCAGATCATCTAGATCATCTATAAGAATAGACTTTGTTGTAATAAAAAAAGATAAAAACCATTGTGTGTAGCCTTTGAAATATACAACCCAAAGTCGACTTAATCTTCTACTCTTTGAAAAAAAATCCGATTTTCATGATTAATAAACATACATGAAAGGATATGTGTAGGCATGTATGTGACATAAAAGCAGAATGAAATCTGAAAAAAGAATCACTGATCAAGAAAATAAGGTAGTTGGTGTATACTCCTACATCAAGCACTTATTATACATTCGGCATTTTATATCAAGATAAGTATCCACCAAAATTTCATCTTTTCTAATCCTTTGATTATATATTTCATCTCGTTGATCCATTAATGAATCCAAATACTTCACAACCTAGTCAAAGTATTCATTCATGTTATCATCAAGAGGGGAAAAGGAGAATAAATCTCAAGTTGTGGAGGAATATCTGAAGTAATATTTCTGGAATCATCAATATTGATTACAGTTGGATCAACCACACTTGTTGATGTTGTAATTTATGTGTTTTCCTTTTTTTAAACATCAAGTGATCTCATAACAAATTTTCATTCAAGGTGAGAATAATCTATTTGTTTCCTAATTTTTTAGGATTGGGAGTAATGAATTAATCAGAATCCATCATTTGTTTTTTCTCTTTTCTAGAGATTGATTTTAAGAAGACCTCCTCGATTTGAGTGGCTTTCAATCCAACCTTCAAAAAGGATGTGCGTTGAGAGAGTGTTGGGAATGAGTCTAGGACAGATGGAGAAAGTTCTAAATTATTACCATTAGACGGTTCACCCTCCCCAATCAGAACAGCCTCATTATCCTCAATATTATATATATTCTCTTCTATAATTTATGGCTCATGGATAAGATTATGAACCTTTGTGGAGTTTATAACATTTATTCTATCAACAGGTTTATCATTAGTGTTCTTTGCAACATCATTTTCCACCCAAATTGACTTGAAATGTGGGGGGGTGGGGGTTATCCCTTTGAGTCACACATTATTTCTTAATATGACCAATTGAAGAACATTTTTTTACAGTACTATGGAACATTATCAATGAAAAAATCTTGTATAAACTCGTTGTACTCATTTTTTATCAACAACTACGTTGGAAATAAATGAGAGATGTCAACATCAGTACAAATCTTAGCACCTTAGAATCTTAAAAGATTCAAAGTAGTAGATGATTGGGATAATGGGCGGTTCATAACAAACATCACAATATTGCGACCACATTAAAACATTCATAAAAGATCCCCCAAAAGACCAAGAACCACAGGTACAAAATAAGTAATAATCATTCTCTGAGGAAAAGAAAAAGAGAACATGCCACGAATTCTGCAAGCCGATATGAAAATTCATGAAAACTATACCTTCCATGGTTTTGCGCAAAAAAACCAGTGAAGGAAAACTCTTGAAAAATTTACTAGCAAGAACAAAATGAATATCTTAAGAGAGTATGTGTACATGATCTTTGGAAAAATATATCACTGATAGACCTCAATGTAATTATTTTTTGGAGCATTAATTTTGGAGGTCTTTGATTCAGCAAGAGTGTCACATCCCACGAGGAATTACTCTAAAGTCCTGTCATCCAAGATCCCCTTTTGATTGTCAGGATTAGGGTTTCATCCATATTTTCTAGTGGGTGGCATCTCCACGACCCTCTCAGCTCACTAATATCACTCAAGGTCGAATTAAATAGTCCAATAGATTAATGAAATGTTTTGGGGATATTTTAGATCATTTTTAAGTAAGTTTCATCCCATATTAACTAAAATAATCCTTTATTTTTGTGATACAAACATACCATGATAACTATTCATTATGAACAACAATAAAGTTGATTAATTTAAAAAAATTCAATATGTTGATTCCAAATATTGAATAAATTTTCATAAAATTGTATATCTAAATGTTTAATAAATTACATTTAATATAATCCAATAAAAATAGACAAAATATTATATTAATTAAAAGTTCATTTTTATGTATAAATATTTTTTTTATTGAGAAATTATGTATAATATAAATTCCAGTGACATTAATTAGTTTATTTGTTAAAATTGAATTAAAATAATTTTAAACCCAATTAAAAATATTGTTTTTTTACAAAAATTAAAGGAAACCATAGTTTTCTATAAATTCTTTATTATTCATTATTCCTTTAGAAATAAATATTTTCATAATAGTGAAAAAAATTCAACCCAAGATACTTTTGAAATGATTAATTGAAAAAAAAAAATTATTGAATTGTAATTATAAAATATTAAGAAATTTATTTTACAAATCACTCACAGAATGATATAGAATCTATTTTTATAAACACTTATTGTTTATGTATATAATGACTTAAATAAAAATTTATTACTTATTTTCTAATAATTTATCAAGGAATTTGTATTTTTTAAGGCTTTATATATATATATATATATATTATAATATGATTATTTCTATTCATACCCTTCTGTTCAATAATTATTTTATAATATACATATTAAATAATAATATTTAACGTTTATAAATCATTGTGTTTGGTGTCTTATATTCCATCGAACATAGTCTTATTTTCATATCACGTGATATTAAATTCTACCCCTCCTAATGAAATTATGTCCTTGAATTTTTTTTCTTATCATATAAAATGTTTTCAAACATTTTCAAAAAATTATAAGCAGTGGTAGGTTAATCACATGATCATGAAAGGAAGACCTTTTCTAATTATTTTAAAAATTATATTTTTTGAAAACCTATATTGTAAAAATTTCTAATAATGAATCCCTTGGAAAAAGTAAATAGAAAATGGGAAGCATGACATGAATTTCACCTAATTTGGTTCTTAAATAATGAGAATTTTGGTAAGTAGTGAAATAATATACTTTGAAACAAGAACGATTTCTGAGATAATGTTATAATGTTTTTCAATTTAATATTCAATCAATTAATCCGATATGATTATAAAATAATAATTTGTTTTATATCAAATAATTTTCATAGATTTGATGTATTATATTATTAATATGATAGAGAAAACAAGAAAATATTATTATACCTTGTTTATTTACATTTCATAAGAACAATTTCATCATTTGATTTCTATTTGATCGATTTTAGATACTAAATATCCTCTTGTACTAGAAAATTAATTTTAAAGGTAAATTTTTAATACCTAAAGTAATAAAACAAATATTAAAAGGATCACATGACACACAAAACAATAGTAAGTAACGCGTCTCATTATAAGTCATTAACCAAAAACCAAATGCTTAGAGAAATATAAGATAAGAATAAAATTGAAGAACTACCAAATTAATCTTAAATGAATCAAAAATAACAACAAATTTTAAATATTTATAGTTGGAAAAAATAACCTTCAAATTGTTCAAACTATTCCGGACCAAGATCAAAACCTTTAAATCAGGACAGCTTGGTCACATATTATTCTAAGATCAATTTATCATTTATCTCCAAACAAAATTTTTACTTCATATATCCATGAACCCAAAAATGTATATGGCCTAATAAAATAATCTCCAAGATATTTAAATAATTTTTATAAATATCTAAAAGTACAATTTACCCAAAAGAAAACCATATATATTTCCAAAAGAAAACTAAACCATTATTCCCCAAATAAATTCTCATCTTAGATAAAAGTATTTCCATTAAAATAAGAATAAAATATTTAAAAAGTATTAAAATATTATAAAAAACATTAATACATGAGTCACAAAATATGTTTTTAAGCCCATGGTTTTCTATATAATAAACATATTATAACATGATATTATAAAACGTTTTTATAAATTAACCACAATTACATCAACATGAAATATCTTGCTAACTATAATGTATATAAGTTACATTCTACTTATGTACAAAAAAATATATTCATTTTTCCTCAAATAAAATATTAACAACATATAAGGTTAAATGTAAGTGCAATATATACCTCCAATGTTTAGATAAGTCTAAAAAATTCTATAACAATATCATTAATCAACGTCAAATATATTACCTAGAAAACAAAATGGGTGACTGTATTTGAACGTATCATTTAACATATAAATATATAACTAATGTTATCCATATCTCTCTATTTCACATCACATAAAAACATAACAATCTCAAAATTTATCTAAACCATTCTATGATTCCAACTACAGTATCTGCAAACCCATAGTTCCAAATCTAGTGGTAAGAGTAAAATATTTAAATTTTTAAAGATTATGTTGATAAACATGAACATATTTTATTTAACCATAACATAAAACATTAAATGGAAATTTTGGACCACTCACATAGTCTAAGATGTATTAAGTTTATGGTTTTTTCATATTTTCAACAACTCTTATATAAAAGAAGTCTAAATTTACACACAATATCTGTTTCCCACAAAATAGGTTCTGTATTAATACACATTTTAATTTTACAATATAACTAACATATCTAGAACTATGAAATTATTATGTTTTTTAATAATACTTAATAATAATGGAAATTAATTTAAAAACATGGGATTAGAATAAAATGATTTGTAATAGACAAAAAGAAAATATAATTGAATCTAGAAAGAATATTTCAAAATTATGTCTCCATATAAGGGAGTTTTCCTTTAGTATAATAAAATTTATGCTCGAATTTGATTTATCAACACATAAAATCAGTTTTATAATGTAAATGTTTCCATAAAAAACATTATATAAAATAAAATTTATAATAGAGATGGATTCTTAAAAAACATGAGAATCTAAGAAAAATGTTATCTAATGTATATAGATGTTACCCTTATGGATAGAAATAATTACATTAAAAATATTACAAGATAGAATTATGAAATCAAGTTATTTCAATGAAAATTAATTTTCAAGCATAAAAACATGTGGGTAACATGGGGAATCCTATTCATTGAACCCTTATAGAATCTTTATAAGAGTTTATACAAATAGAATAACCTTCTTTGTTTATTGCAGCACTAATCTCTAGAGAACGCAATCATTATCCAGCGCATTAGAGAGTTGTATCAGGATCAAATTTCATAGTAAACAATATCCAATTAATATAAAATTTTTAAAACACATATAATATTATATTTATATTATAAAATCTCATAAATACATGGTTTTTTACATAAACATAAAATCATTCAATATTCATGCATAAATAAGAATAAAAATCTATTTTTATTGAAAATTATTTGACTTAATATTCCTATAGAAATGGGTAATAGGATATTATTATAAAAAATAGGGAAAAATTAATATGATGTATATGTAAAATAATACCCATGGTGGTGGAAATTCCCACCCATTCTGTATACATTAAAAAATATTCCTTTCACAAGTATGTAAAAAATGTTAAAAACTCGCTTTTAAAAAATGGCAAAAAGAAAACATTTAAAACTATCACGATGTATGAAAAAACTAAAAATGATTTTATAATAGATTTTATTGTATTATTAATAGTATAAAACAATTTCTGAACCTATATATGATATAAAATATATTAATAATTCAAAAATTTTAAAATAATATTTCAATGAAAAATCCCTTACCTGATCTCAACACCATAAACATATTTTATTTAACTCATAAATAATGAACGTATATTAATTATTTACTTTATGAAGAAAAATTTTACAATTTATTCTTAGGGAACTCATCATTTCATTTTAGTTTAATTTTTATGAGTTTTAAGTAAGTTTTATGTTTCCTTGTAATTTTTTCCCGGAACATGGAATTTTTTTATCTTTTTCTTATTTTCATGGATATGGAACATTGTATCGAGGAAACCATGGGGAATAATTAAATGGATATATGATACCCTTAATTGTAGTTGATTTTTATCAAACATGGAATGGGTATCCCGAGAAATGTGATTTGTTCCTCCAAACCATATAATCCATGGTAGAAATCATATATGATCTTTTGTGAGTATAAGGTTTAGTTAATGAAATTATCATGATTTGGTAAACCATTAGAAAATAATGAAGATGAATTCTAATTTTTTATAGTTCTAATTTTCATGATTTTTTTGGTATTTTCTAATAATTTGAAACCAATAGTAATCATTCTAGGGTTGGGTTTCTCTAGGATAATCCATATTTCGAGTTGAAACATGGTTTTAAAAATAATTTAGTAAAACTTTGTGTTCTACATAGATTCAATAAAAATAAATTTTACTCATTTTACCAAGTATTTTACTAATAATATAATGCAAATTATCTTCTAAACTCACTTGAACAGACTAGTCTCACCCACCCCCTTGAGAGGTTAATTCCCCCCTTAAAATTAAAAGTTAATCCATGTTGGATTCAGGTGGATTCTTCTATTGTATTATCTCTAGTACACTCCATCCTACGTATTCATTTAAGCCCATTTATTTATTTTAACTTTTAAACCATAATGGTTTTGTGGGATTTTTTTATATTGGAAATTGGTTTATATTATAGAGTCATATAATGGATTGGGTTATAAATTCCACATCATAACTTTTGGGAGTATACACCATCATGTGTGACACCATCTTCCAAATCACTAGTGAACCATGATATGTGTTTTATTATAGAATAATCTGATTACATACCTATAATTTCATGATATTTTAGATTCGGTTTTCCTTTAAAATTATTTCAATATTTATTATACAGGAAGAGAAAAATTTATTAAAATTATAAATTTATAGTTTTTCATGGGAATGGATTTTGTGACAAGGGTTTTTCAAAATTCTGTATTTGTTGAGAAATAATTATTTTGGTTTCTAAAGAAGGGTATAGTGCCAAATTTATGTTTTAAAAATCATTATTTTCTGAATTTGTTATAAAATAATGTGTTTTTTATTTTATGAAATTGATAAAAAAATTCTAAGGGTTGTTCAGGTTTAATGGGGGAGGGTTAACAATTTGTTTATTTATAATGAATATTTTCATATAGTTGGATGATTTATATATCATTTTTTAATGTTTTTTAATTCATTTTAATATTTGTAAATTATTTTATTAATTTAAAAAGGATTATTATCCCATTTTGAATGTTTTTTAAAACACTTTATAGAATCAAATATTTTCAATATTGGTATATAAAAAGGGAATAGTGACATTCTAACTGAGGTTTAATGGTGTTTCAAAAAATTACTCCAAATTGTATATTAGGGAATATTTTTAAAATGAATAAATTCATGTCATTATAATCATATTTTATTAGGATGTCAGTGTGGTGTTATCTAGAAAATTAAGTTTTTATAATACACTTTATGACCAGTTTTTTCCATTTTATTCATGTTTGTAAATTGGGTCTTGTGATCCCATATGGGGATATTTATAATTTTTTTATTATATTTTTTATTTTGGATGTATATGGAGATACTTATTCTGCGGGAATTAGGTGGTATGTGCATTATTTTTGAATTTTATATACTTGATTTAAAGAGGGTCTGATTTTTATCACCTGCATTTGGAATTTCCATGGCAGTATTCGGTATATGGTATGTGACACGTGTACGATAAAATGGTATTGTGATAGTGGGTTGACTATATAAGAAATATATAGGTACTTAAATATAGTTAGGATAGAATGATTGATATGTATATATGCTAGAAATTATTTTTTTATTGGATCTCATCTATGATTGTTTTCTAGTAACATTACCTTTCAATGATCTGGTAGATGAATGGGTTCAAGGAGAGTCAAAATCATAGATTCAATGGATTAAAAAATATTGGAATTTTATTGAAGAATTGTTCAGTAGGACGTCTAGGTTTTTTTATAGGATCAATTGATCTATTATATTCTTATATGGTCTAGATTTAGAACTTTTATTATACTAGATCATAGTGATTAATAAGATGAAACTAGGAACCTTGGATCATTTTATGTTACTATATATTTGTATTAATTATTTCCCAAACTGTCTAATTTTTTTTAACATATGTATATGACACTTATTTAGTAAATTTTGTATTAATTTACATAGTAGAGTTATATAATGATACTTTTCAATCATTCAAAGTATTTGTTTTCAAAATGTATTTGAAATGGAATCAGGAAGGTTTAAAAAATGAAAAATTAATGCATTATTTTAAATTTTTTCCATACTATTTTAACAATGATTTTGAAATGTGTTTTCAAGAGAGAATGGGTAAATGTTTACTTTTTGAAACTATAAGTATGTGAGGGTTTTTAAATGGGTATTTTTGTGACTTTCTTAGTTTTATTTAAATTTGGATTTAATTTGTTTTGTTGTAAAAAAATTTGATTACTTGAATCTTATTTTACTATTAAAATGGAAACATTTACTATATGTTTTTTCAAATGGAATTAAAGGGTGACATGGATGCAATTTTATGTCCATGAGATAACTATCAGGGGGAATTTTTTTCCTAGATATGATAATTTTTTAATAAAAAAATAGAAATAGTTTTAAACATCCTTTGATGTACTATTTCTTGAATTTATAATTGCATGAGAAAAATATTTTTTAATTCTATATTTAAATTTTGAATTTTAATGATTTAATATGAAAGAAATAACATACATTCAGTGGGTTTTTGGGAACTACTATGGTTTCATATCAAGAATATAATTTATAGGTTTAGGTTTATTCATTCATTATTTTCCTTTTTAATATTCTGAGAGAGAAATATGGTTTTATTATGACTATCTATAAAATGTTGGATCATTGGAACAATTTGGTGTTTACTTTTAGAATGATTTTAATTCCTCTTCATATATAATTTTATGCCTTGGACTATATGTATATGTTTTATATTTACACTTATTTTGTATAAGTTTTTTTGGTTTTTATGTTTTGTTTTTATTTTCTCTATTTATATTTATATTTATTCAATTTTTCATTTACCTATTTATTATCACTAAATGTGGGAGAAATCCATCCCACTATTTATTATATGATGCATTATCACTGATTTTAATCATGTGGGGACTAAGAAGATCCTTCGAACCATGTAAGAGTCCAGGTTGGGATCCTTTTAGATGTCACCATGGTATGGTTAGTTATAAATTTTTATCGGAGCCTATGTTCATAGTGGGACCTTTTATTTGCGACAACCAACATTTTTTTAGTATTAGTAGTATAAAAATAATATTTTTAAGACTCAATATAATTGTATGGGGAATGTTTTTTAATCTCATTCCCAGCCTGAGCATCGATTTTCCATGGGAATTTGTATCTTTTCTCTTGAATTATGGTATTCTATATGATTCAATTTTTTTTATTATGGTTTGTTTGTAATGTAACTAAATCTTGATCCTAAATTACAAGTCTTGACATTCATTAATTTTGTATGTGATGTTTTTATATTGTTTAAAACATGGATTTTTTTTAATTATATTAGTTCACGGGTCTTGAAAAAACATGACAAAACTAAATGATTAAGTATCTATATTCTATATGGACTATTTCCTGATATAATTGTGGATTTGAACCATATAAAATTTTAGGTATGGTTTCCCATCCTAGATATTTTAAATATTTAGAATGGTTAACTATTTAACATCACAATTTCTTTTAGGGAAATTAGAAAAGGGTCACTGATAGTCATGTGATATATAGACATATTTGGACGTATTTTCTTGTTTACGATTTTGTTATGATTTTTAATATATTTTGAATGTGGTATTAATTTTTTTGTGTGAGAGAAAATTATATTTTATGATAAATATTTTTTCATTTTTGGAAGAAAAGCATAGATCTTGTTAGTAATATGAATTTCGATTTATATAATTTTTTGAAGAAATTGGATTTTTGGAATTTTTAAATTGTGTTATGTTTGATTAATATTTAAAATAATGTGAAAAATCGGTTTTAAATCACTGATTTCCAATTTTAATTGTAACTTATATTTCAAAATTTTTCCTTTCAGAATATGTGACTGTATTTCAAAAGGGTAAGGGATTTAAAAATTATTTCAATTTTTGGATTTTAAACCCACCATTGTTTTTTTGAATCAGTATTGGAAACGTTTTAAAAGAATAAAATTGATTAAGGACTTAGTGTATATTTTTAATATGGTATCCATTTGGTTTTTTATTTCTAATGATCCAATTATAATTGTTCCTTGGTTTTCAGTATGTAATTTTGTGGAATACTTTATTATTATACTAATGAGTTTTTTACCATATTTTGTTTTGGGATACTTCGTACTATATTAAGGTAGATTATAATTTTTTTGTGTATCACGTCTTTTAAAAAATCCCTCACATAACATCCTATTGTGAATGTAGATTGTTTTTATTAGTGGTTTTACCTCCATTTATTTAACACTTCACAGGATATGAGTTGAGTGAACTGTGTGAGATAATTTTTAAAGTAATGTGTGTTGGATTTGTCTAAGGTAATGAATCTATATTATATCCATTAGAGATGGTTGGGTCAAGTGGTTTAGAAAAAATAACCTTGTTTTGATGGTTGGATTGGTGAGTATTATTGTTCCTAGATATTATTATTAGTGATCTGATTAAGAATGTGTCCTTGGTTGTGTTTGGAGAGGATTTAGGTTTAATAAATATGTGACTAGTGCTTCATATAACCTATAAGTTTTTGGTTTTATATATTATTGGTGATATTCCATTTTTATATTTATCCATATTGATATTAAATGTGTTTTTATATGACAAGTACTTGAATATGTGATTCATGGGGTCTTTATTGGTTTTCCACTGTAGGTGGTGTACCATTTTTGATTTTTTCATGCATAATTGGTTATTGATGGTTTTTATTTTCCATATATGGTGTAGATCATGTATAGGATTTTCATTGTAGTTCAGAATTGGGATGAACCTGGGGTCCCTACTGGGATAATTTATGGTGTTCTATTTTCAATTATGCAGTGTATAGTATCTATTTTTTTTCTTTATGTATCACCATTCAATGATATTCTATATAAATAGGATATAAAGTCCCTCATATAGTGAATTATATCCATAGAATTATGCCCTTGTATTTCATATTTATGTGTATTTTATGTTCCTAGGACACTTTTTTGGACAAATTGGGTTCAATGATATGGTTTGTTTTCTCATTATGATGTTTCATTGAGTAGTACACCCCTTATGGTTTGAACTCTTCCTAATGGTTATCATTGGTCGGTGGTGTTTTATAATTTCATTTGTAAATTATAGTACGTAGTTCATTAATGAGTTCCTACTATCATGACAAAGATTTTTTTCAGTTTCTCCACAATTATAGATTAATTCTAAATGTTTGTGGGGCATTTTTTTCGAGTGTGGGGGTCATTTTCTGATACACTAGATTTTCAACCCGAAACATGGAAAATATTGATGACTTCCTTATATTCATTTTTAAGGATAATTTTTTGAAATAAATCATTAATATACACTTATGTGGATCTGATATATCCTTAAACTGTTTACATTTTCAAAATTTATAGTTTAGATTTCATAAGAAGTGAATGTGTTACGTCTAAACCATTACAGAAGTATGAGAAACTGCGATGGTCCTTCAATTATTACATGATCCTACACATGGATTTTCCATGGTTGTTAAAATTTGATACAATCATGATTATATACTCTATAATTTAAAAAAACACGATTAGAGAGCATCTATTACAACTATGCAGTTCCTAGTTCAAACTATGTGGGGCGGGGTTTCGCTAGGTAGTTCCCTATGCCTAGTTGGCATACTATGCAGTCAAAATAGGTGGCCAAACCATATTTCCTAGAAATGAAATTTAATAATTTTAACATCATTTATTCTAACCCCCTATCCTCTATTCATTCCATCACTCCATCAAATGTACCTACATCCACCCCTTTTGAGAATCCATCATCAACCTTCAGTTATATTTATCATCCACTTTAGATTCAATTGGATTCTCCCTTGGTATGTTATTCTAAACCTATCACTCTATTTTATTTCTTCTCCCCCCATAAATTATATAATACCATGAACCCGAAAGATTTTTTGTTTTTATTTTATGGGTAAAATGTGGTCAAATATAGAATGATTTTTCATGTAGGGGTTAAAGAGGGAACATATTATACTATGGTCTTACTATACATCATAGGTTACAACTTCTAGATTCATCTCTATTAAACCGAGGTAGGTGTTTCTTTATAGAAACTTCTTATTATATTACATTAATTTATTTATGTTTGATAATTTTATTCCATTTTAATGTGTGTATACATATATAACATGACATGAAATATAATTTAAAAGGTTACATTATACAATGGAATGGCACATGAATATTTTTGAAGTGCTTGTGAAAATTCATTGATTGTTTTTGGAAAAATATGTTATATTTTATAGTTTTAGATAACACAATATGGATGTTTTAAAATGTAATAACATGTTAATAGGTTATTAAACCATGTGTCTTAGTTTTTAGAAATGTGTTCAATTTTTTTGGGTTTGTTTTAGTTTTATGGAGGTGAGTTAACCAATTTTTTTACTATGTTTTATTAACACTAGATTATTTATATATCAAAGGTATGTGGTTTTTAATGATTTTTTAGATTTCCTAATGTGATGTTTCATTTACAAAGGAGGTGTTATATCATTTGTATTGTAGTTTTTGAATAGTTTGGGCACTACATATTCTATGTGGTGGTCTTAAAAAGGGAACTGTGAGTTCCCATTTTGGTTCGAACCATTTTTCTGATAAAATATGTCCCATGATTAGATTGCTATGTATTATTGAAAGGGAAACAGGATTTTAATTCTCGGAGTATTTTTATAAGATGTTTCATGAGACATTTTATTGAAAAATTAGTTTTCGTAAAGGGTGTAATACCCTATTATTCCCCTATTATTCTTGTATGTATATTGTGGCATGTGAATCCATGAAGGGATGTTTATTGTTGGTGAAAAATATTTATTTATGACATTCCATGTATATGGGGATGGTTATTACGTAGGTAGATTGTGATTTTGATGTAATTTACATATTTTTATCTATAAATGTTAGAGTGTTAGATAGAGACAACTTCCATTTTTTATTTAACATTGGAGTCATGGTTTGATTGTATATGACCTATGTGGGTGAAAAAATGGCCTGAAAGTGGGATGAATAGGGAATAATTCCATGCTACACTATGATAATTATAATAATAGTGGCATTACCCTATGATATTAATTTGATGTTATATGACCCCATTGATGAATTCATGCTAGGGACATTACATTAATTGATACATTGGATGAAGAAGATTTATGTAAAACACTCTCCTCGATCAAATTGATAAAGGAGTTCCATGGATATTTTTCCATAGTATATCTGTGGGTTTTATTGGGATGTGTCTATATTGAGTTGGGTTGAATTAGGGTTCTTAAGACTATTTCATGTCCTTTTATAATTAGTTATTAGTTAAAATTCCCACTAAACTAGGAACCTTTGTATATTTTATGGTATCATATTTTTAGATTCTATTTTATCCATTTTTTTCACATTATTCTCTAGTAAAAAATTACTCTTTATTTAATTTATCTTTTTTATGACTTTACATAGTGGTACCATAATTTATATCTTCTTTTGCATCGCGTCGATTTATTTCTTAATGTTTTGAAAATTAATTTTGAATTTTTTTAATTATATTATAATTAATGAGTGGTTTAAAAGTGTTTTCAATATTTTTTAATATTTACATTGAAATGTTTTATCAAGGATAAATGATGATATTTTATGTTTTTATAAACTCTAATTGTGTTTGGGTTTTGAAAATATTTTTTTAGGAAAATGTACCTAGTTTTGTTTAAGATAATTCTCAATATTGGTTTGGAAAGCAACGTGTTAATGAGAAACCTCTTTGAGTTTTGGAATTATCATTTTTAGAAGATTTTTTTATGAAATAGTTTTAAATAAGAGATTTAAATTAGTATTTTGGCCAAGATATATTTTCTGGGAAAAAGTGATGGAGAAGATAATTTATTAAAAAAATACAAAAAAAATAGTATTGAAAAACATCTAATTTGTTTCTTCATTCCTTTATAAATCTATATGAAAACTTATTAATTTTATATTTTTTTAAAAAAAAAATTATTGCATGTAATGTTAATGTAAAAACATATATTTGTCTTGGTGTTGTGCCCTAAATATATTTAATATCATGTATATATTTTATCATTTTGGGATTTTCCATCATTATTAACTATTTTGAAATTCTAGGAGAGATGTATAGTTTTATGGAGACTTTGGGTTATGTTGTGGATCCTTTATCAAAGTGGTGTTGTTTACTTTAATTTTATTTTTTAGGATTCTTGGACTATTTTATTATAAAGGATGGATTATTTTTATCTGTTTCTAATATACTCTAATATTTGTATCTATTATATCTTGTTTGTATGTTTTGATTTATTTATCTCCATAGTTATATTTATTTATTTAAATTCCATTGATTATGTATTATATGGGTATTGGGTGAAATAATTTGGAATTTTAGTTCTGTAATGCCTAGTGGACTAGTTAGAATCCAATGGGGAAAAAAATTCTATTATAGCTAGGGGATTATCGTTTGGGAGCTATGATAGAAGGAACCCCATGTTGGCTCATTACACGTCACTCACAATAACCCATTTTATTTCCTTTATTACTATATTCTATATATTTTCGGAATTGGTTATGTTTCAGTTTGACGTTTTGGGTATTTTTTGTTCATATTCCCCAAAAAACATATGTAGGCTGACCAAGGTAAATGGGCTCTGTTTTTTATTATTTTAATTTATTAATCATGTCATAGTTATCATTTTTATACATAAAATATTATATTATATTCAAAAAAATGTAATGGAAAAAATGAATATTTTCTCAAGGTTGTAGTTCAACTATAAGAAATATAAATGTTTTTACATTTTGTTTGATGAAAAATGAAGAATGAAAATAAAATATTATTTATAAAAAACATTATAATGTTTTAGCAAAATGTTAATTTATTAAGAATATTTTCAGTACTAGTTTAGAGAGGTAGTTTTGAAAATTTATTTTCATCTTTATATAGGAAAGGTAGTTTGAACATATGTGTGTGCATTGATTATGATTTTAAAGATAGAAATCAATGAAGATATATCATATACTATGGTTAAATAATAATTATTATCTAATAAATATCATATAATTAATTTAAATTTACCATAATAACCATACATTATGGATGGTGATAATAAATGAAATATATTGGGTCCTGAGGTGGTAATCCACATTTACACACAAGCGACCGTTTTTCTCATTTGACGGGGAAATAAGTTAAATAAGGTTATTCCATAAACATAATAGCATATATAAATATTTGATATAATAATTAAATTATATTTTAAAGGTTTTGAAACAAAATGGAGGAGGTAAATGATGAATTTAGGTGAAAATCATAATTAAGATGATTCCCACCTCTTTAAATAATCTCAATTGGATTTATCCATAAGGACCCTTGGGATGGTATTTTAATTAGAAAAAGTAATACATAATGTTTTTAAGGAACTTATGAATTGTTTATTTGGAGTTCATCAATATAAGTGGATCATAAATATTTTCTATCATATAAGAGGTAGTTTTTTATATTGGAGAGGAGAGGGGTACCCTTGAAATAAAATAAATTATTAAATAATTAAACATTAGTTTTCTTATTAATGTTCATGTTCATTGAAATATTTATAATATCACATTTATATTAGTCTAAATTTTCAAGAAATATTAATTTTACACATGTTTTTTTGATGTTTAAACCATTATTCTTTTGTTTTAACACGAATCCCTTTCCAGATTAACCCAATATGAACGAATTTTACCCATTATGGGTCAAGAAAGATACAATAAAATATAAATTTAAAAATATGTTTTTTATATTTTATATTTTATATTATATCCCTTCTAATATTACAAATATATTATTTTTATAATATTTCAATAATTTAGTAATAAATTCTTTATTATACAATACCACTAGTGGCTTTTAAAAACTATTCAGATGATTTAATTAAAAAAATATAGAGAGTAGTTAAATTTGAATTAAAAATTATAACACATCACTAATGCATTAAATTTATCTAAAAAATTAATTTATCACAATAAATTACAGATAAATATTACTTCTAAGGATATTAAAATCATTTACATTATTTTCATACTGCTTCTCGAGACACTGTTTTTTCACTGAGTATTAATTTTTAGTAATTATTTCATCATATAAACTTAATAATAATTTTCAATCAAATATTTATTCAACAAAAAAAATATTCTTCTACAAAAATTAATATATATTTGTTATCACTTTCGAAAAATAATATATGTATTTAAACTAGGAATGATATATTCTGTAATTTTTTATTACTAAATATAATATAATTGTATTTATCAAAAAAATGGAACCCAAATAAGTATTGTGAGATATTCGATTAGGATTGTTGAATTAAGCTCCTACAATGGATTAATTTCATGTGTTAGTATTATTAAAATCCAATTTCACAATTTTTTTATCCCATTTTAACCCATTTTACATGTTGTCGTTATGATCAATATTTATCTTGGATACTTTTAATTTTTACCAAAAGTATCTTAGCCCATTTAAAAATTTCAGAAATTCTGATTCAAATTATGTGAGACATTTTTATCAAATTAAATCCATATATATCATAAATATTACTCTAAAAACACAATACAAAAAAAATAATTTCTTTAAAAATTCATTTTAAGGATAAAAATGTTCACATTGAAAAATTAATCATGATATCTATTAGAATGATCTAAATTTTGTTAGTCAAAATTAACTATTGAAATTTGAAATCTAATTTCAAATAAAATGTAACTCTATATATAATTTAAATTAAAAAACAATTTTCTATCAATCAGTATTCATCACTATTCAATGAATAGTATATCATTTCAAGAAAAATACAAATATTTAACACTGTAAAAATTTTTTTGTTTGGATTTCAAAAATGAAATCCATTTTATTAGATAAAAATTATATAATTTTTTGAAATTAATTATTGTATACCCCCCAAAAAATAAATTTTTTGATGAATACTTATTTATGATGCTTCAAAATACTTTACTAAATATTGCGTACTTATTTCATAATAATTAATAAATATATTTTTATTGGCTAGGAACATTATTTATATATATATATATATCATTATATAGTAACTCGTATTCATTACTACCAATTCAAAAAATATTTTATAATAGTTATATTAATTAATAACATATCACTACCCTAATTTCATAGTATTTCATATCTTATATTCTATCAAACATAGACAACATTTTATATTTAAGGGAATTACCACAATTAGAAGTAATATGAGACAAATTCCATGGGATTGTAGATGAAACTCTACTGTTGTAACTCATATTTCATTAAATTAATATATTCTAAGAATTGGATGTGATATCTACCATTCACGATAAATTCCATATATGAAAACTATATAGATAATCATTTCCATATCCTAGTCTCATTAAAATCATAAGGAGGGTGGAAGCTAGTCATTGGAGATCATCAGATCCTCTCATTACAATTGTTGATCTAAAGGACTCTAAAACTCCTTAGTTGAAGTGTTGTTTAGGATATGGATATGGTGATACCCTTCAATATTACTCTATTGAAGATAAACAAGATAACTTTTTGTTAAGGGGTATAACTTCATTCATTATTTTATACATTTTTATATTTTTTAAAAATGATTGTGAAATTTAGGGATTTATTCTACTAGAATATTTATAAGATATAAATGGTAAAACCCAATAATAAAAATATACTAGAATTTTATGTCAAGAAAGGTTTTTCAAGAAGGATTTAGGTGTCTATGAAATTAACAGAAGAATATTCTCACTTAATTAGAATAAAATGTAATAGAATATGAATAATTATTTTCTATATTTTTTGTGTATATTTTTTATATAAGACCATATACAATTGGTACATCATGAAAATCAAAAAAATAAAATTAAGGATTCATCCATGGGTATCCTTAATAAAGTTGAATATATTTTAGTAGAGGTAAAATTCATACAAGAAGATTGGATAATAATTTTCAATCGTGATTTTATTTTCACAATTTAATAATTTATATGAAAATTTCAACATAATTGGACATTGTGATGATGATTATAGGTATAAAATGTCCAGTCGAAACTCGTTTGTTTTTTAATAGTGAAGACAACATGAAATGAAAATAATTAAAAGAAAATAATTCTAGTCATTAAGTAACATTTAAAATAACTCCATGAAACTAATTAATATTTTTTATAAAAGTAAATTCAAGTAAAAACTTATAAAATATGTCACACAAATAAATATGATATTATTCTTCTATGGTAGAAAAGAGCACATCATGGATTATTTAAAACTATCTAATAATATAAATAATAATTTAAGAAAGTTGGGAACAAAAATATAATTAATCCAAGAAAGGAATACAGGTGTTTGTTTAGTGTAATCCACCAAATAAAAATAATCATGTGATGTTACCAAAGAAGTGTTAGTCAATGATGGAATAAAAACTATGTGGATGGTTAAAAAAATCACGAGACACAGATAATAATTACTTGCATTGTATAATAGGATAGAGGGAATTATTTTAAGAACAAGAAAATTATTTTGTGACTACATGTATTAAGAATAATTTAATGAAATATATGTATTCACATTATAATAAAATCAATATTGTTTCTAAGGAAGGATTTATCATATAAAGAACCCAACAAGAAACTTATAAAAAATGGAGAAATCATAAAAATTAAATGTTTAGTAATAGATTATGTGAAAATTTATATAACTTATAAGTAAAATAAGAAAAAAACAAAAATATTATGATGAATATAAATACTTATGTTAGTAAAATTAAAATCAAAGACAAAATGAAGAGTTTCAGAAATCGAGAGTTGTAAAGAAAAGTGTTTTGGGGTTCAAAATTTAATCCCAACCCTATATCTTTAAAAATGGATTTGATTGTGAATTCATAAAATTTATATTTTTATGGGGTTTATGCTACATTATATAGGGAATCAATGATGATTCATATATTTTAATAACATATATAATGATGTAAACATTTTAGTTTAGAAAGTATAAATATATCATAGATTTATTTAACTAGAAACATGAGTCCTTGTCATAACACTTCAATTTGATGTATGAATGATATACATAGAGATTACATTGATGATGAAAATAAAATATGAAGATATAATATACTACATCCCTTAAGGTGGAGAAAACAATTAAAAATATTCTAAACATCTATGTCTTATGGAAATTTGAAATTTTATAATTTTATAAATCTAATGATTCAAGATATTAAAACCCCCTTAATTTATGAATATAAATAAGTAGATACATTGGTTATATTCTCTTATTTTTATGTAAAATATCAATTATTCTGAAAATGGTGAGATACTTATTATTTATTTACAACAGAAACAAAACTTGAAAATGATAAAACTGATATATTCAAGAAGTTATTGGTTTTTATTTTATCTTTAATGGAAGTTATATCTTTGTAATCGTTTGAACTACTCATGAAGACAAAAATTCTCATTGGTATCATATGAATAGAAATATATGGATTACATTTGTGTCTAATTTAATCTATCATATTTTATATATAGATAGTTTCTCAATGGATTATAATGAAAAAAATTTAAAAGTCCAATTCATTCTTGGAAGATTATATGGGTGTGACTCTTCCTTACTCATGGAATCAAAAATATTTAGTTGGAAGAGCCTCTGAATGTATTTTAAACAATATGTAGTGAAAATGATATCATATTGAAGAGAAAAATATAATTATGTTGACTTTATAATTGAAATATATAGAAATATAATAAAAATATAGATGGGGGTCGAAGAACCCAATTTAATTGGGATTAAGAGTAATTCTTGACTATATAAATATAATGCGATGTAAATTACAAGTGAATTAAATTTTTTAAAATGGTTAAGGAAGATTTAGTAAAATTTTAATAAGTTAAAATAAAATTATTCAAGATTTTGAAAATTTAAATCTCCAAGGTTTCAAGTGTAACATTATATATATATATATATCTGTGTGTGTGTGAAATTCTTAATTTCTGTTTGGAATGAAAACACAAGTGTTTTCTCAAATTTTCGATGTTTAATTTGACTGAGGAATGAGAATGTGTTTATAGAGGTAACTAAATTTATTTTAAGTGAGAATTTATTTCCAAATGTAATATTTTATAGTGATAAACCATATAACTATATATAACTAAGAATAAATAAATTTCCAATATAAATTAATGTCTCAGGGGATCTGATGATTGTTTATTTGAACATATGTTAGAATAAAAAAACCCATAATAGTGGATAAATAATGAATTGTCTACAATATATCAAAAATAAATAAGTAAATTTGAAGGAATCTTGATTGTCTAAGGTTCATATAGATATTATAATTATAGGTGTTAGTCTTTTATAAAAAAAACATATAATTAATCTTGTAGTAATTTTTAGAGATGATTTTTAGTAGTATTAATTATAGAAGATTTATACATTGATTATCATCATGATGTAATTCCAAAAGTTAAAATCATTTTTATAGATGACTAGGTTATGTTAATTTATATTTTATTAGATAAGGAAGAAAAATATTTATATGATATATCTATACACTTACAAAATACATGTTTGATGAATGATTCACTCATGGAATTTTATGTTTTGATTATTAAAAGAAGAAGATAGATAAGAAGATCTCCTCGATCGAATTTTTATAATATTTTTGAGTTTAAATGTTATGAATTACATAAGTTATAAAATCTTAATAATGTTACATGTGTAAATAAATTATTATGATTTGTAGGTTAAAAAACACTAATATAATATTCATCAGTTGGAAAAAATATAAGTACTAGAAAATGAAATTGGATGATGTGTTATAAATGTTTACATAAAAAATTATATATATATATATATATATATCAATCAATGTTACAAAATTAATTATTTTTTATAAAGAGTCTCCATTGATAGAAGTTTTTTATGTCCAGTGGATCAGATGTTATATTGAGGAGATGTGACGACACTAAGACAGATTTAACGTGAAATATATAATAAAATTTTCATGATGTCTTTTAGAGACATAACAAGGGAACCTGTGACACGGTAAGTTATATGGAATATAATAAATTATAGGAGTGTTTATTATAATGAATTTTAAATAAGTTTAAATTTCAATAAATTTATAATAGTCAAGGATAAAATATCATCATTTCTAAGAAGAATGATGTAAAAAATATTTTATTAATGGTAAGGTAGTGGTACATGTTTCATAAGTTGAATCATATATCAGTGAAGAAGTCTGATGGTTAGGTCGAATAAGATTAGAGTTCATTTTTTTGTTTTCACCATTTTTTGAAATATCGATGGATTCTCATGGAAGATAGTATAAGCCCTGATTATGTTAATGGGTCATGAAATTCAAGATGCATGAACCTAGTTACATTCAAAATAGAGGTGCTACATCACACATTACTTGATGATCATAGATATGTTCAATAGTATATAATTCATTAATTTTTGGAATCATGAATTATTATTTTAATAGTTTTTATTTTCTAATTAATATGATCTTACCACATAATAATATTATGCAAAAATATTGATTAGAGTTATACACTATATTTCTAAATATTCTTTTATATGTATTATTCCTTCTATAGAGGTAATATTGGGGAAAATAATTGTGTAGTGAAACATTTGAGAAAATAAATTTCAAAATATTATATTAGATGAAAACAATATCTTAAAATAATTTGAGAAAAATATTTAATAATTACAAATATTGGTTATGTCAATGAAGTTGAAGAATTATAACCAAATACAACAAAATTTAAAGAACCTGAACCAGTGTTTTTTAAGAAAACAACTGATAAAAATTTTATTTTTATTTTGCTATAATAATTTATGAAGTATCACTATCGATATCAAATATAATGTTCATAATTTAGGACATTTTAGAAAGATGATCTATTTTAGAGGGAAAAGTTTTCAAATATTTAGAAGATTAAATGACCTATTTTCACACATTTTAACTTGCTGATTCAACAGAATTTAAATAAATACCTTTGATGAAAAATATCATAAATTAAAATAAGAATAAATATATGATAATATTTATGATATTAATATGTTTAGGAACATTAACGACCCATGTGATATACTATTAATGTTTTAAAATTTTAAAAAATAATAATGTTTTATAATTTTGTGTTGTGTTGGTTCTCAATGATCATGTGTGAAGAAAATCACTTGGTATTCATGAATTAAAGGACATAGAGAATATTGGTGTTATTTTAAGAAATGTGTATTGATTTTTTGAGAATCTGAAGCATTTTGATACATTTTGGGGTGGCTATCATGCATTATATACAGACTCAAAGAAGGATTATTCATGAATATGAGAGTTTTATACCATTAGAGAGAATGATGGTGAAATATTATGTGTATGCGGAAAGGGTTTCTTGATAGGTTTTTTATACTTATAAATATGACAGTAATACATAATTTAACATAGAGATACACTTAATGAATATCACATATCACTATTTTTATGTAAGACTAATGACAATGTTTTTAAGAAGGTATTTTAGTTGAAAATTAGTTTCATGTAGAAATATAGATACATTTCATGATTTTTTTTTGATAATTTGAGTTATATGAGCATCATTCAACCACATTTTCCAAGTTATGTGAAACTGAATTTAACTTCCTAGTATATCTGAGGTAAATTTGTATTCATCACATTTATTGAATAATAATTTAAATAAACACTAATTATAGTATTAATAAAGTTGAATAAAATTTTTGTGGAATATTATAAAGGAATAGAGATTATATATTTAAAAAAAGATAAGTTAATTCTCAAAACATGATTGTGTTTGAACTATAAGGGATATTGGGTCTATATTAAAAATTATAAGAAAGATGTGAGATTTAATGATAGTGGGGTGTGTTCTCCAAGAATTATTAACAGTGATATAGAAGGAATATTGAGTATTTTTAGGACATTATAAATAATAAATTATTTAGTAATTATTTAATATATGAAATTTTTCCTTTTATGATCCTTGTATTATGTATGTGGGATTGAACCATGAAAAATTTCTTATGTCCCTATTTAATTTTTTTATCACATCAAATATTTTTTGGGGGAGAGTGGAGTTCCTTATAACAATGTAATAAGATCATTAGAGAGGGTCATTTATAAGAAATATGCATACCTTAATTCAATCCCCCGGTATTAGGTTAATACATTTCTATAAGAAAAAAGTAATATATTAGTTATACGATCATGGTAGTGGATGAAAATGTTTTATGAAATCAAAAATGGATTCTGACCATTGATTAAGAGAATATTATCCTCTTATAGAATTATATGTATCAAGATTTTTGATACATGTGAATAGATGGTTACACACCTACAACACAATGTAAATTAACATGGATAGTGTATTGGAACATATTATAATGAGATCATATAGAGTTGGATATTTATTCTTAGTGAATTAATACATTGAGGATTTTTTTGGATAACATAACATATATAAACGATTTATTAGGAATATACTCAGATTCCATGATGAAAAATAAATATAATACCTATGATGAAAACCTAAAGGTATGAGAAGATAAATTAAAGGATATATAGAATATGTATAAGAACATTAGGATTCAAAATAATGAATATTTCGATGCATTATTGGATTTTGTAATTTTATTATGAAGGACATGAATATATTCATAGAAACTATTAATCATGTGAAGATCACCAATCACATCATGGGTATATCTCCACAATAAAAATTAATTCCAAATAATATATTTAAATTGATAAATACTAAAATTATATATTTTTAGGTAGTATTCATAATAATCTCACTTCATATGAGGTGATTAATGATGAAAGCGAGACTATGTGAAAATAAAATTCTAAAGAAATTGAATTTATACCTTTGAGTAATTTCATTATAGAGGTTTATTGGGAAGAAAAAGTGGTTTATAAACGAATATTATTCCTTTACATGCATAGAAAAATGGGATATTCAATGTTTAAATGAAAAATTACACTATTTTTTTTATTTAAAGACCTTATCCCCCAAATAATTTTGTGTATTATGATATTTCAAATCAAGGATTCAAAGGATGTTAATGTTTAAATAATGATAAAATAATTACATTAAGGTATAATATCAATAATTAATTTCATACATAAGAAATTGAGGAATAAGAATCCCTAAATCATCTTTTCTTATGTATTTTTTAGACATTCCATAAGATAATGAAGACAATGAATATTATCAGGAAGAAATTGAAGGGAGATTTGATCTAAATAAAATATTTTAAGGTTATCTTTATGAGATATAATTATACAGAAACAAAAAATGAGAAATCAAATATAGTATTTCACGATAAAAAACACTACATATAATAATAAAAAGAAGATAGGTGGGAGATGAAAAAATGAACTGATAATATTGAATCCAAGAAAAAACAATTAGGGATGTGTGTTAAGTATATGTTAATGATTCAATTGATGACATGAATTATATATGGTTTGACAAAGAAGGTGAAATATTTAGTCAATGTTATTTAATGTTTTAAGGGATAATTTATTAGAATGTGATAGAAAATAGATGTTAAAGAGTGATTGTGGTCTTAAGGAATGAAATCATTAAATTATATCAAATGAGACCTAGAAAATGTTAATTAGAATCATAAACAACTAATAAAATATTAATAGGTATAATCTACTGAAGAAAATGAGAAATTATATTGGAATATATGGTATGGTTCTTGATCTCATGATAATGTATGGTTTGGTTATTACCATTTATTAAACACATACTCAAAGGATTAAGGTTTATTTGTGTATGATTTAGAATTTTAATCCTTAATGAACAAAAAAATATCTTTGGATCCATCAAAAATCCATAAAAATAAATAAAAAATCATGTGTTATTTTTCTGTACATATGGTAAATTTCCAAAATGTGTCTTCCCTAACATATAGTTACTACATAGAATTATGAAAAAGGTATCCAAGAAAATATCAATATTTAAGGAATTGTTTTAGTGGAAACACTTTCATGAGTGATTGATAAGGATTTATATCTTGGTATTTCCAATCATTAGTGTTTGGAAATGTTCTCATGACAACCCAAATTGGTCATATGTTGAAACTTCATGAACCATTAAGTTGTCTAAAAGTGCACGATCGATTTGTTACTTTCAAATATGATGCTGATCCATTATATTTGGAGAAAGTAAATATATTTAAATAGTAATCCTATGTGAAGAAAAAAAATATAAATATATAATCAAATATTTTAGAAGTAACTGATTATAGATATTTAGCGAAGAACGCCATATTATGATGAGGTCTTGATCCATAAATTAATATGTACTTACCATATAAACTAAAATAAGGATCTCATCAAATAAATAACATATAAAAAAGATTTTATGATATGATTTACAAACAATTAATGTTTAAAAATAGTTAGAAACATAAAATAAAATATTTTGGTTAAATTATAAAATATAAAAGGATTTATTGGTTTTTAACATTCATCTTAATATGTATATTTCAGCATATTAATTGTGTGACTTGGGACATGAAATGAATTTCACTAAGAATAAATGTATGATCAGTAGTAAATATTTCCTAGTTATGATGAAAGGAAATTCCAAAAAAAGGAATTTTAAACCTCATCATTGTAGAATAAGTTAAGTGCTTATTATAAAAATATGATGAATATGTATTGTACCCTAAAAATTCCTGTTCAATTGAGCCCATAACCCATGGAATACATTATAATGAATAATGGAACCCAATATATCCCTAAACTATCATACCTTGAAACAAATTAATTTTATGTCTATCAAAATGGAATAATTATTTATAACATATAATATTTAGAAACATGAATAAAAAATAGAATCTTCAAATAGTTTATATATTTGTGTTTGAATATAAATCACCAATGGAAAGTGATGGGAAGATACTATATGTTATATTTATTTATGACTGTAATAAAATATAAGTTTTATGGTTATTATACACATGTATAAGGTATTTTATTACATTACTAAGTATGATAAAAATGATAAAATATAATTTTTCAAGAATATTTTGAAATTATGAATAAATTGATTGAAATATATCAATATCTGGGTGGAGGAATATCAAAAGATTCATTGGATATGATTGAAAGTCTCATTGTATGGAACCTCTAGGTAAATATGTATGGCTGAGAGGATAAACATAATCATATCCAATATGGGCCAAATTATTATTCTTAAGAAAACAATTAGAGTTGTTTAAGAAGGAACCAATAATGGATTTATTCTATATCTCCAATAAAACTTTTTTTTATAGATGAATCAAATAATCCATTTTAGATATAGTACATAACTAATTCAATGTTTAAATACTTTTAAATCATTAGTAGTATAACGACTATTATAAATATGGATAATTTTTTTAATATAATGGATATAATGGGTTGGGTTTTGGCACCTCATCCATGATAAGGAGATAAAAGTGTTTCAGAATACATATTTAAATTTTTTTAAAAGAAAAGATATCATTATAGTAAAGATTGAGAAGACTCTATAGGTTAATATTGACCATATTCTATAAGTGAGTGATGAGGAGATGAGTTGATAACATTAAGAACAATATTATAATGTTGATTTTGGAGGAGAAACAGATGATGGAAATAATGAAGTTAAACCAATAGATATGTTTAAGTTGAATGAATAAATTTAATATTAATGATAAAAATTTCATATGTGATCAGATAAAACTACTCAAAATGAGTATTAATATGCCTCTAAAACAATGTGTACTATTTTGTTTGGTATATACAAATTTTTTTGAATAAATTACTAAGTCTGATAATTTGGTCAAATACTTTTATTTAGTTCATGTCCAAATTAAAATTAATTATTTAAGGGTGAGTTTTTCAATTTCTTTATATGATAATTTTCATTATGACCAAATGAGTTTTCTATAACAAAAAAATCATGAAAATATTTTGATTTGGAATAAGGCATAATTTTGTATATGGGATACTACCAAATTAATGGTATTGATATAGATGGAATATTTCCCCCGTGTCTAGGTTTAAAACAAATATATAATTTTAGTTCATAGTAATGTTGAGGGGATTAAAGGTATTACAGATAATCATTAAATAAAAATTTCTAAATTATTTGTTTATGAAGTGGGGTATATGGACCAACCATATTTTTTCCTCAGTGATGAAGATGATAAAAATGTTTATTGGTATATTAATGCACCATATGAGCTAAATAACTAACAAAAATACTAGTATTTTACTCTAGATAAATACCTTAAATAGATAAATTTCTTATGTGTCATATTTGATCAGAACCACTACATCAAGTAGGTGTGTGATCAAAGGATGACAGTTCTCATATATTCTAATAACACAAACATTTTTGGATTGAATGAATAATTGTTTAATTAGTTCACGTAATTCATGAGGGATGGGATTGATGTATTAATGATTTTAGAGATGGAATTTTCCATGGAATATAAGTGATACAATGATGGCCTGGAACATTCATCACTCAAAAAAAACATGCTTATGTGGTTTTTAGAATATATGGAATGGGAAATTCCAATGAAATGGAAACAAATATTTATATATTTTTGTATTTATTAATGGATGATAATGTAAAATAAATCAATGTAACTGAATATAGGTAAATGATTGGGATATTTTTATACATATCAATGTTATGAACCAATTTTTTTTTTATATTTTTTTCAAAATACACAATATGAGAGAAATACCAAGTAATCACAAATTCTTGAGGGGAAGAGAATACTATGGTATATCAAAACAATGATATACTTTGGATACATTTATAATATAACATTAGAAAAATATTATTTGGGATATGTTTATATAGAGTTATCTATTTAATTAGATGATTTATTATTAACATCATAGGGTTTATTCCATTGTGAAAGATTTCAGATTTATTAGATTACCATGAAACATGAATACATAGGACTAATCACTGAAAAAAATAAATTAATTTTTAGAAAATCATACTTGCATGAAATTGTTTGTGATGAAACAATAGATTGATAATATTATTCTTAATTATAAGTATCCTCTTTGAATAAATTTATGTACTTCATGTTCTATCAATAATATAAAAAATGAAACCCATCACTCTTGGGTGAGGCCCAATTAAAATAATTTTCGATTCATTATGGATAAATCGTAGCATTGGTTTGTGAAAATGGGGGATCCTTCTATTAAACAAAACGTTATAAAAGTCATGATAAATGTGTTTCCTAAGGAAATTTCCTAGATGAATCAAATGTTTCTTAGAGTCTATTCAACTCCAAATAATTATATATTTTTTTATTGTAATGAAAAATTCCTAATCTATGGAAAAAAATTTAAAATCAAGGTAATAATTATTTGATTCCTCTTATATCCCAGAAGGTAGAGACCTTTTGGTTTTTTGATATGGGAGGATATATTTTTTCATGAAAGGTAGAGATATTTCTCACACATTATAATTAGGTGGGTAAATATAATAAAGGTATTAAATATATTCAATGATAAATCAAGGGGGGAAATATTTTTGTTGGATAACAATATATGTTGTGGATAACATTGTTTTCAAACATCAAATAGAGACAAAGAGTATATAAATTTGATTCCTTGATATGCATTTAATGATACTCATGTTTCTTATAATGATGTTCAATCATCTTTAATTATATATTATGTTTAGTGGGCCTTTAATATCTATATAGGGTTATAGAGGTAAAATTTTTTAATGATAAAGGTTTTATATATTCATCAATATGATGGTTACAAAGTTTGAATAATTTTTATAAAAAAAGTGTGAAGATGATCAATAAAATGAACATGATTAAATTTTAATGATTTTGGGTTGTGCATATTAATTATATGGTTTGAAAAAGATATACTGCTGTGAAAACCATGAGGAAGTACCTAAAAGAGTATGGAGTAATTTTTATAAGTTTCCATATGTTTTTTGAGAAATAATAGGATTATCACTCAATTCCTTTAGGTTCAACCACATTATAGATATACTCATGGAAGGTATTTGTGTTTACATGATAGTTGAGAAGTGTTATTGGGAACTAATGCAATCAATTTCAATGCTTGATGGATATTTCTATAATAGATTGATTCTACAGGTAGATATTCCATTAATATATTATTAATCATATAGAAGGAATTTTGTAATTTTTAATAGATATTATTTTCTATAATACATATATTAAATTATTTATTTTATTATGTAATTATATATGATCATTATTTTTTAGTGTAAAAGTGGTTACATTATGAAAACTAGTGTTTTTTAGAACTCTAATAAGATGAATATAATTAATGAAAATGAAAAGAATAATACGAACCATTCTTTATGCTTTTGAAATATTTGTGTAATGTGGATCTCATCACTTCGAGTAAAGAAGATATTTGTTTCAATCAAATTTTTTTATAAAATGTTGAAGTTGGATCCCTATAACTAATTATATTTGTTCTTATAATTAAAAAAATTAAAAAAAATTATATTATGAAAATTTTCATAATAAGATGTGTGTCCATCTATATAACATTAATGCAATGATGTAAATATAGTATTTCTTCCAAATGTAATTTTTCAATAGTTCCAATCTATAATGATAACATTGAATTGATTTTACATTAGTATTAAATATATATAATATGTTCTAGAATAAATATTTCTGATGATACATAGATCGTGTCATTATTATCATGTATTTTATTCTATTAATAGTATGCAACTTATACAAATGATGTTTTACACATTGTAATATCTAATAGTGGATGTTACAATGATAAAATCTCAAATGTGAATTTGACATGTTATGTGTCATTGGAAATTACAGTCTATGGTTGTGTGAATAGGTCCTTATACATGATATATATTTATTATTATATATAAGGAATCATATACTTTGTTGTGTTTATGTAAATAGTGGTGAAATATTTCTATGGTAAGGGGGGACCAATTGGTTGTGTCATCAGAGATACAAAATTAATAGGCACGACAAGAAATGATTTTTCCCTTCTGAGTTTTCAAAGTTTATATCACTGTATCATCGATTAAAATGTAACATTATGAATAAATCCATGGTTCTTATTATTGATCAACAAGATTATTTTAGATTTTCACACAACGATAATAATTATCATGGGATAATGTTGAATATATGAAACATGACTGATGATATATTAAGAAACATTAATTATATTACATATTAAGCCTTCATATGTGGTTTTTGTTTTCAATAAATTATTTTCTCTCTCAATGGGTACCCTTACCTATTTCTAAAGGAACATTTTGGACTTCATGAAACCTCCCATAATTCCACTGATAAACAGTCCAAGATTCTCATACACTACGTATATCAAAAATATTAGATTAAATTATAATGTAATTTAATATATAATATATATAATATCATCATCACTATGTAATAATAATTATTTAGGTTTTGTTGATCACATAAATTCAATCACTAATTTTGGAGTAAAAATATATATGAATTGAATAATACAAAAAATATATTTATGAGTCAATGAAAATAAAATATTAATTTATCTATAGTATATTATTCACATGTTAGTAGATAAGACATATTTTTATTAATAAAATTATTTATCTACATGGATATTAAATTAGACTTTATTCACATGTTTATTGAATATAGAATTTATTTATTTGTTGAAAAAGCAATATAATGGTAATTATATATTAATGTAAATATTTATTGTTCAATGATTGATAAATGATAATGTGGATTAACGATTATAGTTAATGGTCTAATGGAACTTATTTTAAAATATATATGAGTTATCACATTTCATTGAGTAATATATTATTGTTATTTTAAATGTGGTTTACATAGAATAAAAAATTTGGTAAAGGGTTTATTTGTAATTAATAATTTATTGACCATAAATATATTATATAATTCATATAATTTATAAGGTAATGATAATTGTTTTTCGAATCATGTTTTTGTAAGGAAAATATTTTCAAGGCCAAGTGAAGAATTGAAACCCACTCTCAGGAATACGATACAATCCTTCACATCCCTCTTATAACTGAGAGAACAATAGAATAATTATTTCAAGACTAAAAGATACCATACTGTGATCAATTATGAATAACATAAGGATTTTGGTTCTAATTATATAGATCAAAAAAATGATGACATTACTAAATTCATGGAAGATGTGGGAATAACAAAAATAGAATTCTATATAGTATTATTATCTAAAATGATGAAATGAGATTGAGTAATATAAAGACTCAGCATTAAACATTATATAATTGAGTAAATTCCTTAATAATTCACTTATATGAATTCTTAAATATCATTTTAGTTTATAGTTTTATAAAACAAGAAAAATAATAATACGTATCATCCCACAAGCATACAAAGTGGGTACTATTTGACATTATCCATTTATTCCATAATATAAATTTTTATTAAATAATAAGAAATAGTTTCACGAAAAGACTTCACAACATTCATCTTGGCTTCTCCATTTCTCTTACAAATCCTTAAACTATGTGAAAAACATTTTAAAACACGGTACGGGAAAAAATCTCATTAATGTATATAAGAAGAGGGTGAGAAACTGTTAGTCCATGAATACTTATAATCATATTGAATCATATTAACAAATACATACTTATCACCTGATAAGTATCAGATAATATCATTCATAAATACATGAGATCTGCAAAAAACATTGAAAACATAAAAAACCATATAGGTTAATTAGGGAAGTCAATTCTTAATATTTCAACAATAATATCTACAATATTATTTTAAACCCTCATGACTACATTACAATGTATCCCTCACATATACCTTACTATATAACCCTCACTGATACCTTATTGTGTAACTATCGTTATTACACTTGGGGTAACCATATGTAAAACCTATAACATTATCATACAAAATTAATTATAGGGAGATATATTTCCCACAACTAATATTAAAAAATTCCTAATAACTATAACACAATCATTAAATAAGAATCCTTGATACAAATCCCTTTATTTTTGTAAAAATTGAAATTTTAAAGATGATTTTTAACGAAATGTCCCTTACATATACCATATCATTGAAGATATAATTGATCAAATTAAAGAAATATGTATATTCCCTATAAATTCACATAATAAAACATTTGGTAATAAAATTTCATTTCAAAAATGATCTTATCGTGAAAAAATCATTAAATTTAATCGTTAACCCAAAGAATAGAAATTTGGTTAAGAATTCTAATACATTGGGTTAATATTTCATAAAATTTCTCTAAACCACTTGTATTATGGTTATAAGAATATTATTAATATTTCAGAGAAGCATATTTATTTTTATAACAGTTTATATGATAATCATATAACATCATTCCACCAATTTAGTAATAATATTTTGTTATTTCCATTGTTTTGAATATGTTATTTAAATGGTTTCGATGGTCTGTTCTTAATGGAATTTTCAAATCGAATAGAATAAGAAATACATAACTGTAATGAAATGGTATTAATGTTTTCCCATAATAGTAAATGATACAATATAAGAGTTTTTAGATATGATGATAAATCATGAGATCAAGCATTAATGATATTCATTTAAGTCATTTTGGAAGTTCTTCAATAATCATAAACTAGTTTCATCATATAAATTTAAATAATGTATATATGAAAATTCCAAAAGTTAAAATTGGTTTTATCATACAATTTAAAATGTATCTCAACCATTAACATGGTTTTATGACCATCCATAAAAGAGTTAATGGACTCTGAGAATACATCGTACATGATTTCGGTAAATAGACACATCCCAAGAAATGATTTTATTTCTAAAATAAAAGGTATAGGAGAAGAATTATGAAGTTGAATTTTTCAATAAAAATGATAAAATTACAATATATATAACATGGTGTAGTTTTTCTTGCCTCTTGGATAAGATGAGGTTAATAGATTAAAAGAAAAAAAGAACAAAAAATAAAATAAAAGAAAATGAAAGAGGATTTTTACCTCATGAATAATCCTCCATGAGAACCTATTTAAGGACTTTTATTTTGGAGTTTTGCTGAGAAAAATAGTTCTTTGATGTTGGGAAGAAGCTTGGGAAGAGTATTTGGTAGAATATTTATAACTCTCAATGCTTGAGAGGTGTGATGGGATGAGGGGGTGATGGGTGGTATTTATAGTAGAGGAGATGAGGGTTTTATGATTGTTTCATTCATTATTATTTTTAATTTTTTTATATACTATGAATAGATTGACAATTATAAAAAAATATATTTAGATAATAATGGGAAGCTTGATATTAAGGTTCTAGCATCATTTATGATTTTAAAAAGTGTATATTAAACTTATAGTGTCAATATACCATAAATGTAGTACCCCATTTTTTGGATTGTAACCCTTAATTGATGATTTTTATGGTTATAATGTGTAAGGGTAATCGATGGGAGAGGTGGGAGAACATTGAATATGTTTTGTGGGTAAAATTGAAGTCTCATGGCTGGCTCATGGTTTGCCTAACCGTGAGGCCAAACAGTGTGCAATAGTCTGCTTGAGGCAGAAGCTCTAGCAATGTTAGAGCACAGTTTGGGAGACTGTGCAAGGGGTAGCCGTGAGGGTAGTGGCTGTAGCAGGGTTAGCGCATAGTTTTCCTAACCATGTTTTCAAACCGTCCACGGATTTAGAATGGGATCCTTAAAAATAGTTTCTCACTCTTTTTTTCTATAAATCCGTCATTTTTTCACCAAATTGACCCTAACTCGATATTTTTCATCTCCTAAGGTAAAAGAAGGATATCCCATCGGTCCAAATTTGATCTTAAGGCTTAACTTGGTGAATTGAATCTAGACTCTTGATGGATGTGAACGTTATTCTTCATTCTTGATCAGTTTCTTAGGTCTACTTATATCTACTTCTCTTATTCTCTTTATTTATTAGATATACTCCTATTATGAATATATCTAGGTCTATGGATTCCATATATAAATATATTTTGTCTTAATCTTGATATGATAAGATATTTAAGTTGGGTTCTTAGAGAGTCCACCATGTTTTCTTGTGTGTTCTTCGTTCGTTGGGGTTTTTGTCAAAAGCATCGATGTTGGAGAATTCACTCTTGAATTGTCATACTATAACTGAATGGAATGATTTCAAATTTAATTTATTGTTATGAATTTATTTTGGTTTTGTTGTTTAACACTTGTTGGAAGCCTTCTTGACTGACGGTTGTGAAATCTAGAAAATTTGGGATTTTATATGAGTTCTTTGGTTCCTGGTTTTAAAACATGGGTTTTATAAATTGGATTTTCTGGGTTTTTTTAACATGAATTATATTATATTTTTTCAATAAAATGGAATGTTTTATTGAAATGAAATATTTTTTTGAAATGTTTTGTGCGTTGGTTTTCAAAAAAAAAATAGTTTTATTGATGTTTTTTATTTTCGTAATGGAAATATTTGTCATAAATAGTATTTCTGTGAGTTCTTGATTAATGATCCCTTAATAAGGGATGAGTACCATTAGGGTACAAGGGATGTGACCCTAGATCAGTGGCATCTGTCATTGGGACACAAGGTAATTTGATGAGAGAATTATCATGGGTATGGAACTATCGAATGAACCATGCATCAGTGGGTGTGTGTTGAACTATGGAATGGGTAAGCCAAAAGATCATAACAATTGGTTAAAATATTTGATTGGTTATTTTAATTAAGAAAAAAATAACTTGCTAGAAAGTGGCTTCATTTTAGTTCTGTTTTCAATTAGATGTAAATGTATTTTGGATCTTGTTTATAATTGGTTTTAAACTATTTTAGTAACTTGTTTTATATATACTCTTTTATATAAATTTGTATGACTTTTCTATCCTAGTGGCATGAGTAGGGAAGTAATTATGGAAAACTTTTATTATTTATACTAAACAATGCTTTGGAACATTGGTGCTTTTCAGATTCTATCTTTCGGGACAGGGGCAATGGTAAATCCTCCCACGTTTTAAGCACTACCTCATGATACTTAGGTTGTTCAGCCATTGTGGAGCTTAGAGCATGGGGAGTATGGAGTCTTGTGGTCTCATGAGAGTCTTTGTTTGGATATCCACTGTGTACTTTGATACTTGTTGGTCTTCCATTGTGACACACAGTGATGTGGTTTTGAGATACATGAAGTTGTTTAGTTGTCTTTATTTTGTTCATGCATCATTTAGTTAATGGTTTCATGATGGTTTGTTGGTTAATTAACAATGTCCTTAAAGGTTAAATCACTTTCCACTTTTATTTGAAACCCTTCGGTATTTATTTACATCCTTTGGAATCTTATTGATGTTTCTTAAGGCTAGGTAATTACTCATTGGACTCTCAAGACAATGAGAATAGTGGGTTATTTAAAATGGTATCTGTCCGTTCCTTCATTTGAGGTACAAATTTTATTATCTTTTTTGGTCCTTTCCAAACAAGTTTTCATCAGTGCTCATATTTTGGGAGTTGAACTTCCTTCTTGTCTATTCCTTTGGATGAAATCATAGAAAATATTAGGAATTTCAGAAGATGAAACGTATCACATAAAATGACGTAGCTAAGACTATTATGTTGAACTTCATGTTACAATTGATTTGGGTATAAAAGTTCATTAGAGACACTTATATAATTATGGAAATATCATTTTCATGGGTTTAGCCAATTAGATGAGCATAGCATGAATTGTAGAAGAATTAATTCCCTACAGGGAGTTCATAAATCATTTAGAGGAATTATTCATGTTGTGAAAAAAGGTTCATTTTTGAAAAAGTATGAAAGTGTTTATAAAATGAATGATTTAGAAAAAGGGAATTCTTATGGTATTTTTTAAAAGGATTAATATTCAAAAACCATGTTGAATATTTTCAAAAATGGTTGAACATAGAAAAGGATGTTTTTGAAAAAAACTGTTGTAATAATAGATGTGATAGAATTTTAAATGAAATCCCATCAATTGATATAGAGTGATATTGGCATATTTTTTTGCTGGTTGAGATAATGGCACCTGGTAGGTGTCGTCGAAACAAACATGAAGAAGCTACGGTGAATGTGGTTGCACCTGAACCACTGATGAACAAAGAGATGGTTCAGAGTATTGTCATATGTTTTCAAGATATCGATATGGGGAACAAGAGGAATGAGTTAAGGCATGTGGATCATACCATCCAGTTCATGAAGTAGAATCCACCTAACATTTAGGGTGATACTGAATCCGAGAAGGCGGAGGTGTGGATCTATAGGATGAATCATATCTTCGAAATCATCTATACAATACTAGAGATAAAGTTCAAGGTGGGGAAATATATTATTTTTGAACATCCACGTCAGTGATGGGATTTAGTAATGTAGGAAAAATTGAATGAAGGTCATACATGAGAGGATTTTGGAGAATTGTTTAAAAAACAATTCCATACTCACACATTCAAGATCCCAAAAATGTAGAATGTTTTCATCCTGAAAAAAGAGAGTCTATATGTCACAAAGTATGTAGGTAAATTTTTGAATTTAGTTAGTTTTCACCAGAATTTGCAGAAAGTACATCCTTCAAGGCATGCATCTTATAATCAAGGATACAACAAGATATTCAATCGAATATTGCGGTTCTCTATATTACATATTATAAAAAGATAGTGACCAGAGAGTCTGTAGCTAAATGTGAAATCTCGGGATCAATGAGAGGAGGTATCATGACACCTATAGGGAATGGTTGAAACTCAACGACTGAGAGAAAGTGGAATAGGGACACCTATTTCCAAGATGGAAGTGGAAATCAGAATTAGAAGTCTAGATCAGTGAACCATCCTCCATGACCCAAGAGCAACACATTTTTTTCAATTTGGTTTACTTGACCACATAATGAGAGATTAAATGACACAACCTTGAGAATTTCATAATTTCAACCATATGGGACATCTTCTACCCTATTTTTGCAGTGCTCCAAGGTCATGTGCTCGAAAACTTCTTAGGCATCGCAAGAATCATATGCGATGATAGGGAGAGAATAGTAGAATTTGTCTCGAAAATAGAGAAGAGCTAGCTATGGTGATTCTAGGAATACCATGACTCTTAAACAAGGGAAATCTATGCATGGAAACAAGGAGAACATTGCACCGACCATGATATTATATGGATCTGAGCAGATGATTGTCGATGATCAGGCTAGATCATCTACAGTGATATGTATGATTCTATTGAATTCTACCCTTGTGCACTTTCTCAATGATACTTATGTACCACATTCCTTCATTGCTTCTTGTGTTTTTTATTTTCTATGTTTAATTTGGTAAATGATGCCTTCTATTTAAAAAATCCAAAATCCTCTCAGGGAAAAATATTTTCAAGCCTTTGTGTGTAGAGAATATGCTATTAATTTTTATGGAGATGAGCTGAAATGGGACTTTTCGATGTTGGAAATGGATCTCAATGATGTCATACTTGGTATGGATTTGGTGAAAATGTTAAAGGATCGCATCTATTGTTATAGGAGAACATTTAGTTTCATGATTGAGGATGGAATGAAGCATCTCTGTAGAGGAAAAAGGAGGGAAAAGAAAGGTGAAAATATCTTGTTGGCACCAATGGTGGGAATGATCTCTTACAAGATGGTGTCATTGACTATGGAATCAATGGAAGATGTCAAGGAAAATAGATTTTCATCATTGTGGATCAAGTTAGACACATATTTCTGAAGAACATATCTGGGATACAACCTATAAGGGATGTGGAGTTTAGGATTGATCTCTTTCTGGGGATTGGTCCTATTTCCCATCTGTCTCATAGGAAGGAACCAATAGAGTTACAGAAATTGATTGTGTAGTTGGAGGAACTGGAATGTTTGGGTTTCATTAGGACAAGTACATCTCTATATGTAGCACCAGTCTTGTTCGTTAATAAATCAGATAGAACTCTTCAGATGTGTGGTTATTATCGTATGCTAAACCAAGTTATGATAAAGAATAGATTACCACTTCCATGCATTGATGACATGTTCAATAAATTAAATAGAGATTAGTGGTTCTAAAAGATTGATTGGTGATCAGGATATAACCAATTATGTGTTTGGAAGGAAGATATTCTAAATATATCTTCCAGAAGTAGATATGGACACTATTAATATGTAGTCATGCCTTTCGGTCTAAATAATGCACTAGCGATCTTCATGGATACAATGAATCAGATATTTCAGCGATACTTGTATTCTTTTTTGTAGTTTTTGGTGATGAAATAATAGTTTATTCGAAGACAAGGGCTAACCATGAGGACCACCTAGAAACTGTGTTAAAAATATTGAGATATCACCTTTTATGCCAAATTAACAATGATTGATTTTTGGATACATGAAGTATGTTTTCTCACCCGTGTCTTTTATAAAACATGTGATTCTGTTGATCTAGAAAATATTGAAGATGTTATCTCGTGGAAACCACCGAATAATTTCTTCACCATATGAATATTTATTGGTCTAGCTGGTTACTATTGATTCTTTGTGCATTATTTTTCATGATTAGCTTCACCCATGATAGCTCTAACAAAGAAGAATGATGCATTCCAATGGATATAGGAATTCCAAAAATCTTTCCATGAATTGAATTTTTTTTCTTACATCGTCACCTATCATGATTTTTCCAGAACCAGGACAGGGGTATGTTATGTACTGTGATGCTTTGGGATCAGAGTTGAACTAATTTCTTATGCAGGGAGACCATGTGGTTGGTTATGGTTCAAGGCAGGTGAGGGTTCATAATAAGAATTAGCAAACACATGATTTGAAGTTATCTATAGTCATATATGATTTGAAGACATGGAGACATTATCTTTTTGGTGAGAAATTAACTATGTTTACGGACCACAAAAACGTGAAACACATTTTATCACAGTTCGATTTTAATTTGAGGAAAATTATATGGATTTAGTATCTATAGATGATTGACTTTGACTTGATGTATACATTAAGAAAAGGGAATTCAGTGGTGTATTCATTGTGTAGAAGGTCACATGCTTAGTTTCCTAAAGAATCTTCTGGATAATGGAAGTTGATGTCAGTCCTGGCTGACATGCATTTAGAATATGAATATTGAGGTGGTGTTGTGGTTTTCTTTTCATCTATGCTTGTTCCTGATTTGTTAAATATGGTCAAATTTTCACAAAAATCTGATGTAGAATATCTGGTTATGAGTTTCAAACATAATGGTGGGGGTACCATTAAAGGATGGAAACATGACGGAAGTTCTGTATTTTGTTTTACATATCAGATGGTTATACCTATGACTTGTCAAGAAAAAATCCTTTTTTCTTACCACCATTAGATATGGGATGTACATCTAGGTATATAGATGATGTATAAAAAGTTAAAGACTTATTCTTGTTGGAGGGGACTGAAAAGGAATGTTTTCGAGTTCATCTCGTAGTGATTAACATGTCAGCAGGTTAAAGTAGAGCATCAAATGTAACACCCCAGGTAAATAAAGAATATGAAATTTTTATACTTATCCCTATTTGTGGAAAAATGTCAATATTAATTTAAATGGAACGCTATGCTCGATGGCTTACCCAATACGCAACAACGAGTTCCTTTGAAATCTTACGTTGCACTCTAATAATAAAATAATATTATTTAAATAGTAGTTAACACATAGCCGTTGTATTGGCGGGAATGAATATAAATAAATAAATTATTATTATATATGTGTGTTAAATGTTTTTACTTTTATCCAATAAATTTTAGAGGCTTAAAATACAAATGAATCCAATCATAAGCATTGAATACACTAGTATTTTTAAAAGATTGTTTTACTACCTTTTGATGCAAAACCATTTTTTAAATCAAAATTTTGAAAATTTTATAAGATATATTTCTCAAAATAAACATATTATTTATTATTGGGACATATAAATGTACCTTGGGTTAATTTTTGGTATTTTTCTGACAATGTTCATTTTTCAATGAATAGTGAAAAATACTGCATTTTAAATCAAAAATGATTTTTCATATAATTTAATTATATGGTTATATTATATTTTTAATTTGTTTTAAAGTGTAATTAGAATATATTTTTACCGTTTAATCCAATGATGGTCATTGGGACTAATTTCACTTTGGAATTGGGCATAAACAAGTGCCAAACGTTTCATAAATATTGTTCCTCAACAACCCGCTATTTGTTTTGACAACGGGAAGTTTTTTTTAATTAATTATTGCAATTTATGTTTTTTTGAATTTGGTAAAATGGATTAAATATTTGGAATCATAAGGTCCAAATTATTTAATTAAGACTCTTTTGTTTTTGGACATTATTAATAGTAACGACGATAATTATCTTTAATTATCTTGATTACTGAGTAATCATGTAGTTAAAGATAATAAGATAATATCATAATAATAAAAAATGACCACAACATGTATCCTAAGGCTACGGGTTGTCTCATGGCCGACCATGGGATGCCTTGTTCCAAACGTGGGGGGCCCATGGAATCACGTTTGTGAGAAAGTGACTTTTTATCTATTTATTTTTAAAGAATGTTAAATGTAACAAAAAATGTATCACCTAAGTAAAATATTTTTAATTTATTCTACATAAATTATATTTTGGACTATAAATATTCAATGGAAAGATAAAAATATTTTCTACATCATAGTATTTTTAATATAATTTTTAGAAAATAAATAAATTAAATTATTTATGACATCATAATGATGCAGCGATGACCTCATTATTTAACGATTTAAATAAAATAGAAAGATAATGTAAAATATAATACCTACAGATTTCCAAAAATTATTTGATGGGTGGATTTCGAACCCTTATCACCATATCCTTTAAACACATCAATGTGGGACCATTAAAAACCAAAACTCATTCTAAAATAAAGTAACATTTATTTACTTTCCAAGAGTGCCCCTCCCCTCCTCTTATAAAAGGCCCCCACCACTACCTCCTTACCCACACTTCCAAAGCCTTTGGCTCAGCCAACCCCTGCCCATTTTGTCTCTCCACATCCCTATATAACTCCTTGAAGCCTCAATTTGGGAATAAGTCTTCCCAAGAAAGCCTTTGAGCTCAAACCGAAGGGAGTTACCCGATTTTAAGGTAATGTCTTCACTTGTGTCCTTTTGTTTTATTTTGCTTCTACAACCCCCTAAACTATTTTTATTAATTTCTTTTGTAAAAACTCCAGTATATTCAATATATTAAGATGTTGTTATAATAAGGATTCGAGATACACTTACACACACCTTCGTCTAATGGTTAAATAACATACTGTTTCTGTGGTTGGCGATTTTTTGCCTCACAAAACGATGATTGTTCAATGTTCTTTTAACACCTTTAAAGGTGTCCATTATGACGTCAATGTAATTTATATAAGATATATATGGTATTTATGTTTAATATATTCTTCTGTATTTTATATTTAAACCATACCTTTATTCTTTTCATGTTGTGTAAATGCGATAATTTCATATGAGGAAGTGTGGACTACCGCCCCTTCAAGTGATGTGACTCGTACATGCAATACATGGAATGTATAAAGAATTAAACTAATGAAAATATGTGACATATATAAAATATATATTATACTGGAATTATAATATATATATATATCATTTATTTTTAATCCCGTTAATATGACAAAGAAAAAATGAAAGTAGCGTTCATGCGTACGTACGGCCTACTGTCTCCATGAACGGTGCTTTTCGTTTTTTATCTCCAAATGCTATGTAATAGTATAAAATGAATATATACTGGATATATATGATATTTAAAACATCAATACTATTCTGGATATGATGTAACTATAACTACATAGAAAATTATTTTCCAACAAGTTCAATTTTTGACTCACGTACCAAACATCGACAAAAACGTCTGATATGAACTCATATTTTTAACCAATTATTATAAAATTAAAATATGTGATATGAACTGAATAATAATCTTTATAGGAGGTCCTTAAACAATTATAATTTGACCAAATTTTATTATTCATGAATATAAATAAATGAACAAGACAAGTTGGACTTGAGGTAAGGGATCCTACTCCTCTCTTTCTATTTAAGTACACTCTTTTATGTCATTCCTTTTAAGATCATATTTCTTGTGATTGGGATGTTCTTTTATATTACTCTTACTTTAATTTTTATGTACATATGATGAGATACCCTATTCTTTCTCATCAATCCATTTTTGATGTTTTGAGTGGCGCTGTTAGGCTTCCGAATTTTCATAAGAGATCTAACCTATCTCTTTCTTTTTAAGTACTCTCCTTTATGTCACTTCTTTTAAGCTCCTATTTTTTATTTTTGGGGATGTTATTTTATATTCATATTTCTGTAAAATTTATGTTGATGTGATGAGAGACCCTATTTACTCTCATAAATCCATTATGGAAGTTTTAAGTGGTGCCGTTAGGATGCCGAGTTTTCATAAGAGATTTTTCATCTCACTTTTATTCCCGTGAGATTTATGCTACATTTGCCACAATTTCCTTTGAGTGGTTTATGTACTACCCATTATTACAATCCTTTTGTAATATAATTCCATTTATGGGTATTTACATATTCATTGTATGACACTTCTTCAATGGGGTGTACTTTTCGAAAGTTACCCAAGTCGGTAAGGGAACTTTTCACCCTCCTCTTTTTAAAAGACTTCATTTGTTATGTCTTTTAATTCACATACTATTATGTTGGGATATGTTCTTATATATCCTGATTGATTTAAAATTTATGTCCAAGTGATGAGATTCCCTTCTTGTCTCTCATCAACTCATTTTCTGAATTTTTGAAGTGACGCCGTTAGGCTGTCGAATTTTACCAAGGGAACTTGTTAACCCAATTTTGATTTCTTTGGGTACAACATGTAGTTATTGAATATTTCATCCTTTGAATATGTGTGAATGACCTTCTATTGTTTTAAACATAATATCTAATTATATTGGGTGTATTTATATTTGTCACACATAATTTTGAGATTGATTTATCCTTAATTTAAGGATACCTTCTTTATAAGGGATTTCATCACATTTTACATCTCTATTGAGACTTCATTGTTGTTATGCACCAATTCACTATTTTATGGTGTATATAATTTCTTTTGGAATATTATATCATGAATCCATTTATTCTCATGATATTATAAAGTTCTGATTAAATGTTATCCCTCAATTATTGTATTCAAGTGTCTCTAATTTTGTTAAAAACCCTTTAACCAAAATATCTCTTTAAATGTTTTAATGATTTTTTCTTATTAATATCCATGTTTTCAAAATGGTTTTAAGGATTTATTTATATGGATATTAATGGTTTAAAATGTTAAAAGCATCAAGGTGGTATGGGACACTTTGATTCAAAAATCTCTTTATTAAATGTTTTAAATGGTTTTGAAAATGGTTTTTTTTATGGATTCATTATTTCAATATCCTAAAATGTTATATTGTGATTGAAATGTGGAAATGTTATATTTCCTTTATGCATGTTTTATGTGATAGATTTATGTTATGGTTGTTGGTCATTGTTGTGAAAACGGGTGGTTCGGTGATAAACTAAGGGCGGGTGAGCACGATATAGCTCTTCAATGCATTGGGTAACGCGAAGGGGTTAAACGTTAAGGTTTCTACGAGGAGATTTAGGGAATATACTTTGGTGGTTATTCCAAACGTAACCAAGAGGTATACTCCCTACATAAGAATGTTATGAATTCCTCAAGTTACCTTTATGTGTTTATGATTTCTATGATTTATTCATGATTTTATGAGGTATGTTAGAGTGCCTATGTTTTATGGGTAATGTATGATTCATTCTTATGTTTATATGAACTCATGTTTCTTTTCCATATTTTTATAATCCTTACTGATCTTTTTATGCTCATCCCATGTTTTTGAAATGTTTTTCACAGGTCAAGGGAAAGGTATATGATGTGATGATAGTTTCAAGGATGTGTCAAGAAAGAATCAATGTTTTATTTTAAATATGTTTCCGTTGATGGGAAGAATGAATACTGTCTTTTATGTAACCACTTTGTTTAAATGTAGAATGTAATGCATGTTTCATGATCTAATCCTCTAAAACTCTAAACCTGAAAGGATCCTCAATGTGTAATCTTGTAATAACTCAAGATTAAGTAAGGTTTAAGGCTGGGGCATTATAGTTGGTATCAAAGGTCGGTTTAGATAACTTTAGAGGTTAAGATATTCTTTAAGCATAAGTGACATTACCATAATGGTTAGGATTTCAGAAAGAGTCCGAGTTTTAGATAAAGTGAATGAGTAAGTATATCTTAGTGTTTATCATCCTCATTAGTACATGATGGTTTTGTTGATATACTCACACTTACCTTTTTGGTTTTAGTAAATGGTTGGATCTAGCAGGCACCAAAGTAATAGTGGATGTGAAGGAAACTGTGACAGTTTTTTCGAGTAAGCAGTTGAATGTTATGGGAGCTGCAATAAGAACTCTTGTGATTATCCTCAACTAACTATCTAGATTCATGATTGACCACCTAAACCTTGGTGATTTCTCTAAGGCATCATATATGCGAGAAACAAATCCCTACAGAAGTACTGGTAATCATCATAAAGGTAAGTGTGTTCAAAAACCTATGTGTCAAATATGTGGAAAGAAACACCTAGGAAAATGTTTCAAAGGGACAGAAATATGCTATAGATGTGGAAATTAAGGTCATAAAGAAAGAACCTACCATGGAAAAAGGAAGCATCCAATTGACTCGAGGAAAGGGAAAGAAGTTCTTTCTGATGGATCATTTGAATGTTTTAAATGTGGTGTGCATGGTCATTATGCAAACACATGTCCTATGAAGAATTTTCGTGAATGGGATCACCAAGATCGTACAAATGTTCGTTTACCAATACCTAATGCCATTCCGATTAAGGATGAAGAAACTGAAAATGGCCAATCAAGGGTATGGATTATTTCATAACTATTGTTTTCCTATTTTGGAATCTTAGGATATGATTCATGATTTTTTTTGTAGGAAAGAATTATTTCAGAATAAGTTGGAAAGGAATGGTTAATGGATCATGAATAATGTTGAATGAGTAAGAAGTCAACATATAAGGGCTTCAAGAGTTATGGTGAAATTCATAAGAGTATTAAGTCTCTTTTGATGATGGGGTTACATTAGAAGAATTTTTATAGTATGTGTAACCCTGATGTTTAATATATGAAAATTTTATTCAATGAATAGTTATCTGTTCTTTTGTGGACATAGTTATTAAGAACCATTTGGGTTTATATGATCCTTACTTTTGAGGTAATTATGGGTTACTATAATTTATGATGGAAGTGAAAGGCATGAGATAAAATTGAGGTTAAATTATGTTATGGTTATTTTTGATGATTTTATCTCTTTTTGGGGAATGATTTGAGAATTATACAGTTTTGGAAAAAGGACAACATGCAGACCGTGTGACAACCCGTCGCGTCAGACAAAGCTGCGGGAATCGAACCCACAACCAAAGTGCAACTGGTATTTATCACCTACCACTGGACTATGTGAAGTCCCTGGTTAGTTTGACTAATTCTTTTTAGTTAGATGATTTTATGAATTAAGAGTAATTTGATTTTGGGTTATCTATAGAACTTTACTATCCTATCATGGAGGATATGTGATTAGGTTAATTAATCTTCAATACGAGACTTTAAGAGCAACTGATGTTGTTTGGAGATAAATGTTACGATTTAACTTGGAAGACTATGTGACTAGAAACTTCAAATTTTTGGGTTTCAATATTAGTTTGGTTTATTTGAAGGATTTTATGGACAAATTGTTTATCGAATGGTCCTCGTTGAACTTTAGGTTTTGTTGAACAAATTTTGGAGATTAAGAATAGATTTTCTTTTTATAAAGGGTTATCCTTTTCTGGATTATCTGATCTTGTACTAACCTTTTGGTTTTGGTTTTGGTTAAGGTCTAAATATATGGGAAGTATATAGTTCTCTTTTTTGGATTTGGTGATTCTCTAGAAGGTGATTATAGTACTCTTAATGTGAAAAAGTATTCCTAAATACTCGGCTTTTGGGGAAAGTATGAGTTTGTGTAATAAATCTAATAAAAGTTGAAAGTCAACATGATAAGTAATTATGTTTCCTTATGAATAACTTCCTCAATAAAAAGTAACTTAAAACAAAAATGTTTTCTATTAAGTTTTCCTACTGGGGAATAGAATACCGTTTAACCCATCACAAGTTTGTGATTTTCTTGTGGTTAACTTTCTCCTAAACATGTTTTCTATCACTCTCCATCAAAACATGACCCTATGTTTTCTCCTCCATGTCCATGTTTTCCTACATGGAATACTAGTATGGGTTAACTCGGGTGACCTCTATACTTCTCTTTCATTATTTTAAAGTGATTGTTTTACCGACTCTTGTTTCGATTTGGGATTTTCAATGATGTTTCCAAGCCCAGTTTTATAATTGCGAGGACGCAATTTCCAAAAGGGGGGAAGGATGTAACACCCCAGTTAAATAAAGAATATGACATTTTTATATTTATCCCTATTTTTGGAAAAAATGTCAATATTAATTTAAATGGAACACTATGCTCGATGGCTTACCCAATACGCAACAATGAGTTCCTTTGAAATTTTATGTTGCACTCTAATAATAAAATAATATTATTTTAAATAGTAGTTAACACATAGCTGTTGTATTGGCGGGAATGAATACAAATAACTAAATTACGATTATATATGTGTGTTAAATGTTTTTACTTTTATCCAATAAATTTTAGAGGCTTAAAATACAAATGAATACAATCTTAAGCATTGAATACACTAGTATTTTTAAAAGAATGTTTTACTACCATTTGATAGCAAACCATTTTTTAAATAAAACTTTTGAAAATTTTATAAGATCTATTTTCCCAAATAAACATATTATTTATTATTGGGACATAGAAATTTACATTGGGTTAATTTTTGGTATTTTTCTCACAATGTTCATTTTTCAATGAATAGTGAAATGTACTGCATTTTACATCAAAACTGCGTTTTCATATAATTTAATTATATGGTTATATTATCTTTTTAATTTGTTTTAAAGTGTAATTGGAATATATTTTTACCATTTAATCCAATCATGGTCATTGGGATTAATTTCACATTGGAATTGGGCATAAACAAGTGCCAAACTTTTCATAAATATTGTTTCTAAAAAACTCGCTATTTGTTTTGACAACGGGACGTTATTTTTAAATTAATTATTGCAATTTATGTGTTTGGAATTTGGTAAAATTGATTAAATATTTGTAATCAGAAGGTCCAAATTATTTAATTAAGACTCTTTTTTTTTGACATTATTAATAGTAACGACGGTAATTATCTTTAATTATCTTGATTAATGAGTAATCAGGTAGTTAAAGATAATAAGATAATATCATAATAATAAAAAATGACCACAACATGTGTCATAAGGCTACTGGTTGTCTCATGTACGACCATGGGATGCCTTTTTCCAAACTTGGGGGACCCATGGAATCACTTTTGTGAGAAAGTGACTTTTTATCTATTTATTTTTAAAGAATGTTAAATGTAACAAAGAGTGTATCACCTAAGTAACATATTTTTAATTTTGTCTAAATAAATGAGATTTTGGACTATAAAGATTCATTGGAAAGATAAAAATATTTTATACATCATAGTATTTGTTTTATAATTTTTAGACATTAAATAAATTAAATTATTTATGACATCATAATGATGCAGCGATGACGTCATTATTTAACGATTTAAATAAAATGGAATGATAATGTAACATATAAGACCTACACATGTCCGAAACCTTTTTGATGGGTGTATTTAGAACCCTTATCACCTTAGCATTGAAACACATCAATGTGGGACCATTAAAAACCGAAACTCATTCTAAAATAAAGTAACATTTATTTACTTTCCAAGAGTGCCCCTCCCCTCCCCTTATAAAAGGCCCCCACCACTACCTCCTTACCCACACTTCCAAAGCCTTTGGATCGGCCAACCCCTGCCCATTTTGTCTCTACACATCCCTATCTAACTCCTTGAAGCCTCACATTGGGAAGAAGTCTTCCCAAGGAAGCCTTTGAGCTCAAACCAAAGGGAGTTACCCGATTTTAAGGTAATGTCTTCACTTGTGTCCTTTTGTTTTATTTTTCTTCTCCAACCTCCTAAACTCTTTTTATTAATTTATTTTGTAAAAACTCCAGTATATTCAATATATTAAGATGTTTTTATAAGAAGTATTCGAGCTACACTTACACACACCTTCATCTAATGGTTAAAGAACATACTGTTTCTGTGGTTGGTGATTTTCTGCCTCACAAAACGATGATTGTTCAATATTCTTTTAACACCTTTAAAGGTGGCCATTATGATGTCACTGTATTTTATATATGATATATATGGTATTTATGTTTACTGTATGCTTCGGTATTTTATATTTAAACCATACCTTTATTCTTTTCATGTTGTGTAAATGCGATAATTTCATATAAGGAAGTGTGGACTACCACCCCCTCAAGTGATGTGACTCGTACATGCAATACATGGAACGTATAAAGAATGAAATTAATGAACATATGTGACCTATATAACATATATATTATACTGTAATTATAATATATATATATATATATCATTTATTTTTAATCCCGTTAATATGATAAAGAAAAAATGAATGTAGCGTTCATGCGTACGTACGGCCTACCGTCTCCATGAACGGTGCTTTTCGTTTTTTATCTCCAAATTCTATGTAATAGTATAAAATGAATATATACTGGATATATATGTAATTTATAACATATATACTATTATGGATATGATGTACCTATAACTACATGGAAAATTATTTTCCAACAAGTTCAATTTTTGACTCACGTACCAAACATCGACAAAAACGTCTGATATGAACTCATATTATTAACCAATTATTATAACATTAAAATATGTGATATGAACTGAATAATAATATTTATATGAGGTCATTAAGCAATTATAATTTTAACAAAGTTTATTATTTAGGAATATAAATAAACGAACAAGACAAGTTGGACTTGAGGTAAGGGATCCTACTCCTCTCTTTCTTTTTAAGTACACTCTTTTATGTCATTCCTTTTAAGAAAATATTTCTTGTGATTGGGATGTTATTTTATATTAATCTTACTGAAATGTTTATGTACAGATGATGAGAGACCCTATTCTCTCTAATCAATCCATTTTGGAAGTTTTGAGTGGCACTGTTAGGCTGCCGAATTTTTGTAACAGATCTAACCTCTCTCTTTCTTTTTAAGTACTCTCCTTTATGTCACTTCATTTAAGCTCCTCTTTTTTATGTTGGGGGATGTTATTTTATATTCCTCTTTCTGTAAACTTTATGTCTATATGATTAGATACCCTATTTTCTCTCGTCATCCATTTTGGAAGTTTTAAGTGGCGTCGTTAGGCTGCCGAGTTTTCGTAAGAGATTTTTCATCTCACTTTTATTCCCGTGAGATTTATACTACATTTGCCACAATTTACTTTGAGTGGTTTATGTAATGCCCATTATTACACTCCTTTTTTAATATAATTCCATTTATGGGTATTTACATATTCATTGTATGACACTTCTTCAATGGGGTGTACTTTTCGAAAGTTACCGAAGTCGGTTAGGGAACCTTTCACCCTCCTCTTTTTAAAAGACTTCGTTTGTTATGTCTTTTAATTAACATACTATTATGTAGGGATATGTTATTATATATCTTGATTGATGTAAATTTTATGTCCAAGTGATGAGATTCCCTTTTTATCTCTCATCAACTCATTTTCTGAATTTTTGAAGTGACGCCGTTAGGCTATTGAATTTTACCAAGGGAACTTTTTAACCCAATTTCGATTTCTTTGGGTTTAACATGTAGTTATTGAATATGTCATCCTTTGAATATGTGTGAATGTCCTTTTATTGTTTTAAACATAATATCCAATTATATTGGGTGTATTTATATTTGTCACACATAATTTTGAGATTGATTTATCCTTAATTTAAGGATACCTTCTTTATAAGGGATTTCATCACATTTTACATCTCTATTGAGACTTCATTGTTGTTATGCACCAATTCACTCTTATATGGTGTATATACTGTCCTTTGGAATATTATATCACGAATCCATTTATTCTCATGATATTATAATGTTCTGATTAAATGTTAGTCCTCAATTATTGTATTCAATTGCCTCTAATTTTGGTAAAAACCCTTTAACCAATATATCGCTTTAAATGTTTTAATGATTTTTTCTTATTAATATCCATGTTTTCAAAATGGTTTTAAGGAATTATTTATATGGATATTAATGGTTTAAAATGTTAAAAGCTTCAAGGTGGTATGGGACACTTTGATTCAAAAATCTCTTTATTAAATTTTGTAAATGGTTTTGAAAATGGTTATTTTTAATGGATTCATTATTTCAATATCCTAAAATGTTATATTGTGATTGAAATGTGGAAATGTTATATTTCCTTTATGCATGTTTTATGTGATACATTTATGTTATGGTTCTTGGGAATTGTTATGGAAACGGGTGGTTTCGTGATAAACTAAGGGTGGGTGAGCCCGATATAGCCCTCCAATGCATTGGGTAACGCGAAGGAGTTAAATGTTAAGGTTTATCTGAAGAGATTTAGGGAATATACTGTGGTGGGTATTCCAAACGTAACCAAGAGGGTTACTCCCTTCATAAGAAAGTTATGAATGCCTCAAGTTACCTTTATGCCTTTATTATTTCTATGATTTATTCATGATTTTATGAGGTATGTTAGAGTGCCTATGTTTTATGGGTAAAGTATGATTCATTATTATTTATATATGAACTCATGTTTCCTTTCCATATTTTTATAACCCTTACTAAGATTTTTATTCTCATCCCAAGTTTTTGAAATGTTTTTCACAGGTCAAGGGAAAGGTACATGATGTGATGATAGTGTCAAGGATGTGTCAAGAAAGAATAAATGTTTTATTTTAAATATGTTTCCGTTGATGGGAAGAATGAATACTATCTTTTATGTAACCACTTTGTTTAAATGTGGAATGTAATGCAAGTTTCATGATCTAATCCTCTAAAACTCTAAACCTGAAAAGATCCTCAATGTGTAATCTTGTAATAACTCAAGATTAAGTAAGGTTTAAGGTTGGGGCCTTATAGTTGGTATCAAAGGTCGGTTTTGATAACTTTAGAGGTTAAGATATTCTTTAATCATAAGTGACATTACCATAATGGTTAGGATTTCAAAAAGAGTCCTAGTTTTAGATAAAGTGAATGAGTAAGTATATCTTAGTGTTTATCTTCCTCATTAGTACATGGTGGTTTTTTTGATATACTCACACTGACCTTTTTGGTTTTAGTAAATGGATGGATCTAGTAGGCACCAAAGTAACAGTGGATGTGAAAGAAACTATGACAATTTTTTCGAATAAGAAACTGAATGATATGGGAGCTGCAATGAGAACTCTTGTGATTATCCTCAACCAACTATCTGGAGTCATTATTGACCACCTAAACCTTGGTGATTTCTCTAAGGCGTCATATATGTGAGAAACAAATCCCTACAGAAGTACAGGTAATCATCATAAAGGTAAGTGTGTTAAAAAACCTATGTGTCAAAGATGTGGAATGAAACACCAAGGAAAATGTTTCAAAGGGACAGAAATATATTAGATGTGGAAATGAAGGTCATAAAGTAAGAACCTGCCGTGGAAAAAGGAAGCATCCAGTTGACTCGAGGAAAGGGAAAAAAGTTCTTTCTGAGGGATCATTTGAATGTTTTAAATGTGGTGTGCATGGTCATTATGAAAACACATGTCCTATGAAGAAGTTTTGTGAATGGTATCACCAAGATCGTACAAATGTTCGTTTACCAATACCTAATGCCATTCCGATTGAGGATGAAGAAACTTAAAATGACCAATCAAAGGTATGGATTATTTCATAACTATTGTTTTACTATTTTGGAATCTTAGGAAATGATTCATGATTTTTTTGTAGGAAATAAGTATTTCAGAATAAGTTAGAAAGGAATGGTTAATGGATCATGAAGAATGTTGAATGAGTAAGAAGTCAACATATAAGGGCTTCAAGAGTTATGGTGAAATTATTAAGAGTATTAAGTCTCTTTTGATGATGGGGTTACATTAGAAGACTTTTTATAGTATGTGTAACCCTAATGTTTAATATATGAAAATTTTATTCAAGGAATATTTATCTGTTCTTTTTTGGACATAGTTATAAAGAACCATTTGGGTTTATATGATCCTTACTTTTGAGGTAAATATGGGTTACTATAAGTTATGATGGAAGTGAAAGGCATGAGATAAAATTGAGGTTAAATTATGTTATGGTTATTTTTGATGATTTTATCTCTTTTTGGGGAATGATTTGAGAATTATATAGTTTTGGAAAAAGGACAACACACAGACCGTGTGACAACCCGTCATGTCGGACAAAGCTACGGGAATCGAACCCACAACCAAAGTGCAACTGGTATTTGTCACCTACCATTGGACTACATGAAGTCCCTAGTTAGTTTGACTAATTCTTTTTAGTTAGATGATTTTTTGAATTATGAGTAATTTGATTTTGGGTTATCTATGGAAATTTATTATCCTATCATGGAGGATATGTGATTAGGTTAATTACTCTTTAATACAAGACTTTAAGAGAAACTAATGTTGTTTGGAGATAAATTTTATAATTTAACTTGGAAGAATATGTGACTAAAAACTTCAAATTTTTCGGTTTCAATCTTAGTTTGGTTTACTTTGAAGGATTTTATGGACTAATTGTTTATCGAATGGTCCTCGTTGAACTTTGGGGTTTTTTGGAAAAATTTTGGAGATTAAGAGTAGATTTTCTTTTTATAAAGGGTTATCCTTTTCTGGATTATCTGATCTTGTACTAAACTTTTGGTTTTGGTTTTGGTTAAGGTCTAAATATATGGGAAGTATATAGTTCTCTTTTTTGGATTAGGTGATTCTCTAGAAGTTGATTATAGTACTCTTAATGTGAACAAGTCTTCCTAAATACTCGTCTTTTAGGGAAATTATGAGTTTGTGTAATAAATATAATAAAAGTTGAAAGTAAACATGATAAGTAATTATGTTTCCTTATGAATAAATTCCTCAATAAAAAGTAACTTAAAACAAAAATGTTGTCTATTAAGTTTTCTTACTGGGGAATCGAATACCGTTTAACCCATCACAAGTTTTTGATTTTTCTTGTGCTTAAATTTCTCCCAAACATGTTTTCTATCACTCTCAATCAGAACATGACCCTATGTTTTCTCCTTCATGTCCATGTTTTCCTACATGGAATCCTAGTATAGGTTAACTCGGGTGACCTCTATACTTCTCTTTCATTATTTTAAAGTGATTGTTTTACCGACTCGTGTTCCGATGTGGTATTTTCAATGATGTTTCCAAGCCTAGTTTTATAATTGCGAGGACGCAATTTCCAAAAGGGGGGAAGGATGTAACACCCCAGGTAAATAAAGAATATTACATTTTTATATTTATCCTTATTTGTGGAAAAAATTTCAATATTAATTTAAATGGAACGCTATGCTCGATGGCTTACCCAATACGCAACAACGAGTTCCTTTGAAATCTTACGTTGCACTCTAATAATAAAATAATATTATTTTAAATAGTAGTTAACACATAGCCATTGTATTGGCAGGAATGAATATAAATAACTAAATTACGATTATATGTGTGTGTTAAATGTTTTTACTTTTATCCAATAAATTTTAGAGGCTTAAAATACAAATAAATCCAATCTTAAGCATTGAATACACTAGTATTTTTAAAAGATTGTTTTACTACCTTTTGATGGCAAACCATTTTTTAAATAAAACTTTTGACAATTTTATAAGATATATTTTTCAAAATAAACATATTATTTATGATTGGGATATAGAAATTTACCTTGGGTTAATTTTTGGTATTTTTCTCACAATGTTCATTTTTCAATGAATAGTTAAAAATACTGCATTTTACATCAAAACTGATTTTTCATATAATTTAATTATATGGTTATATTATATTTTTAATTTGTTTTAAAGTGTAATTGGAATATATTTTTACCATTTAATCCAATTATGGTCATTGGGATTAATTTCACTTTGGAATTGGGCATAAACAAGTGCTAGACTTTTCATAAATATTGTTTCTAAAAAACCCGCTATTTGTTTTGACAACGGGATGTTTTTTTTAAATTAATTATTGCAATTTATGTGTTTGGAATTTGGTAAAATGTATTACATATTAGGAATCATAAGGTTCAAATTATTTAATTAATACTCTTTTGTTTTTGGACATTATTAATAGTAACGACGGTAATTATCTTTAATTATCTTGATTAATGAGTAATCGGGTAGTTAAAGATAATAAGATAATATCCTAATAATAAAAAATGACCACAAAATATGTCCTAAGGCTACTGTTTGTCTCATGGACGACCATGGGATTCCTTGTGCCAAACTTGGGGGCCCCATGGAATCACTTTTGTGGGAAAGTGACTTTTTATCTATTTATTTTTAAAGAATGTTAAATGTAACAAAGAATGTATCACCTAATTAAAATATATTTCATTTTGTCTACATAAATGATATTTTGGACTATAAATATTAAATGGAAAGCTAAAAATATTCTCGACATCTTAGTATTTTTAATATAATTTTTGGACATTAAATAAATTAAATTATTTATGACATAATAATGATGCAGCGATGACCTCATTATTTAACGATTTAAATAAAATGGAAATATAATGTAAAATATAAGACCTACACATGTCCAAAACCTATTTTATGGGTGTATTTCGAACCCGTATCACCTTATCCTTTAAAAACATCAATGTGGGACCATTAAAAACCGAAACGCATTCTAAAATAAAGTAACATCTATTTACATTCCAAGAGTGCCCCTCCCCTCCTCTTATAAAAGGCCCCCACCACTACCTCCTTACCCAAACTTCAAAATCCTTTGGCTCGGCCAAAACCTGCCCATTTTGTCTCTACAAATACCTATATAACTTCTTGAAGCCTCACTTTGGGCAGAAGTCTTCCCAAGGAAGCCTTTGAGCTCAAACCAAAGGGAGTTACCCGATTTTAAGGTAATGTCTTCACTTGTGTCCTTTTGTTTTATTTTGATTCTCCAACCCCATAAACTCTTTTTATTAATTTATTTTGTAAGAACTCCAGTATATTCAATATATTATGTTTTTTTATAAGAAGTATTTGAGCTACACTTACACACACCTTCGTTTAATGGTTAAAGAACATACTGTTTCTGTGGTTGGTGATTTTCTGCCTCACAAAACGATGATTGTTCAATATTCTTTTAACACCTTTAAAGGTGGCCATTATGATGTCAATGTATTTTATATATGATATCTATGGTATTTATTTTTACTATATGGTTCTGTATTTTATATTTAAACCATATTTTTATTCTTTTCATGTTGTGTAAATGCGATAATTTCATATGAGGAACTGTGGACTACCGCCCCCTCAAGTGATGTGACTCGTACATGCAATACATGGAACGTATAAAGAATGAAATTAATGAACATATGTGACCTATATAACATATATATTATACTTTAATTATAATATATATATATATATATTATTTTTAATCCTGTTAATATGACAAAGAAAAAATGAAAGTAGCGTTCATGCGTACGTACGGCCTACCATCTCAATGAACGGTGCTTTTCGTTTTTTATCTCCAAATGATATGTAATAGTATAAAATTAATATATACTGGATATATATGATATTTAAAACATCAATACTATTCTGGATATGATTTACCTATAACTAAATGGAAAATTATTTTCCAACAAGTTTAATTTTTGACTCACGTACCAAACATCGACAAAAACGTCTGATATGAAATCATATTATTAACCAATTATTATAACATTTAAATATGTGATATTAACTGAATAATAATATTTATAGGAGGTCCTTAAGAAATTATAATTTGGCCAAAGTTTATTATTTAGGAATATAAAGAAACGAACAAGACAAGTTAGACTTGAGGTAAGGGATCCTACTCCTATCTTTCTTTTTAAGTACACTCTTTTATGTCATTCCTTTTGAGCTCATATTTCTTGTGATTGGGATGTTCTTTTATATTACACTTAATTTAATTTTTATGTACATATGATGAGAGACCCTATTCTCCCTCATCAATCCATTTTGGAAGTTTTGAGTGGCGTCGTTAGGCTGCCGAATTTTCGTAAGAGATCTAACCTCTCTCGTTCTTTTTAAGTACTCTCCTTTATGTCACTTCTTTTAATCTCATATTTGTTATGTTGGGGGATGTTATTTCATATTCCTATTTCTCTAAACTTTATGTTTATGTTATGAGTGACCCTATTTCCTCTCATCAATCCATTTTGGATGTTTTAAGTGGCGGCGTTAGGCTGCCGAGTTTTGGTAAGAGATTTTTCATCTCACTTTTATTCCCGTGAGATTTATGCTACATTTGCCACAATTTCCTTTGAGTAGTTTATGTACTTCCCATTATTACACGCCTTTTGTAATATAATTCCATTTATGGGTATTTACATATTCATTGTATGACACTTCTTCAATGGGGTGAACTTTTCGAAAGTTACCCAAGTCGGTAAGGGAACCTTTCACCCTCCTCTTTTTAAAAGGCTTCGTTTGTTATGTCTTTTAATTCACATAATATTATGTTGGGATATGTTCTTCTGTATCCTGATTGATGTAAATTTTATTTCCAAGTGATGAGATTACCTTTTTATCTCTCATCAACTCATTTTCTGAATTTTTGAAGTGACGCCGTTAGGCTGTTGAATTTTACCAAGGGAACTTTTTAACCCAATTTCGATTTCTTTGGGTTCAACATGTAGTTATTGAATATGTCATCCTTTGAATATGTGTGAATGACCTTTAATTTTTTTACACTTAATATCCAATTATACTGGGTGTATTTATATTTTTCACACATTATTTTGAGATTGATTTATCCTTAATTTAAGGATACCTTCTTTATAAGGGATTTCATCACATTTTACATCTCTATTGAGACTTCATTGTTGTTATGCACCAATTAACTCTTATATGGTGTATATACTATCCATTGGAATATTATATCATGAATCCATTTATTCTCATGATATTATAAAGTTCTGATTAAATGTTATTCCTCAATTATTGTATTCAAGTGTCTCTAATTTTGGTAAAAACCCTTTAACCAAAATATCGCTTTAAATGTTTTAATAATTTTTTATTATTAATATCCATGTTTTTAAAATGGTTTTAAGGATTTATTTATATGGATATTAATGGTTTAAAATGTTAAAAGCTTCAAGGTGGTATGGGACACTTTGATTCAAAAATCTCTTTATTAAATGTTTTAAATGGTTTTGAAAATGGTTTTTTTAATGGATTCATTATTTCAATATCCTAAAATGTTATATTGTGATTGAAATGTGAAAATGTTATATTTCATTTATGCATGTTTTATGTGATAAATTTATGTTATGGTTCTTGGGAATTGTTATGAAAACGGGTGGTTCTGTGATAAACTAAGGGCGGGTGAGCCCGATATAGCTCTCCAATGCATTGGGTAACGCGAAGGGGTTAAACATTACGGTTTCTCCGAAGAGATTTAGGTAATATACTGTGGTGGGTATTCCAAACGTAACCAAGAGGGTTACTCCCTACATAAGAAAGTTATGAATGCATTAAGTTACCTTTATGTCTTCATGATTTCTATGATTTATTCATGATTTTATGAGGTATGTTAGAGTGCCTATACTTTATGGGTAAAGTATGATTCATTCTTATGTATATATGAACTCATGTTTCCCTTCCATATTTTTATAACCCTTACTGAGCTTTTTATGATCATCCAAGTTTTTGAAATGTTTTTCACTGGTCAAGGGAAAGGTACATGATGTGATGATAGTGTCAAGGATGTGTCAAGAAAGAATCAATGTTTTATTTTAAATATGTTTTCGTTGATGGGAAGAATGAATACTGTATTTTATGTAACCACTTTGTTTAAATGTGGAATGTAATGAAAGTTTCATGATCTAATCCTCTAAAACTCTAAACCTGAAAAGATCCTCAATGTGTAATCTTGTAATAACTCAAGATTAAGTAAGGTTTAAGGCTGGGGCCTTATATCAAAGACCAGTGGTAATGTTGTCTTCCTTACATGTCCCCATGTGGAAATGGGAGAACATATTGATTTATTTTGTTACATCTCTTCCAGGAATGGTTAGGAAACACGATACCATATGGGTCATAGTGGATCCGCTTACCATATCGGTCCATTTCATCCCTATTCATGAAAATCATGCGGTGGAGGATCTGTCAAAAATATATATCCAAGAAGTGATAAAGAGGAATGAAGTACCAGTTTCAATTGTCTCTGATAAATATTCGTGGTTCACATCTCGTTTCTGGAAATCCATACAACAAGCCCTTGTCACTCAATTGACTATAGGCAAGACATATCATCCTCATATAGATGGGAAGTCTAAGAAGTGATATAAATTTTGGAATATGTGTTTTTGGATTCTGTAATGGATTTTAGTTGCTCTATGGAGGAGAATATAACGTTGTTGGAGCTCTCATACAATAACATCTATCAGGCCTCAAATCATATGGCTCCCTTTGAAGCATTGTATGGGTGTCTTTATTGTTCTCTACTATGCTGGGTGGAAACAGGTGAGACTTCACTAGTTCGGATGATCCTTTTCCACAAAACAACAGAGAAGATCTAGTTGATTATATATAGGATGGATACAGATTAGAGTCGTCATAAATCATATGCAGATCACCATCAAAGACCATTTTCATTTGATGTGGGAGATGATGTCTTCTTGCGGACATCTTCGAGGCTTGGACATCGTCATTTCGGTAAATAGGAAAAGTTATCTCATAAATAAATTTTCCCATTCAAGATAATATAAAGGGTTGGAGAAGTGGAATATCAGTTGTAATTACCACAATAGTTCAGTTATATGCATACCTTGTTCCAAGAATCTCAATTGAAAAAGTATCAACCTGATCAAGACCATGTGAAAAGATGAGATCACATTGACCTAGATCCAGTTGATTTGTTGATACATATCCCATTATGGATTTTGGATAGGAAAGAGAATGTATTTTTTGTAAAAATATTCGGTCTAGTGCGGGTTTTATAGAATCTTGGTCAGATTCTGGAATAGACTTGGGAACATGAGAAGGAAATGAAAGAGTAGTGGCCCGAACTCTTTCAACACAGCGAATGTTTTCTACTTTACAAGGAAGGAATGACCAATGATGGGGAGAATTTAGTACACCCATTTTCTGATATGTAACCCCTACTTTATTCATTTTATGGTTATAAAGAGTAAGAGTTATGGATGGGAGAGTTGGGTGAACATTAGAAGTGTTTTGGGGAAAACTTGGAAGTCGCACGGGTGGCACACAGTTAGCCCAACCATGTTGACAAACCATGCACAGTAGTCCTCTTGAGGCAGTAGCTCCAGCACGTTCTAGGAGACTGTGAAAGGGATGTCATTCAAGATGTGTCTATCTTATGGTTAGTTCATGATTTTCCCAACCGTGTATTCAAATAGTGTGCAGTTTAAGAATGAGAACCTTAAAAATATGATCTCACTCATTTTTACCATACCTCCCTCATTTTCCCCAAACCAGACCTAAATCATGGTTTTTCTTCTCCAAATCTCAATGAAGGTTCTCCCATCGGTCCGAAGGCTTCCCTTGGTTAATCGAATCCAGAATCTTGAAGTGTGTGATTGTTCTTATTCGTTTTTTTTCAGTTTCATAGATCTACTTAGATTTACTTCTCATTTTCTCTTGGTTTCTTATATCTACATTCATTATGGGAAGATCTAGTTGTTTGGATGCCAAATATGATGATATTTGGTCTTTATAATGCTATTATAAGAGTTCTAATGTAGGCTATTGGAGAATCTACCAGATTTTCTTGTCTGTTCTTGGTTCATTGGAGTTTTCATAAAAACCATTGAGGTAGGATGCTTCAATCTCAACTCCTCTTTGTAGAATTGATTGGGATTCTTTGAAATTGATTTTTTTGTGCTTAATTTATTATAGTTTGGTTTTTGAACACATTTTGGAAACCATATTGTGTGACAGTTATGGAATCTAGAAAATTGGGGATTTTATATGAGTGCTTTTGTTCTTGGTTTTAAAATATGGGATTTAAATAATAAATTTTTTTCTGGGTTTTTGGCACATGAATTGGAATAATTGTTTTCAATAAAAGGGATCAATTTACTAAAATTAAATGTTTCTTTGAAATGGGTTTTTTCTTTGTTTTCAATAAAAATTATGTTTTATTGAAGTTGAATATTTTTTTAATGGAAATATTTGGAATAAATGGTGTTAGTGTGAATTCATTCTCAACAGTCCCTTAAGAAGGGATGAGTAAAATAGGGGTACAACGGATGTTACCCTAGATCAGGGAAGTGTTTCATTGCGACAAAAGTTAATTGGATGAGATAACTCTCATGTGTATTTAACTGTGGAATGAAGCATGCTTGTGTGGGTATGTGTAAAACTATGGAACTGTCATGCCAAATGATCATAAGAATTGGTTTAAAGATTTGATTATTTATTTTTATTAAAAAAATTAACTTGATGGAAAGTGATTTCATTTTAGTTTTGTTTTCACTTGGTTGTAAGTGATTTTATAAAGTTGATTATATTTGGTTATAAACTATTTTGGTAACTTGTTTTATATAAAATGTTTTATATAAATGTCACTAACTTTTCTATCCTAGTGGCATGAGTAGGGAAGTAATTAGGGAAACCTACTAAGTTTTTATACTCACCCCTTCATTGTCACTTTGGTGTTTTTTCAAATTCTATCTATCGGGACAGGTGAAATGGTAAATGTTCCAAAATATTTAGCACTACCTCATGATACTTAGGATATTCGGAGATATTAGAGATTGGATATTATGGAGAATGGATTCTTTTTGTATCTTGAGATTATTTGGTTGATTATCTGCTTTGTACTTTCATACTTGTTGGTCTTACATTGTGACACACATTGATATGGTTTTAAGATACATGAAGTTGTTTAGTTGTATTTATTTTATTCACAAATCATTTAGTGAATGTTTTAGTGATGTTTTTTTGGTTTAATTGTTTAATATATGAAGGTAAAATCATCTCCCACTTGTATTTGAAACCCCTCGGCATTAATTTCCAGCCTTTGGCATCTTGGGGATGTTGCTTAAGGCCATGTAACGACTCGTTGTACTCATATTCCTATTAGATTTAGCAGGACATTACAATAAATTACCATATTTCACTATTCACAATAAATTCAAGTATTTCAAATAAATCCCTAAAATTCATCATAACCATTTATTGCTATATAGAATTCAAAAATGAACTCTATTTTTTTAATATAATTTTCTAAATATTAAATTTTAATTTTAAAATAAAATATTAATATATTCAAAAAAATGACAATTTTAAAATTATAAATAATTTTATAACAATTTAAAAAATTATTTAAAGTCTCCTAATACTATATTATAATTATACGGAAAAAATAATAATTTATTAATCCATTTTATTAAACATTTTTATTAAATCATTAAATTAATTCTAAAATTGTAATTAAATATTTAGGGCTTATAAAAAATCAACACTTACTTAATCCTTTCCAAAACATTTGTTTACTTATTCCATGATATAAATATATAATGACTAAACATATAGGATACATAAATCTTATTTATACTCTATAAGGTATGGTTACTATTATATTATCCAGATTACTCATTTTAATGGTCATGTTACTTTTCCCATGGAGAAGTTACTATTCCATAAATAAAAAATCTTTAATTTCTATAAATACCACTTATTTCATTATACATATATAATTAATTTTACTATTTAATTATAGAATGAAAATAAATTATTTCCCCAGTACATGGGTTCTTAAATTCTCCCCACCTTCTTGAAATTCTTTCCTCATAATTTTTATTTACATCTAAAATAATTGAGGGTACCTTTACATTATTGGATTTATAAGTTCCCATTTGCTTCTTCAACATTTTGGTTTCTACACTAAACCATAACCTAGTTAATTAAATTATTCTGAAATACATTAAATCTATGATGAAGTATCCGAACATGATTTTCCTAACAAGAGAGGATATTTTCTATGTAAACTAATTCTAGGATCAAAGCATCAAATGGATTCGGAACATACTTTCTTTACATCTAAACATGAAAAACATTGTGTACCAGAGATAAAATTAGAGGAAAATTAACATGGTATGCGAATGGTTCAACATTCTCCACGATTTCAAAACATCAAATGAACTGTGGACTAATATTTCCTTTCTTACCAAAATTTTTAACACTTTTCCATGGAGAGATTCTAAAAAATATGGTCACCTACCTCAAAAGAAAATTATTTACTCATGTTATCTGCATAAATTTTCTACATGCTCTAACCATTCCTTGTGTATTGTTGGACCATCTTTACTATCTCCCGCACTTCCTTTACTAATTATGGTAACATCAACTTCTTTTTGATGACTTCACCCAAATATGATAGAGTTTGACATCTTTCCACATATAATTCCTCAAAAGGATACCTATGTATACTGGAATGAAAACTGTTATTATAATAAACCACTATTAAAGAATAATGTTGATCCCAACTACCTTGGTATCCAATTGAACAAGATCAAATAATATCCACCAATGTCTCAATTATTCACTTGGTTTTTCAATCAAATTACGGTTAAAAGGTACTTCAGAATTTTAATCCATCTCTTACAAACATATGAAGTTCTTTCCAAAATTTAGAAGTGAACATGGGATCATAGTTAGATACAATGTAAAGATGAACTCAATGAAACTAGAAAATACTTTTGAGGTAAATTCATGATATACTATCCAAATACATACAATGTTGAATATAGAGGAAATTTTCAGATTTAGTTATATGATAAATAATACCTAAATTCGCATTATTACCTAAAAATCCTTTCGTAGTCCCACAACAAATTCCATAGATATATTTTTTCATTTCCACTCGGGTAGACATAAATATTGAAGCATATCTTTTTTTAGTTGTCATGATATATTAACATATTGAAATTTCAAGAAATTCATGGTAAAATCTAGATTATATAATTTCATTCCATCCCAGTAGTAATACTCCTAAAGCTCTCTGTACATCTTAGTACTGACATGATAAAATGAAAACAGAGAACTATGAGCTTCACATAACAAATCATTCTTCAACTCTAAATCCCAAGGAACACATAATATCATTCCAAATCATAAAACAAACTCATTATCAATTTAAAATTTGGGAATAATACCCATTTTAACAAACTATCCCATTTAATGTAACTCACTTTCTTACTTCTACTCTTGCTTAATTCTATTTTATATAGATGACTTCACTGACACATGAAACAAAATCAAGGGGTTTCCTATACCGAACACTTCCAAGAAAAGATCCATAAAATCGTTAATAATGGGCTCTAGTTCCAAATGTATCATGGTTAATGTTGAATGATGTTTTCAACTCAATTAATCTACCAATTTTTTTTCTTTTCTAGGATAGAAATTAATCGTGAAATCATAACCATTTATTAGTTAAACCCATAATCTCTTCCTAAATTTTAATTCCATATGAGTGAATATATAATTTAAAATTTTACGGTAAATATATATGTCACATTTGGATTTGTATAAATGAAGCATGAAAATTTTTAGATAAAAAAATATAGCTTCTAATTCCAAATCATGTGTTGGATAAATCCAGTCATGACGTTTTAGTTTTCTTCAAGCATATGAAATTACCTGATTATTATGCATCAAAATAAAACCAAGTCACGTCAATGAACCATCATTTTAGATGGTAAACTCACCATTTCTGGAAGGCAGGTCCAAAATTGGAGCATTCGCCAATCACTTCTAAACTTCTAGAAAAAATCCACATTCTTATATTCAAATAAATTAAACCCCTTTTCAGGTTAACATAGTTATAGGGAAAGATAACTATGGAAATATTTTAAAGCAATGTTGGTAATAACCATATATTCCATAAAAACTATAATTATTTATAACATTTTCATGAATATTTTGTTCGTCATACACTTTCTTGGAGGTTTCAATAGTTTTTTCATCCTAATATTGTATGTTCCCAATAAGAGAAAAAATTTCAACCAAAAATCACATTTTATAATTTTTTTGTATCACTAATTGTATTTGAGAGTTATCAAGATAATCCATATTTTTTCATGATCCTCATAATATTTTGATTAAGAATAAAATATCATAAATAAAAATCAGTAAACATATCCAAATATTCACAGAATATTATATTCATAAGATCAATTAATACAGTAGGGGAATTTCTCAATCCAAAGGTCATAACAGCAAACTCATAATACCCATATCTAGAATGAATTTTTTTTCAGAATTTCAACCTCCTTCAACTTCAACTGATGGTCACAAAATCTAATTTCAATCTTGGAAAAATAATGAGATACCTAGAGCTATTAAAAAAGTCCCTGATATGAGTCATTGGATTATTGGTCTTAACATTGATTTTTTAAAGATCTATAATCAATGAAAAGTCTCATGTAAGCGTCATTATTTTTAATGAATAACCTCTTGCACCATTTCCGGTGGTGTAATTCGCAGACTCGTCTGTCTCAACCTCTTTCACTATTGTGAGCCTCATTATTCTCCCAATTCCTTCATCACCAGATTTGGTTACCCATGGCGGCGTGGTGATGGTACATGGTCGAAATCTAGCTCTTGCGGCTTGTGGGTTGTCTCCTCATCTCAGGTGTGTGTGCTAGATTTTTATCATGGCTTCCGAGGGTATTCTGGTTGGTGACGATGAGATTAGTTTTTGGTGGGACATCCTTCCGATGTGTTGGTGATGGTTCTCTGACCCTATTTTTTTATTGTTATTGTTTGTTTTGGATTCGGTTTTGTGGTTGGTTCTACTGTGTTCGTGATGGAATGTGGTTTTTCAGAGACAATGATTGTCTGGTTGAGTTTTTTTTATTGGTTTTTTTTGTTGGGGATTTTTGTCGGTTGGGGGTTGGTTCCTCTACTTCATGTTGTTCGTGATCTTCTCCTATGTCTGATGTGATCCGAGGTGATCAAAGATGGTGGTTGTCAAGGTTCGAGGTTTCCATTTTGGAACTGTTGCTTGCGAGGGATCCGGGTTTCTGGGTGTTCATTTATTCGAAGGTCACAATGTCAATAAGGTTGAAGTTGCGAATTAGTGGTGGTTCTCAGTGGTAGGTCTTTCATTGTGACTAGTTTCTTGGAGCTGTTTTTTTTTCTTTAGCCTCGATGATCTGTGATTTAGGGGGTTTCAACAATCAGATCATCTACTAGAGGATGCTCTGGATGAGTTTTAGGGAAATGAGTTTCCATTGTACCATCAGTTTCCTAAATTGGATGTTTGAGAGGATATGGTTATGACCATCGTTACCAGGCCTGTGCATTTTTTTAATGGGATAACTAGCTGATCAGCGATGGAAGATGGAAGCTGTATTTTATATATTTTGATGCTGGGAGGGGATTTTCACATGTAGCGTGGGTTGTTTGGCCTTGAATTTTTGGATCACATGGGATTTTTTCTTGTTTATTTTTATTAGGTCACGACAGGTTTCCCCTTTACCCTTAAAATGGGGTTTATATTAATAAAAATAATAATTTCCAGTCAGTATTCATTTACCATTAGCACATCATTATTTAGAAAAGTTACTTTATTTTTAACAATAGGAGATTGAAAACATTAATTCCCATATTTTAATAGTGTCTCTGCATCATAACATGTTATAAAATGATTGGGTTTATTCTTGTATACAAATTGAATTACTTTTTGAAAAACAACATCTTTACCTCTATAATAAATCATATAATGATAACCAGAAATCCAATCCATACCAATAAGGACATAAAACTCTACTATGGGAAAAATATAAAGGGTTTTTTGTTATTTCATTATATATAAAACTATAATAAGATTCATATTATTCATTTTTTTTAATATTTCCCTTGGTGTTTTAACTATAAGTTATAGTCTCATTTCTTGAGGTGAAATTTCCAATTTACTAGATAATTTTCTCAGAAATAAATGAATGTATAGACTCCATATCTATCAGGACTATAAAAATCTATGTAAACATGCAATGTACATTATTCCACTTTATTGAATGGAATTCCATTTACTGGGGTAGTTTCAATGGATATCACTTCACCTTTCTGCGTATAATTTGTATGATTTATATCATTCAAATATTTCTTTTGTAAGTATTTTAATAATGATGCTTCTCACCACATCTGAAACACATTAATTTTTCCATACTATAATTATTCTAAATATGATTTTCCTAAAAATCATGGGCCATATGTCGAAAAATTCCACATCAAAAACCCCTCCCAGTTTTGTTAAGTCATTCCCTTGGGTATTGTTTACCACACATTTCAAAAACTATAAACTAGAATTTCTTACCATCAGAATTATTTATTTTATTCTTACCAACCACATGCTTTATATACATATTATTATTATTATTTTAATATTACATGTTGTTATTAAAAAAATTCTTTTTCTACCCTCTAATACCATCAGACATGTTTCCCATAACTTTGGAATTCACGGGAGTCAACTTTCCATGAATATCTTGGAGTCATTCCTAAGTAAAAATGATTGATTTTTCTATCAATATGCTAAATAATATTTGGAGCATACCTTGAAAATTAGGTTAAGTTTGATTCATAAAAAGGTAATTGAATCATCTTATTTTTTTCAATTCCAAGAATTTATTTTTTCATCATATGTTGAACCACCTTAGTAAAATACTTTTCAAGGAATATATTTTTAAATTCATCTTATTATATGGCATATATCTCATCAATATCACTGATATTAATGACCATTGACCCCCAATTTTCATATTCACCAACAAAATGATAAATGGAAATACCATCTATTTGATTATCTAATCCCCCATAACATCGAATATCTTTTTATTGGCATTAATCCACCATTCAGCTGCCACTATGTTAGAAGGTCCAGTAAAAGCAGAAGGGTGTTGCATCATAAAATTTTCCACTACAGTCATGTTCCTTTAAAGCAGTTTTGGTTGTTCTCTATCATGGATTCCACAGTAATTTGTTTCTTATGTAAGATGATCCATTACTATCATAAAATTCTCAATTTCAATCCCCACCATTATAGGTTGTGTATTTATAAAGATATCATCTTCTTAGTTCCTTCTAACATCATCTTTCCTATTTATTCTCTGTAAAACCATTATAAACAGACTTATTTTTGATGAAGAAACATGGTAATATTGAAATTCTATATCATTTAAACATATACATAAGGAGAAATTATTTAATGGTACTATATTAACATAATTATGTCCTTTAATGTTATCTAATGTGTTATCTTATACAAACTATAAGGACTTAGTCTTAAACATTACGTATTCTAGTAAATTCTTCATGAATTCACTTCCTTACATCTACAAAAAAAATATTGGATTAGTGTTATAGATGTTTAGGTAATTATTCATACATATCAATCCACAAGAATATAATGTGGGTACTAATAAAATAGAATCCATTTCTTCCATAATAAAAAAAAATCAACAAAAATATGAAATATTTTCAGTAAATGTATTCACAATATTTATCTTGGATTCTCCATTCATATTAATCATCCTTAAACTTTGTGAAGAATATTTTAAAAAATGTGATGAGTGCAAAAAGATCAGTAACATGTTTAAAAATAATGATAAAAACTATTAGTCTATGAATACTGTTAAACATATGAAATAATTTTCACAAAGATATACATCTCACCTAATAAGTGTCATATTGTTACATTATGAAGGACATGAGATCTCCATAAAACAGAGAAATCATAAAAAATTGATATATTTTACATGGGGAATAAAATAAATAATATTTTAACCATTCTGGATACCATATTATTTGTAGCCCTCATGGATACCATACAAAGTAAACCTCACTTCGACCTTATAATCTAACCCTCATGGAAACATTATCGTGTAACCATCAGAGTTACACGTTGATTAACCATACATTTCACCTCCAACGTAAACATAACTAATTCATTATAGGTGGATTTTGGACAAACCATTGATCATAAACAAATCCCATAAACCATAACATAATCATAAAATATAAATACATTCATAAAAACCATTGAAAGTTGGTCAAAATGTAAATGTAAAAGCTGATTTAAAAAAAAGAAATGTCGCTTACCAATAAAATATCATCGAATAGAGAATTGATCAAATGAGAAAAAAAAATATGTATATTCACTATAAATACACATAATAAAATATAATATAATCAAATTAAATTACAAAAATAATCATAGAAGAAGAAAATCATTTAAGTAGATGGTTGACCAAAATAATGGAATTTCAGTTAACAATTCCCTTCCACTGTGGTTTTCTTACACAAAAAGTTTCCAAAATGATTTTATAATGGTTAAAAAATTGTTACTAATATTTTAATGAAACATAATTATTTTTATAACACCTTATAAGATCATTTTAAAACATAATTAAAACATTTTTTTAAATTTTTTTTATTTTCATTGTTTTGGGTGTGTTCTATACATGGTTTCCATGGTCAGATCATAATGGATTTTTCTTGAAGAATGTAAGAAAAATAAAAGAGTGGAATGAAAGGGTATTAGTATGTTTCTAGTATAATTAATGATTCCAGAAATAATTTTTTTCAAATATTATGATGAATCGTTAGATAAAACACTAACGGTATTCATCTATTTCATTTTGGCGTGTCTTCTATAATCACAAATTAGTTTCATTATATAATTTAATATTACGTAAATATGATAATAAAATAACATAAATTGTTTATATAATACACATGAAAATATATTTAAACCATTGAAATGGTTTTATAGTCAGATATGAATGATGTAATAGAAATTGGGAACATATCGTCCACGATGTCAGTAAACTGGAACACCACAGACAATGTTTTTATTTTTAGAATAAAAGTGAGAGGAGAATATGTTGGATGATGAATTGTTCTATAAACATGATAAAATTAATTTATATATAACATAATATATTTTTAATGCCTCTAGGATTAGGGTAGGTTATGAATGTATAAGAAAAAAAAATAATTTAGAATAACATAAATGAAAATGAAAGAGGATTTTTACCTCATGAATTATCCTTCTTGAGAACCTCTTTAATCCATTTGGTTTGGCCTTTTTGTGAGACCTATAGGTCTTAGACATGGTTATGCCGATTGGGAAGTGGATTGGCTAGAATTTGGAAAATACTCAATGCTTTTGTGTCGGTATAGTAATATGGGGTGAGGGGTGGTGTTTATAGTGGAGGAGAGGAGGGATTTTTTTATTATTTTATCCACTAGTTTATTATTTTGTATCAAGACTGTGCGTATTTTCTTAATTATCATTATGTTTCTTTCATTATTAATGATTTTAGAAATAGATTATTTTATATATAATGTTTATATACTGTAAATTAATGTATTTCACTATTCACAATTTATTTCGTGTATTTCATAAAAATCCTTAAAATTCATCCCATTGACTTTTTGATGTCTATAATTAATAAATTAAGTCAATTTTATTGAAATATATTTATAAATATGAAAAATGTAATTTTTAAATAAAAAAAATCTTAAATAGCAGTTTTAAAAATATAACTAATTTTATAACACAATGAAAATTGAACTAAAGTCTCCTTATATTTTAAAATATTCATATGAAAAAAATAATTATTTATGAATATACATTATGAAAATAAACATTCTTTTAAATAGTTAAATTAATTGTAAAATTGTAATTAAATATTTATGACTAACAAATATAATAATACTTGATTAATCATTTCCAAAACATTTATTCACTTATTCCGTTATATAAATATATAATTATTACACTTATAAGATACATAAATTTTATTTCTCCTCTCATTGGTGAGGTTACTATTCTAATTTCAATATTACTATTCGTAATTGTCATGTTACGATTCATATGGTTAGGTTACTTTTATATTAGTAAAAATATCATAATTTATGTAAATGTCCCTTATTTCAATATACATTTATTATGAATTTAAATATTTAATTTTAGAATAAAAATAAATTGTTTCATTAGTACCTAGGTTTCTATATTTATTGAAATGATCATCTATGATGAAGAAATTATTAGGCTATAGTAATTCTAATTATAATATTTTTATAATTTAAAAGTGAAATGATCCCCTCTATAAATATTTTTATTTTTTTTCTTATAGTTATTAATATTAATCCATTAAAACTATTGAAAATTTACATGGGATGGACCGCATCTATTTTTCCTTAGAAACATCAAATGATATCAAAGTTGTCATATTACTATTTATATAAATTAACTATTTCTGGATCAAATTTTGATATTGTTTATTTGTTTTTATAGTCTTTTTATATAATATGAAATGCATTATAATATAAATTATTAGTTTTATATGAACAAAAAATATAGTAATAGCGGAATATTTCTCAAAGATCTAATGTGGGGGTAATAAGGATATCGACTTAGATGCATGGTTACATGATGTGTAATTGAAAATTACACACTATGATTCCATGGTAAACTATATAAGGGGAAACCATGATAATAAATAAAATACTCATGGTTGTTGGTAAATGATATTTTTAATTACAGAGTTTTTATTGAATTAATGATTTGATGAAGCTTCATTGGGTTACAAAATGTGTATCTGATGCGCGTGTCGTGTAAATCTACAATGTTTTTTATCTGTGTAAATAAAGGAAGTTAAATGACCAATGTAAAAAATTGGTAATTAATACACATCATGTATTCTAGTAGAAATATATTATATTATGTTATGTATATGGAATTTATTTTCTTCTATATGTTATTTAACAAATAAAAACCCATGTGAAAGACATGATGATTCCCAAGGAATGTTGTCTACTACACTAGTAAAAAATCAATAAAAGTGTAGCCTAAAATAAAAAAAAAGTAATTATAGTAAAGATATATAATTTTTTTTCTTTAAAGTAATATTTTATATTCCAATACGATTCATAAAAAGTTAATAAAATAAAAATAAATCCACACTATGTATAGCTTGTGTACACACCATGTGACCTTGTGTTTCCTCCCACTGAATACAACGAGTTATTTTTAGAAGGTAATGTAGAATTAAATTCTCTAACTTTTATATCTCAAAATTTAATGAAATAATTAACAATTTTTATATGTTGAAACAAGAGACACCCTAAAAAAGAGGGGGTGAAATGGGGTGATGGACAAAATAAACTATTTATTTAAGTCATTTGTCATTGTTTTTTTATCATTTCCCATGTATTAAAGAATTATGTTTATGCTTTATTACTTGATACAATATACACTAATACAATAAAAAATATATAGGAATGTAATTCAAACATACAAAATTTATATTTTACTTATTTTAATAAAAATATTAATATCCAAGGATCATAAATCGACGAAATGCTCAGGCGGTATAATCCAAAAACAAAATAGTTCAACTAATTCAATGATTAGATCATGGTCACTCAATAATAGGATAAATGAATTTATAATTATATTTGATTTATCACTTATCACCTATTTATAACTCTGAGAATATTTTGAATTTTCTTTAATAAATCTATTCTTTTACATTGTGTGGCATACGCAACACCGTGTATTAATTAACAATAAAAAATTATTAATATTTGTATGGAAACAAGATCATTAATACCTATGAATTAAACATTGAGGAATCAATTGGGATAAAAACTTTTAAAAATTAAGTATAAATTTTTTATAAATATATAACAATGATAAAAAAGAATATTAAATTTATATTAAACTCTTTAAATGGTATAAAAATTAATTTTTCCTCAAAAAACCGATTTATATTATTTTTTATAGAAAATTAAAAAAATTTACTATAGAAATTTTTTGTGAATTTTTTTTGAAAAAATAACAACATTATTGTAATAATAACGTTAAAATTATCTTTGGGTGATTTTTTTTATTTTTGTAAATAGATATGTTTTTTGATGAACAGTAAAAAATAATGGTTTTTATTTGAAACCCCCTTTTAATTTAATGTATTTATATGGTTTATTTATGTTTTATAATAATTTAAAACAAACCATAAGTTCAATTATTTTATAATTAATCAAATATAGTTCATTGAAATTAGTTTTGATTATGTATTTTGATATTAATATTTTGTAATCTTATGAAACATTTCACTTTGGAAACCGCATTCTTATCACATTTGCATGTTAAATTTTAAATTAAACATTCCATCTAGATAAATTTAATTTGATAAATTTAATTCCATATTTATTATCATAATATTTAATTTTATATAACGAGTTCAACTTTTTATTCAAAATTAATTCTTATAACAACGAAAATCTTATCACTACTATTATGGATAAAACATTGTTACATGGGTTAAACTAAATAGATAAGGGTTAGAATGACCTAGAAACATGTAAATACCCAATTGTACGGACATTTAGGGACCCTATAACAACTATAGTATGATAATTAACCATTTTGAGTTTTTTTCATGTGATAAACGTGGGTTCACTTTATTAGATTAAGAAATTCCTTGTATGATCTCTACCCCAATTATAAAAGGCCACCACTCTACTTTACGATTCACAAATCAAAAATCATTTGGATCATATAATTAATAAAAATAATTTTCCTATATTCCCTACACACATGGTAGAGTAATTATTTGGATTTTTATAAAATCTTAAGAAAGATTTAAGTATAAACCAAATCAGGTTGTCCTAAGAAGAGGTAAAATTTTCAATCTTGTGTTTTTTTGTTTTATTTATTATTATAACTACATAAAATATTATTAAAATTTTATAATATAATAAAATAATAATATCCCATATAATTATAAGTTATTTAAATTACCTACATGTATCTAATCCTCCATCAAATGGGAAACTAAACCATTGATCGCATGTACAATGGACTACCGTCTCATGAACCAGTGTTATTTTTTTCCATCACTACCTATCACAGTAGGATATATTGGTTGACATAATTATTTTATGTTATATTTATGATAATATTATACATATTTTAATTAATTATCACATATTAATAATTATATTCCATTCTTTGGTAATGCGATAAATTCACTCATGTGTACGGCAGACAACCGCTATGCGAAGTGATGTTAATATCATTTTAATTAATCCTTACATGGAAGGTAACAGTGGAAATTTTAATTAATAGACATTAAAAATATAATGTAAAATTTATTATTTAATGGTAATATATTATTTATTTAATTTTCTTTTATCCAATAATTAAATAGAAATAACATTCTTTGGTATGTACGGCGTATCGTCTCCATGAATGGTGTAATTTGTTTTCAAACACTAAATTTGATGGATTGCACTAAATAATATTATACTGAATATATATTATATTTATATAATGTTTTAAATTAAGGTCAAAATATAACCATGATCATTATAAATGGAAGAAATATTAAAAAACAAATCCAGCATGAAAAATGATCCAGTTGTTATGAAAAACATGATTTTAACAAGGCATTGTTAATAAACATGTATGAAAATGTAACAAGTAAATATTATATGGTTTTATATGTTTTAGTTTGTTTTTAAATAAACTTTATAATAATAGTATATATATTATACATTATTTTAAAACTTTTGTGATGTAATTTTATACTTATGTTAAGATATTGTTTTCCGGAATCACCTTCTTTGGGAAATAAGTAATGTTATCAACCAATATTATTTATTGAGGTGTAAATATTTACCCTTTTATAGGTTATATCATGAATAAGTTATATCATGGTATCTAATGTTATTTTTGACTTTATTCATTTAGGGGTATTACAATTCAAATTTTCCAAACATTGAAATTATTTATCTTACATTTGTAATGTTTATCAGGAATGTTTTTTATTATGTTTTTTATGATGATATATAATGAAATACCTCTATATAAACTCATTATTATTTTTTTGAATATGGTTATTTATAGATAATACATTTTTTTCTTTCATTTCATCTCTTTATTCAAAATATATGTTAGAAATAATATTTTGAGGAAAAATAAAATATATTTCCTACTTCAGTAGAAAGTTCTTCTTATCCCAAATATTTTTTTTTTCTGAAAATGGATTAAATAATGAATTTAATATTCTATTGTGACAATTTAAATATATTATATGCATTGATACTTTAAAAAAATAAAATCAATCATATTACCATTTTCTAAACAAGGTATATTCAAATTTATACAAAAAGTGTGAAAGGAATCATTATTTTAAAGAACATGGTTTGAACTGAAAATTTCACCCTCATGAAACTAAATTATTTTAATCATCCTTTATTAGTTTCAAATGATATAGGAAAATAATTTTTTTTCATTAAAAACTCATAAATTATTAGTTTTAAATATTTTTAGATATAATATTTTCCTTAGGAAATGATCTAAGTGATATTTCAAAATCATTTTCCATATAATATGAATTCATTTGATGTTTCATAAGCCTTATTTTGGATAAAATACTATTTCCGTCATATTTATTTCTATGAATGGATTATGATTATGATGAAGAGATAATTATGAAACCAATTCCTTTTCTATGGGTTATTCATTAATAAAATGATGGGATTTTCATAAAACCAATTACTTTTGATGGGTTATGATAAGATTAATGGTTTATGATCCTATGAAAAACAAATATAATTTTATGTGATGGGTGGGACATATATCACCCTATAATTAATTTGGTAATGGTTAATTTTATATTATATTAAATGGTACCTTTGCTCTTATCATGCGATTGAAGGTGTGGACATGGGATTTTATCACAAACATGAATTCGGTAAGCATGTGGTCATCTCAAGCCTAAAATTCACTGAATTTCATGGTGGATGTGATGTACTCACTAGGGAGCTGCTAAATGGGTCCTTGAACTGGTGGTTCATAAGGCCAAACGCATGCCTCACTGTATGCCAAAGGCTTCCAAATTTCCATGAGGGTCTATGGTGGATGACTATGGAGACATTATACTCATCATTTGAGTGTCACATCCATACAATAAATGAATACAAGATAAATAATTACAAAAAAACAAAAAAGGATAAATCATATAGATAATAGTAACAATTATTAAACTCATAGACCGGTTCATATATAAAATTTTTCATATGTTATGCATCAATAAAAAATATAGTGGAGGCATAGAAGTATCAAAAGTACAAAATGAAAAAAAAACAAACTATATATAGATAGAATCAATATCCATATAATAGTACTATTCTCCAATGATCAATTTCAATAATCAATCAAGGACTATAAATATGGTTATTGAAACTTTTCCAACCTTAATCCATGAACTCTCTATGTGTTTCAAATGGTGGCCAGAACAGTTTCTTAGATAACACTCAGTAGACCACCTCCGACAATGTTTGTAACAAGTCAAAAATATACATATATGATGATGTAGATTGTAGATATAAGATGATAAAAATTAATTATTAGTATAATTGATATTATCCAATCTATCAAATCTAATTGTAATAAAGAAACTATATCATAATTTTTAATAGTAATAAATGACTAAAATAATAAATAGACTATAATGTGAAATCATATTATAGATCAACATGGATTAGGATCCATAGAGTAGAAATATCCAAGGAATCCATGTGAGGGTGATAAATAGAGTAGAAATGTACATGGAATCCATTTAATCTGGGTATCCATGTAATCATGATACATGGAGCAGAAATTTACATTGAATCAAAAAGATAATTTTTGTCAGGTTCCAAGGAATAGAAATTTCCATGTCACCAGAATATGTCATTAGATCCAAGGAGTAGAAATTTACAACTCTTGCTAATAGGTTATTGGATCTAAAGAGTATAAATTTCCAAGGTTTTCAAATATTTCATATCCATGGAGTATAAATGTACATGATACCAAAATGGGTCACATCCAATGTGTATAAATTTACACGACATCCATGTGGGTCATTAGTGACATACAATAAACCCTTCATCATAATCAGGGCCAATTCATAAATAATTTCATCAATAATTTCATTAATAATTTCTCAAATACCTTTATAATAATATAAAATCAAATGGAATTTTCCTTTCATAGGTATCATATACAAAAAAAGATTATATATTCTTATTGAAACATTTATAATTACACTTTATTACTATAATCACTTCCCAATAATGATTATCTAGTTCAACTCACAGTAAGGGAGAAATTTCAATAGACATGGACAAGAACACACCCCATTGGTTGTTTGGGTTGAGTTCAACAACATAAAAATTAATATAAGGTCTCCATGACATGTTTTAAACATGAATTTGACATTTAACTCAATGATTTATTGATATAGAAAGAATAACCGTGAAATTCTAGAGTGTGGACCAACAAAAACATGATAAAAACAACTGAGATGTAAGGGAAAAGGTAAAGACCAGATACCTAATTACCATAGAATAACACCCTTCCAATTCCAGCCTCAGATGTGGTTTATATTATATGAAAAAGTAATAATGGAAAAAATCCATAAAAATAGGGCATATTATCTCACACCAAAACATAATAGTCCATATAAATGAATTAATAATAGATCCCAATGAATGATTAACTCAGTGGTGGATATCCAATAAGATAATCAATTCTTGAATTGGTGGCCAGATGATAAAGAGACCCAAAATTCTAGCTTATTCTTGAGGTATTTCTCATTATATATTCCTCATATGCATGAGATAAGAGGGGTAAGGGATTATATCAAAAATATATGTCGTTGCCTCCTATTAAAATAACTGAACTAGGGTATTTACATTGTATGTAAACATTATGGGTTATGTAAGGTTTGTGTTTTCACGTAGAATGTAAAAACCAATACATGATGTGAAAAGGGTCTGGTGAACCCAATACATGGCATGTATACTATATATAGAAAATATTCATACCCTTTTTCTTTCATTCAAAAAATACACTAACTATTCTGAAGGCAAGACTTCCAGGTCAAATCAAAATAGATAATTTCAACCAGGGTTTAACTGAAAGTAAAAAGGTTTTATACCTCAATGAAAATAATATGTTCTTTAAATATTCCCCCGATAAAGAAAATATTTCCTTGAAATTTCCTTCCAAGGTTGGAAAATTTTATATATATAATAACTCCATCCACTAGGTATATCATTTAGCCTCCTACTACCACATATCATCTTATAAATATTTCTGGATCCACATCACCCTTACCATAAGAACTTAATATCCTTCAAGAACCTTCGTTACATTATAAAAAACATATATATGAACATATTTAACATTTGAACCTACCACTAACTCATCCTCAACAGGTTGAAGAATATATGATATATCATACTAATATTAGAAAAATTGAGATATATAGAAGACATCATTCATGCCCCAGTACCTCTGAACTAATTTCGACTGATAGACTAAATCCCCAAATCACTCCAGAATATCGTAGGTCCCTGATGTAAATTGTTGATAGCTTCTCTTTTATCTGAATCGTTCTATTTCCTAGTCGAAGTGAATCTCATAAGAACAACCCAACTCCCTACCTCTAAATTTAATGGTCAACAATGATGACAAGAATATGAATTCTATCCATATATAACAATAGACATATACATTATAACAAGATGAACCTTCTCTAAAATCTCTATAATGAGGGGAGGACCTCATAACACCACCTATTTTTCCACTCACTAGCAGAAGGCTAGACCAAATGTCCTACCATATAGGTCCTCATAAGGATCCATCTATTTGGTCACATTTAATCAGTTATTACAACAAAACTCAATGAGAAGTAAACATATCACTTTTTAAAGTCCTAAATAAATGTTCAATGATCTAATAATTGCACTAATAATCTTAATCATGTGCTTGAACGGTCTATATATGGGTGATAGACTATAATCCATAGTACCCCTGAACCTATTTCCTTCTAGAATTTCGACCATAACTATGACATGAAACTCCATGGGGGAATATTGTATCATGAATTTAGATCCTCCCATTATCATCCCCTAATAATTTCATCCAAAAAGGAATAAAATTTTCATCCTTTATAAACCTATCCATGATCACCAATAAGGTCCCAGTACAAAGAAGTGATAAAAGAGATCCTATCCTGAAATAAATAGATACATAATCCCATTTCATCTTAGTAATAGGTAACAAATTCAATATCCCTACATATATTTTGTGGTCATCCATAACCTATAGATAAGGGGAACACTGGGAAACCATCCTAGCCATCTCTCACTTCACCCCCATCCATTAAAAATGATATAGTATGCCATGATACAACATGGTATGAATGTGATGCACAACACATATTGAGGAATGTTACTCTCACATGATCTAATCTCAAACATCATGAGTGACCAATATATATCGAAAAATTTACAAGATCTCATCCTCATAAATGAACCATCCAGGATGTTGGTAATCATATGAAAAAATCTTCTATATGAACATGACCTTAGAATTTGATAACTTTGTCATATTCACTGTATCTATAAGTGAAGTGTTCATTGATAACTATATAAGTATAGAACATCCATGAATGTCCTAATACTCCATATGAATCTATGAAAAAAATCCATAATATTCAACTCTATTTTTCCCTCATGAGCCACCTTTTTTGAGTTTTCATACTCATAGAAAAGAAAACAACATTTCCCTCTCATATAATATAAGTAAGATTCATTTATAGTAATATAAGTATGGTAGAATTAAAAGGAAATCAGTTATTCTACCCACCTTATTTGCTTGAAATTAATTTATGGTTATTTAATGGTGTATTTGATGATTTGGTTTTCAATAAACACCACAAAAAATATCCATATAAATACTACCTCCATAAACTCAAGTCATTAACAACAACAGCTAACTCAAGGTCATGTGTATGGTAGTACCTCTCATATGGCCTCAACTAACAAGACACACATGTCATGAATAAATCATATTTTATCATAGATGGCTATATTTCAATACATGATACATCAAAATAAACTATATTTCTCCTTTAAAACACTAGAAAAATCAAGACCAACACTAAATTTTTTCCCCCTTTCAGGTCTTGAAATTCATTCTAATAGGATTCTGACTGCTGAAACATTACACTGTTCATATTAAATCCCAAAATAGGTGATTATAAGTTGGAGATATCCTGTATGAATTTCATTTAATAACTATATTGCCTCAAAAACCTCAATATATCAATAAAATTATTGGTATTCTCTAGGGTAACTACCAATCTCAACATTTATGGGACAATTCCTAAATCGTTCTATGAGATAATGTGACCCATGATGTGGGTTTTATCCAAACAAAATTGGAACTTTTTTAGCATATCGTAAAAATGATTCACCCTCAATGTAATAAATTCAATCTCATAATGTGTCTCATGGTTCGAGTGTGAGAATATACCAAGATATCATTCCTGAATACCACAAAATATGAATCCAAAGTTGGATGGAAAACCCATTTCACCAAATAAATGGAAATATATTGCACATTAATGACATATAACTACATGACCAAACACTCATATAATCCATTTCTACTATGAAATGTTGTCTGTGGAATATATGATCGTTTAAGATGCACCTGATGATAACCCAAAATCATATCAATATTTGAGAACACAATATATCCTAATATATATTCAAAGATATCATCTATATGAGGTAAATTCTATCAACACCTAACCAAAAAATAATTAAATTTGTGGTAACTCACACATAGATGAAGGGTTCCATCCACCTCATTGAAAAAAATGACCAAGAAATACCACTAATAGGCAATGGGTTGTACAAACTCCATTGATTAAAAATTCTATAGCTTCCTCTTGCACTCCTACAACTCATTGGTACCCATCTAGTGAGAAGGAATTGATATTGATGCTGCTCTATGAACTCGATTAATTGAAAACTCTATGTCACACTCACGAAGCTTTCCTGGATGTTCATCTTGGAAAATGTCCTAGAAATGATCAAATACTAGATTAAAATTGGCATGATTCATTCACTAATCAACAAGATATAAGTTATCATTATGGGCTATCATCATGCCCATACCATGATGCTAGGGTCAATATTATCTTGCCTAGACATCACATACCACCATTTAAATAAAAACCCTATCTCTAGTGATGTGAATATCCTCTATTATGGATTGAATTAAATGTCATAATTATACGAATCCAATCACAACATCACAATAATGATTCCAAACCTGTTCATATTAAGGAAAATTATGTTAAATTCAAAGAGACACCTACCTTCCTCAAGAGGGAACTCTCTACATTCTCATTCAATTTCTCATGAAATCCCCAACGGGGTATCATGTTTCATCAAAACAAAAGAAAACTAATAATCAAGACCAAAAATCTCGACAACATCCATAGATGTGAAGGAATGTGATTCTCCTATATAGAAAGTAATATATACTAATATAGAGGATATTATAATAGTACCGATCACCATAGAAGTTACAATAATATACTCATCAGGTGTCAGTAGTACTGTATACATCTGAATGAATCCATCTCTCTATGTTATATACTGACTACACTAAGTTGGTCTACACATATGCCACTACAGAAATGCTACATTTCTACCTCAACCATGACCACCACCCCATCCTAATCAGACAGTCACACTGTATATCCCAACCTGAAGATAAGATTATTACCCTGATCCTAAACATGGAGTTGGTGTAGACCCTATATCATTGTATATTGGAGTAAATGAACTAAAAACCACTTTATAAATCCCTTACTTAAATATACTCATCCCTTGAATGGTTTTCTATCATTATGGATCATAATGTGTCCCTACACCCCATACTAAATATAGAAATAACAAATATAACTCAAGATTTGGCTATTATTACCCTAATGAGAGGTATTAGAACATTTATTTCTACTACCTGATACAATATAACTAGGATGGGAATCCGAACTCCCATGATCAATGCCAACATCTTCCCTTTGGTTTTGTCTAATAATCAATTCATTGTTATTTATTTCTTATATGGTGGATAGTCAGAATATATTCACATATTATCGGATTTCATACATAATACCATCATAAAATATCCAAGCTTGAGATAACTATTTATCTAATAGAATAATAAAAAATACTAGAACAATGTAAAATGTGTTGAATAGTCCAAGAATAATAATGTTCCATGTTCAATGTGCATAAACTATTTTTATCAATAAACATTAAATGTCTCTTCATATAAATAATCATAGAAGTCCATATAAAACTCCCTCTATGAAATATCCTAATGACCATCAATATGATTAATTACATCCCACAAAATCATGTTGAAATCCCAAAGAATGTATTTAGAGATCATAACACTCATCTAAGTATTTTTCTGAAGAAGATATAAAATAGATAACATGGCATCAAGAAATGACACTATATCTTGTGGTATGGATTCCCCAAAAACATGGGTGGGTGATGCAACTAAAACCCACACATCAACTCTTCCATAGTTTGGTAATGTCACAGGCCCCCAAAATGGTATGCATAAAGCATTTAACCCCATTATGAATTATTGAATTACATCCCATATACGATAACATAGGTAATGTCAAATGTGAATTTACAATGTGTTCTATGGGTGGACCATGGCCCACCACCTCCATATCTTGCTTTTCACCAACCTCTTTGCAGACAACTATAGGTGGTCCCGGTGTCATATGTCTAAAAATTCCACAAACACATATTAGAAAATATTTAGTAATAACAATATCAAATATATAAGAATTGGATAGGTATAATACTTTCACTATGCATGCCACACCCCTATCCCAAAACATAATTCTAGTTATAGGATACATAAATATATGAAGAAAACAAGATGCACTACCTCCATCCTACTAAAAAAGTATGGTTAGCTCCACATTATATACTATATGTTATGGGTGCCAGTATATAGAGTTTTTATAGAATATTATAGAAGAAACACCCTTAATGTAGAAATTGGAACTTCCATTTAACGGAATCCTTTTCATTGTAGAATTTAAATTGAATTGAATTTTCATTTTTTACCTTAAAAACATCTAAATTATTGATTTATATAAATTATTATTTCCAATTTATAAAGCCCTCTATAACTTATAAATTGAAATATGGAATCTATTTAATCCCATCCATGAACACATTTCAACCCATGTGAATAATGGTCTATGACTCAACAAGTTGAAACTGACTTCATAAAGCGTCTCCATTAATCTATGTTGAGAAACACTATTTAATTTGTGACACCACTTTATGTGACTAATTATGTCTCTAAATCCCATGAAATAAATTTTATTTGAATAATAGATATATTACTCAAGGAACATACAAAAATATCATACAATAATTCGATGGAATATACATGGAATGGAATAATGGATGAAATATTAGTCTACTTTTTAATAAATTCATCATTTTTGTATTGAAAATAACATAAAACAAACAATAAAATATAAGAAAATAGAAGTCAGTGGTCCAAATTTTATGGGGGATAGAAGTAGTAAAGCCCAATGGAATCCCCTCAAAATAGGTTTCTCCTCTTATAAGGATCAAAGTATGATATTTAGAAACAAGTAATTAAATTCCCTTGAGATTCCATTGAAGCAATATTTCTGCCACCTTTTTTCCACATTCATGTTATAAAAGACATTATTATTACATTGGAAATGGAACCCACCTTATAAAAATGTTATATATGTATGAGAGAAAGTTGCCATTCCCAATTAGAGAGTAATAATGGTTTTAGGTGTCAGTTTCCAATATAGGTCACCTAATCCACATATGATTATAAAGGTAGAGAACTATTTTATGGCCACATATTCTTCATGTAGGGAATTAACAAAGCCAAATTAGTTTGAATAATCACAGTTAATTGATCCCTTTTAATCACAAACAACAAGTCATCCACAATTAACTCCCATGATACATGATTTTCCAACATTTATTTCACTTCCCAAGGGGTGAGGATGCCATGAAAACAAATTTCCTTGAGGTTATATAGGAGTCAAACTATCGGGGTGGCTTCTGACCATGAGGGTTCTAAGATTAGTATATCATTACAAATCCATGAAGAGATCCATCTTGTCAAAAGTAATGTTTCTGATATTAACCACAAATGTATTTACATGGTAAAATAATTAAATGTTCTATACCTATTAGATAAACCACATCCAATCATGCATTACCATGGATCAAGATTTATTCTCAATAATATAAATTCTTTCACATTAGATCAAGTGTTAAACGAATGGTATGCCTGATAAAACTAGAGATATGAACCCTGAAAAATGACCAAAAGAGTTCCTAAATGACTGGGTTCATTCACTATCAAAGTTGAGGCGGTGTTTATTATATTCCTGGTTATTAATTGTAACACCCCAAGCATCTACGGTATGTTTCCCTTTGAATAATGTAGTAGTGTGTGTTGTACGCAACATCGAGTTCTAGCACACCACAACCAATCAAACTAGCCGTTATGAATAGTAATACCTACTTTTTGAAATTATATATATTTTATATTTCAAAATAGACATCATTTTTGGATTCAGAATATCAAAATTATCCTAAGTTAAATTTTCGGTATTTTTCTGAGAACTTCCAATTTTTATGAATAGTGAAAATACTTAAAAACAATTTTTTTAATCAAAATAATTTATAGTGATAAAGTATATTATTTAGTGGTTTTAAAGTATAATTAGAATATATTTTTACCATTTTATCCAATGGTGTTCATTATAATTAATTTCACTTTGAAATTGGACATAAACAATTGTAAAACTTTTGATATATATTGTTTCTCAAAAAAACGCTATTTGTTGTAACAGCGGGAATTAATTATAAAATTAATTAATGAAACTTTTATGTTTGAAATTTTTTAAAATAGACATCAATTTTAAATTTGAAATATCAATTATAGATTAGGGTGAAATTTTGGCATTGTTCTGAAAAACTTCAATTTTTGATTAATAGTGAAACTACTAAGTGATAGTTAAAAAACTGAATTTTTCATGAAACTTAATTTACCGCTTCTGTGAATGGAATTTCGAAAATCTGAGAGACACGGTTAATATCAAGGAGTCAAATGTGGTTCAATGAGATGAAAATAATTTTTGGTGAATAGTAACTTTTACTTGTATTTACCATAGTTAAAAGTAAATAGGGTAATTAAGGGTAAAAATGAAATTAATATTACCCTAACACATGTCATAATTCTATTGGACAAGTGTATCTCGACCAAAAACAACATTAGGAATAAAATATTATCATTAAGTCCACTTGGATTAGATTAGGACATTTATTATTATTTAATTCAAAGAAGAGTTAAAAGAGTTAAAATCAATGTTTATTTACTAAAACATTTTTAATATAGGGTTATACATAAGATAAATTAGATTGAAAATATTAATTAGAAAAATAAAAATATTTCCTACATAATGATATTTTATTTATAATTTTTAGACATTAAATAATTTAATTTATTTATGACACAATGATGACGCAGTAATTACCATAATAGTGAAAAATTAAAATAATTAATATTATAAATACCCAAATAATTTTAATTTGAGACTTTTAATGAATTAAAATAATTTTATAGGTTAATATGATATGTTAGGAGTGAACTAAGTAAAGTTGTTCGAAGTAAGCATTCTGTTATGAGGTTCACAAAAATCAATTATTGAATAGTGTCAAAATTTACATAAAAGAATTTTTAAATCAAATATTATATTATTAATTGATATTAAATTCCTAAAAATCTAAGGATCGTCCAAGAGAATTATATCATGATATGTGTATCATTAATGGACCACTTGGGGGGCCTCTTGGAGGTATATAGTATGTTTATTACCTATATAATATAAAAATACAAAGAGACATTGTAAAAGTGAAACTAATTAACTAAGAGTTAATACTTAATGATAAGGTTAATATTGTAACCCAAAACTGTCTAAATTCTTTTGGTTGTGTGGTTTTCTACCTATCCCCACCTTAACCTTTAAATAATCTACTTTGGAGCCATTTTAAACCGAATATGAATTTAATATAAAATAATATTTCTAGCTTTTCCAAAAGTGCCCCCCACCCCTCTTATAAAAGGGCACTCTCCCTTCTCATTAACTCACACCTTCAAATCCTTTTGGTTCGGAAAACCTCTGCCCAAATACTCTCTCAACATCCCTCAATTCATCCTAGAGTCCTTCCTTTAGTTAGAAATCCAATCTAAGATCCCTTTTGATCAAATCAAAAGGAAGAACCCGAAGAAGAGGTAATGTTTTCACTACCCTTTTTCAAAATCATTTCTTCTTCCACTTCTTCCTTCTTTGTTATTACCATTATAAAATAATAAATCCAGTATCTTATATATACTGTGATGTTATTATAAATATCGTACAACCATATTCAGTATTCTATACATCCTTTGAATAACATGTCACCATACGTGTGTACGTACAGCTTACCGTCTCCACGTCGTGGTGTAATTGTTATTCAATAAATTATTATTTGGATGGGTATAATAATGATGTGTAACTCATGTAAATAATAAATATAACATGATAATGATTCTGTATATATGTTATACTATCCAATTATATATTATTTTAATATCAAAAGAATGATATTGTCGCTCGTGCGTATGTACGGACTACCGTCTCCACGAACGCGATGAGATTCATTCTCCATCATATCCATTCAAGTATAATTATAATTTGATGATTTAAAAATAATGTTTAAGGACATGATATCATTCTGAATATGAATAAGATACATCCTATCCATAACAAACATGGCTTACGTAACAAAACATATCAAAGAAAACGAGTAAGTTAACACCTGAAACAATAATAATACTAAGATATTATTAACAAATCAATGTTAAAAGATCATATATGATATCATATTAATATATAAGATTCTTGTATCAATTAATAACAATTATTTAACCATTATATAGGATGTTAACCTACCCCCAACCAAGGAAAAGTACAAGGTAAGGGTTTATTTCGTAATCTCTTCGTTATCTGAGGTTCTTTATACGTGATTATCTATTGGGACCTCTTTATCATCCATATCCATGTTTCTTAAAAATGTATTTCAAATAATTATTTCTATTTTATAGACTATGGTATAAATTCATTTATAACCTTGTTTAATTTTATAAGTGGTTTATAAAGGAATCTTTCCGTCGTTTTCCAAACAAGGTCCTTTTTAACCTTTTCGACAGAATTAAGGTAAGAGTATTTTTTTAACTTATACGGCGGGTGTGGCTATTTTCCACCGTTATAAAATCTTTGAAGCTTCCCTTAAAATCTTATAATAATATTTTCAAAGAAAATGTTTTATTTTATAAATATATGACTCTTAAATAATTTCAAAATATAAAGATATATTTCTTTAAAAAGGGTTTTGATTTCATCTATGTCAACACCCTTTGATGGATTTTTAAGCTTATTTGAAGTTGATTTATTACGATACAAAACTTCTATATTGTATTGAATGTTTTGTGATATGTTTTACTGTGGATGTGCTATTTTTATACCATTCATGGTTTATGGTGAAAGTATTGACATTTTGTATGCTAGTTTTAATACGAATGTTTGTGTTGTGTTTAAAACTTTTCATATGGGAATGCATTGGACTTAATATGTGACGGGTGGAGCACGCTATAACTCCTCAATGCATCGATAGGTCTCATGAGAAAAACTAGTGTCTTGGAAAAAGGACTTGACAAAATATTATTTGTAGTCTTGGCACGAGGCCTTGGCTATGTGGTTATGATAGTCTAGTATTATGCATTCCATCATTATGAAAGTGGTTATTGATATTGCATGTGATTATTCGATTAGTAGAATATCCATCTGAATAAGTAAATGAAATTATTTCATTTTATTTTTTCCATACTATGTTGAAGTTCAAGTTTAAAAGGCTTTTATTTGATTTATACATTTACTTAAATGTTTATTCTTATTCATGAATGTTTCTGCTATGTTGTTATCCTTACTGGGCATTTGAGCTCACCCCTTTTCTATGTTTTATTTTTCCCATGATGTGAAGAAGTAAATTATGAATGACCTGCAGGGATATTATGAGGGGATAATAGTGTGGATTATGGAGACAATATGTTGGTGTAGTAGATTTTCACTTTATGATGTAATGTAAAACTTTATGAATATATCTAGTGTTTCCAAGGCTACTAAACCAATCGGTCTTTCGAGATTTGATCTTTCTTTTGATCATTCCAATGTTATGTAATAATGCACTGACTCTAGGTAACTGGGGTCGGGGTGTTACAGTTGGTATCAGAGGAATTTTAGTACAAACCTTGGAATCTAGATTTAGATAAACTCTGATTAGAGCACATAGACCTAAGATAGACTTTGAGGATTAGTATAGAATAACTTCCTAGAATTTTGGTATTGTAGAGATTTTGTGAGTTTTCCGAGCAATACATTCCTGTCTGGATACGATCAGGTAGACGAGGCTCTGGCACATAGGTACCTAGGGGTAAAACCCAAAAACACCGCTTTGAGCTAGACTCGAACGGGAACTGGTGCACGACAACGAGCCTTGTTGCACTCTTGGTTATGACACTCGCGGGGGATATTCTTAGGATAACTCTCATTTTCTTTAAAAATCATTATGAAGGGTTTATGAGTATATACTTCCTCAAAGAAAACATTTTTTATGATTATGGATTATATCCCTAAATAGGTCAATTTATGTTAAGTGTTTTATAAGAATGAGATTATGTATTTTGATTCATAAACTGATCTAGTTTATGCCATTGTTTAGAAATGGCGCCTAGTGGAAGAAATGGAAACCGTATCAACGCACACACTCCATGTAGGGATTTCCCTCCTGCTCAAGATAATTATAGTGGAGCTGGTGATGCAACTGGTGCCGATCAGCTAATCACCATACTCGGACAACTCACTCAGGTTATGAATAATAACCTTACCCGTATATAGCACCCTGATCCGAAGTGTGGAGGATCAATGTTAGATCGCTTTATGAGGCAACAACCACAAACATTAAATAGGAGTACAAATCCCTTAATAGCTGAGCAATGGATAAATTCTCTAGAGAAAATATTTCAGGCTTTGGGGAGTAGTGAAAGGGAAAAAGTTATCATGGCAGTTTACCGCCTCACCGGAGATGCTGATCAATGGTGGTCATTGATTCAAAACATGAAGGAAGATGATGAAGTATAAAATATGGAATGTAGTGAGTTCAAATATTTGTTTTTAGAAAAATACTTTCCTCGTGATCATCAAGCTGATATAGAAAGGCAATTTCTGAGTCTGAGACAAAACGAGGATGAGAATGTTGCAAAGTATGAGGTTAACTTTACAAGGTTTGCAAGGTATGCTAGAGATTATATACGTAACAAAATAAGTAAGATTGATCGTTTCTTTGATGGGTTAAAACCATTTCTCTGTCTAGCATTAGTCTCACAATCCTTCTCGTCGTACAAAGACATTATCTCATGTTCTATCAAAACAGAAAAGGAATTCTCTAAGTCTTATGCCTTTAAAGCAAATCAAGAGAAGAATAGATCTACAGATCAAGATGGGAACGGAAATAATGGGAAGAAGGGAAAGGTTGAATATCCATCCTATGGTAAATTTGGGAAGAAACACCACGGTACTTGCTTGAAGGGAATGGGTTTCTGTTACAAGTGTGGTGAAAAAGGCCACCAAGCTTGTGAATGCAAGGGGAAGAAGGAAGCTTCCAATGTTCAATGCTACAATTGCAGGGAGATGGGACATTATGCAAATGAATTTCTTAATCATCAGTGGAACTTGCCTCAGAAAATTCCATGGGATCAAGGCCAAGCTTATGCTATCACTACTGCTGAGGTTGAAGCTCCAAAATACATGGTGGCAGGTAATTTAATGGTTTCCTCAAGTTTAGAAAATGCATTATTTGATTCTGGATCATCGCATTGTTTTATATCTTCCCAGTTTTCTAAGAAAATTGGATATTTAAAATTTGATTTAACAAGGGAGTTGTCAGTTAAAAATCCTAAGGGAAGTATCATTGCAACAAAGTTTTGTGAATCAGTCCCCATTAGAGCACATGAATGTTCTTTATCTGCTGATCTCATCGTCATACCTATGATTGAGTTTGATATAATCCTCAGTATGGACTGGCTTTAGGACTATGATGCAAAGATTTATTGTATGAAGAAATAGGTTACGATTCTTGATGATGATGATAAGGAACACCTTATCTTTAGAGAAGAATCGTCACCCCCTACTACTTATCTAGATCCACCCCCAATAGCTCAACTAAATTCAATTATTGGGGAGGAAGAGAATGAAATTACTGTGGGTGAGGAAAGGAATGTTCAAATAGAGGATGTACCTGTTGTGAAAGAATATATAGATGTGTTTCCGGAAGATTTACTTGGACATCCTCCAGAACGTGATGTTGAGTTTTCCATTGATTTAATTCCTGGATCAAGGCCTATATTGAAGACCCCTTATAGAATGGCCACTATAGAATTAGTTGAACTAAAGAAACAACTAGACGAATTGAGTAATGAGGGATTTATTCACCCTAGTGTTTCTTCATGGGGAGCCCCTGTTCTTTTTGTTAAAAATAAAGATGGATCTATGAGGTTATGTATCGACTATAGGGAGATTAATTCCATAACAATAAAGAACAAGTATCCCCTACCTCGCATTGATGATTTATTTGACCAACTGCATGGAGCTCAATACTTTTCAAAGATTGACCTTCGATCTGGATACCATCAGTTATGTGTAAATAAGGAAGACATTCCGAAGACAGCATTTCGAACTAGGTATGGGCATTACGAGTTTACTGTAATGCCCTTTGGATTGACTAATGCACCCTCGGTATTCATGGATCTGATGAATAGAGTTTTCAAGGAATATCTCGATGAATTTGTGGTGGTATTTATTGATGATATCTTGGTATACTCTAAAAGATACAAGGATCATGAAAGTCACTTGCGCATTATCCTGAAGACTCTGAGAATACATGAATTATATGTGAAGTTTAGCAAGTGTGAATTCTGGCTTCATGAGATTTATTTTCTTGGCCATATTGTCTCTAAAGATGGAATCTCTATTGATCCTTCTAAGACCAACGCAATCCATGAATGGCCATCACCTACGAGTATAACTGAGGTACGCAGTTTTATTGGTCTGGCAGGTAATTATCGACATTTCGTCCAGAATTTTTCCCGATTGGCAAACCCATTAACGAAGCACACACGTAAAGGGGTTAAATTTGTTTGGAAAAAAGAGTGTGAAGAATTTTTCAAAGAACTGAAGAGAAGATTAGTCAATGCTCCTATATTGAATCTACCATCGGGGAATGATGGGTTCGTTATTTATAGTGATGCATCGAAGAAAGGACTTGGTTGTTTCCTTATGCAGAATGATAGGGTTATTTCCTATGCATCCCGACATTTGAAAATTCATGAGCAAAACTATCCTACTCATGATCTTGAGTTTGCAACTGTGATATTTTCTTTGAAGATATGGACGCACTACCTCTATGGTAAAAATGTGAGATTTATACTGATCACAAGAGTTTGAAATATATTTTCTCACAAAAATAACTCAACATGAGGAAAAGGAGATGGCTTGAATTACTCAAGGATTATGATTGTACGATACACTACCACCCAGGGAAAGCAAACTAAGTAGTAGATGATTTTAGCAAAAAAGATCATGGATTTTTGAACAATATGAGAATTGAAAGGGATCCAATTTTCATGGATCTAGTGAAGATGGACATGGGAATAACCAAGGAATGTGAAACATCAATTCTTTTTCAAATGGTTGCCAAAACATCTTTACTAGAAAGGATTAAGAGTTCTCAGACCGATGGTGAAGAATTTCAAAAGAAGATTAAATATGTGAATGATGGAAGATTGAGAGACTTTGTGTATGAAGAAGGAATTTTGAAATTCGGGAAGAGACTTTGTGTTCCCAATATACCTAATCTAAAAAGGGAATTGTTGGATGATGCTCATAGTTCCAATTTCTCTATACACCCTGGGAGCACCAAAATGTATATAGATTTGAAGGAACATTTTTGGTGGGACAACATGAAGAGGGAGATTGCTGATTTTGTGTCAAGATGTATGGTTTGTCAACAAGTGAAAGCTGGAAGGTAACAGCCTGGAGGAGTCATGCAACCTCTTCCCATACTGGAGTGGAAATGGGACAATATTACGATGGACTTTGTCATGGGACTACCAAAGACTCCTAGAATGAATGATGCAATATGGGTCATTGTTGATCGTCTTACCAATTCAGCACATTTACTTGCTATAAGAGAAGATCTACCACTGGAACGTCTAGCAAGACTATACATTTATGAAGATGTGAGACTTCATGTAGTACCCTTATCGATTGTTTCTGATCGTGATCCCCATTTTACTTCAAGATTCTGGAAAAGTCTTCAGAAATCCTTGGATACTGAACTTCATTTGATAACTGCCTACCACCCTCAAACATATGGACAATCAGAACGAACCATTCAAACCTTAGAAGACATGTTGAGATCCTGCTCACTTGACTTTCAGGGTATGTGGGATCAATATTTACCTCTGGTAGAATTTTCCTATAACAATAGATTCCATTCGAGTATTCATATGGAACCATATGAAGCGTTAAACGGAAAGAGATGTCGCACACCAACCTGTTGGGATGACGTTGTTGAAAGAAAACTTTTAGGCCCAGAACTGGTGGAGTAAACGATGTAAAAGGTGAAGGTAATCCAAAATCACATCAAAGCAGCTCAAAGTAGGCAGAAGATCTATGCCGATACTCGAAGGAAGGATTTGGAATTTCAAGTCGGTGATCATGTTTTCTTGAAGGTATCTCCATGGAAGGGAGTCATACATTTTGGTAAGAAAGGTAAATTGAGTCCCAGGTACATAGGACCTTTCAAAATTCTAGAACGAATTGGGGTTGTAGCTTACCAATTGGAAATGCCGCCAAGTCTCTCCAAAGTTCACAATGTGTTCCACGCATCTCTATTGAGGAAATACATGCTTGGCCCAATGCATGTACTCACCTACGAGGAATTACAACTGGAACCTGATCTATCTTATTGCGAAGAGCCCGTCAGGATTCTTGATACGACAGAACAATTACTGAGAAACTGGACGACTCGTCTGGTAAAAGCCTTGTGGAGAAACCATAAGATGGAAGAGGCAACGTGGGAACCCGAGGAACATATTGTGAAGAACCACCCAAGTCTTTTCATGTGGTAGTATTCTAGAAATTTCAAGGACGAAATTATTTGAAGGGGGGATAATGTAACACCCCAAGCTTCTACGGTACGTTTCCCTTTGAATAATGTAATAGCGTGTGTTGTATGCAACATCGAGTTCTAACACACCACAACCAATCAATCTAGCCGTTATGAATAGTAATACCTACTTTTTGAAATTATATATATTTTATACTTTAAAATGGACTTCATTTTTGGATTCAGAATATCGAAATTATCCTAAGTTGAATTTTTGGTATTTTTCTGAGAACTTCCAAATTTTATGAATAGCGAAAATACATAAAAACAACTTTTTTAATCAAAATAATTTATAGTGATGAATTATATTATTTATTGGGTTTAAAGTATAATTATAATATATTTTTACCATTTTATCCAATGTTGTTCATTAGAATTGATTTCACTTTAAAATTGGACATAAACAATTGTGAATCTTTTGATATATATTGTTTCTTAAAAACACGCTATTTGTTGTAACAATGGGAATTAATTATAAAATTAATTAATGCAACTTTTATGTTTGGAATTTTATAAAATAGACATCATTTTTGAATTCGGAATATCAATTATAGCTTAGGGTGAAATTTTGGCATTGTTCTGAAAAACTTCAATTTTTTATGAATAGTGAAACTACTAAGTGGTAGTTAAAAAATTGAATTTTTCATAAAAAATAATTTTACTTCTTCTGTGATTGGAATTTCAAAAATCCGAGAGACACGGTTAATATCAATGAGTAAAATTTGTTTCAATGAGATGAAAATTATTTTTGGTGAATAGTAACTTTTACTTATATTTACCACGCTTAAAAGTAAATAGGGAAATTAAGGGTAAAAATGATATTAATATTACCCTAACACATGTCCTAATTCTATTGGACAAGTGTATCTCGACCAAAAAAAACATTAGTGATAAAATATTATCATTTAGGTCCACTTGAATTATATTATGACATTTATTATTATTTAATTCAAAGAAGAGTTAAAAGAGTTAAAATCAATGTTTATTTACTAAAAAAAATTAATATAGGGTTATACATAAGATAAATTAGATTTTAAATATTCATTAGAAAGATAAAATGATATCCTACATAATAATATTTTATTTATAATTTTTAGACATTAAATAGTTTAATTTATTTATGACACAATGATGATACAGTAATTACCATAATAGTGAAAAATTAAAATAATTGATATTATAAATACCCAAATAAATATAATTTGAGACTTTTAATGAATTAAACTAATTTTATAGGTTAATATTATATGTTAGTAGTGACTTAAGTTACTTTTTTTGAAGTAATCATTCTGTTATAAGGTTCACAAAAATCAATTATTGAATAGTGTCAAGATTGACATAAAAGATTTTTTAAAACAAATATTATATTATTAATTGATATTAAATTCCTAAAAATCTAAGGTTTGGAAAAGAGACTTATATAATGATCATTGTATCATTAATGGACCACTTGGGGGTCTCTTGGAGGTATATAGTATGTTTATTAACTATATAATATAAAAATACAAAGAGACATTGTAAAAGTGAAACTAATTAACTAAGAGTTAATACTTAATGATAAGGTTAATATAGTAACCCAAACCTGTCTAAATTCTATTTTTTGTGTGGTTTTAGACATATCCCCACCTTAAAATTTAAATAATCCACTTTTTAGCCATTAGAAACCGAATATGAATTTATTATAAAATAATATTTCTAGCTTTTCCAAAGGTTCCCCTCACCCCTCTTATAAAAGGGCACTCTCCCTTCTCATTAACTCACACCTTCAAGGCCTTTTGGTTCGGCCAACCTCTGCCCAAATACTCTCTCAACATCCATCACTTCATCTTAGAGGCATTACTTTAGTCAGAAACCCATCCTAAGAGCCCTTTTGATCAAATCAAAAGGAAGAACCCGAAGAAGAGGTAATGTTTTCACCACCCTTTTTCAAATTCATTTCTTCTTCCACTTCTTCCTTATTTGTTATTACCATATTAAAATAATAACTCGAGTATCTTATATATACTGTGATGTTATTATAAATATGGTACAACCATATTCAGTATTTTATCCATCCTTTGAATAACATGTCACCATACGTACGTACGTACGGCTTACCGTCTCCACGTCGTGGTGTAATTGTTATTCAATAAATTATTATTTGGATGGGTATAATAATGATTGGTAACTCATGTAAATAATAAATATAACATGATAATGATTCTTTATATATGTTATAACATCCAATTATATATTATTTTAATATAAAAATAATGATATTGTCGCTTGTGCGTACGTACGGACTACTGTCTCCATGAACGCGATGAGATTCATTCTCCATCATATCCATTCAAGTATAATTATCATTTGATGATTTAAAAATAATGTTTAGGGACTTGATATAATTATGGATATGAATAAAATACATCATATCCATTACAAACATGGCTTACATAACAAAACATATCAAAGAAAATGAGTAAGTTAACACCTGAAACAATGATAATACTAAGATATTATTAACAAATCAATGTTAAAAGATCATATATGATATCATATTAATATATATGATTCTTGTATAATTTAATAACAATTATTTAATCATTATACAGAAGTTTAACCAACCCTAAACCAAGGAAAAGTACAAGGTAAGGGTTTATTTCTCAATCTCTTCATTATCTGAGGTTGTTTATATGTGATTATCTACTAGGACCTCTTTATCATCCGCATCCATGATTCTTAAAAATTTATTTCAAATAATTATTTATATTTTATATAATATGGTATAAATTCATTTATAACCTTCTTAACTTTTATAAGTGGTTTATAAAGGAATCTTTCCATCGTTTTCCAAACAAGGTCCTTTTTAACCTTTTCGACAGAATTAAGGAAAGAGTCTTTTTTTAACTTATACGGAGGGTGCGGCTATTTTCTTCCGTTATAAAATGTAACACCCTAAGATTTTATGAAAAATATTCTTTTAATTTAATTAATGTCTTGTGTTTTATGCTACACCAATATTACCTTGCGCTATACGCAACACCGTATTAGCTTGCAGTATACGCAACACTGTTCTTGGATCGTGTTACACACAATTTTGATAATAGTTATTCTACGCATCATTGAGTATATATATATATATATTCAATGTATAAATGAAAATTTTTTGGATTATGTTATATGAAACAACGAAGGATTCTTGCACAACACCCAACCCTGACTTGGCTTGCATTACACGCAATCGTGACCTTCCTCGATAGCGTGTGTTGTACGCAATACTGGGTTTTACTAAACAATGATATATTATTATAATATTATTATGAACTAGCCATTATGAATAGTATTAACTAAATTTTGAATTTTATAACATTATTATTCATCTTACACATTTTCTAGAACATGGTATAAGAACAAAATAAATATTTCGGGTAAAATAAGTATGTTTCAAAAATGCAGTTTTGCCGCCTTTTGATGGTGCAACCACTTTAAATATAGTTTTTGACATGTTTATAAGTTCAATTTTAAAAAATAAAATTCTTCTTTGGAATCAAGAAAAAAAAATTTACTTTGGATAAATTTTTCATATTATTCTGGTAACATTCATATTTTGATGAATAGTAAAAACACGCTATATTTTAATTAAAAAAAACTTTTTTCATCGCAATAATTTATATGGTTAAATTATAATATTTAATGGTCTTAAAGTATAAATAGAATATATTTTTACAATTTAATATAATGTATGTCATTAGCATTGATTTTACATTAAATTCGTAGGTTAAATCAATTCAATCTTTTGCAATGTTTTAAAGAAAAACCCATTTTCTTTCGACAACGAGATTAATTTTAATTTAATTTCTGAAAATTTTTTGTATTGAATTTGGAAAAATTTATTCCATATTTGGAATCAGTGGGTCCAAATTATGTTAATAAGCTACTTTTTATTTTTGGGAATTATGAATAGTAATTAAGGTAAATTTTATTTACGATAGTTAAAGGTAAATCAGGTAATTAAGGGTAAATATAATATTATAAAATTACCCTAACACATGACAAAATTCTATTGGATGGCTAAAAGTAGACCCATATCACCTAAGGGTCCGATTAGATTCATTTTATGGACTTTTGACCATGAAAATAATTTAATTATTATTAAAACCAAATAACGTGACAACATGTCACTCTCTTAAATCTTATAAGTATAATAATTTTAATTTAGTGATAAACATCATAAAACATCGAACATGAATAGTATAAAAAAAGCTAATAAAATTATCTACATCCTGATAATTTATTTTAATTTTTTAAGGATTAAATAGTTATCATTAATGGTGATATATTAATGATGCAGAAATTATTTATTAAGTGAAAAATCTGTAATATAGTTTTTATTGAAATAATAATACCCATTAAAATGCCCACAAACCTAAACAAAACTTAATTTTAGTGTATATATATACCATAAGAATCTAAATACCTAATATATAACCGTTTGGAGTCTTATAAAATTGATTATGGCACTTATATTATTTTATTTTAAATGATGCCAAAGTTGTCACATTCATAATTTAATAAATGTAACAATTTAAATATTGTGATTTTAAGATGATAAATTCGAGTACAAGTATTATTGTGAACTTTAATAGATTTATCTTCATCATAGAATTTTATTTTTAATTTTTATGCAACAAATAAGTATATTAAATAATTATACAAAAATGTTGTAGTAATATATTTTATTAAGAGATAAACCAAATAAATGGGTTTAAAAATAATTAAATAAATATTATATGAACTATTTCATGTGCTCAACTAATTTTATAGATACATATGGACTTTTATGAATCTATTAAAACTTTTATTTCGAACATATCTTTAGTATATATTTTATTTAAATTCATATAAATGAATAGTGTCAAAATTGACACTATTGTTATTTTATAAAAATAACATATTATAAAATTGATTAAAAATCACAAAAATATTTAAAAATTATAAATTTAAATTTATATGGTATAAAATGTTATAAAGAATAAAATTATGGATAATTGACAACAAATAAGTAATTTTTTGTTATAATTTAAAATTTACAATATTATTACCACAAATAAAATTAAATTGATTAAGTAAGGATAAATCAAGTTGATAATGTTTAAAATAATTTCCTAACATGTCTAAATTTTATTGGTTGATGATATTACAACCCTATATAATATTATATTTGAATATGAGTCATTTTTGGAGGTTTTTAAGTGGGGTTAGATTTATTATAAATTAAAATTTTTAAGAATTACAAAGGTGCCCCTCTCCTCCCTTATAAAAGGGCACCTCTTCCCTCTCTTCCACACACCACTTTGAGCCTTCATTCTCGGCCAAACCCTGAAAAATTATCTTCTCCACTTCCCTAGAAACATATTAGAGGTCCTGGTCTTCTTCAAAGGCCAATTTTAGTGCCCTAAGAGGAGGTATCAAAGAGGCGCTTCAAAAAAGAGGTAATGTCCATTACTGATTCTTTCACCTTTATTTCTTCTTCCACTTCTTCTTATTAGGTTGTTTCATTATGAAGTAATAACATCAGTATCACTAATATACTTATATTTTATTATAAGTATGAAACAACCCATTTTCACCATCTATCCATCCTATGGAAAACGAAATCACCGCGCGTGCGTACGTACGGAATACCGTCTCCACGCCGTGGTGTAATCTATTTTCCACCACCACCTTACTTGGATGGGTATAATGGTGTAAATAATAACTATATATGATTATTTTAAAGTGATATTGATTCTATAATATTATAAATACACTCCAATAAAATTCCACGATCATGGGAACGATATCATCGCTCGTGCGTACGTACGGAATACCGTCTCCACGATGCGATGTGATTCATTCTCAATGATTAATCATTCATAAATGATTATAAAGTATATATAATACGTAATCATGAAATATATGACATAATAATGATAATGTATTTATGTATATATATATGTATTTCATCCAATTAATTCCATTCAATTCAACGAGGAAACGAAAACAACGTTCATGCGTACGTACGACCTACCGTCTCCATGAACGGTGTATTTATTTCCATTTATCGATCTATTATATATATGTATATTCTGAATATATATTATATATAAATAATGTTTTATATTCTAGAATTAAGTAATCATGATCTAAGTAATCATATGAATAATTACAAGTCAAAACACGGACTACAAATGAAACGATTTTACCCAAAACGCTCCTTAAAATGGAATTTACAAAAGAACGGGTAATATAAAGTCATAAGTGAACCATATATGATATCCTAACAATTAATATGATTCTGTAATAAGTCAATGACATTATTTAAATCATTATACAGGAGGTTCGGATACGTACGAAGCATATAGGACCTAAGGTAACAGTTAATTTTGCAAATCTCAATTTTATCCGAGATTGCTTATTCGTAAGTATTTACTGGGGTTATTTCTATCATGTCCATGTTTTATAAAGGTGTTTTCATGTATGTATAGAGTCCTTTCTACCCATTTTTGACTTTTACTATATAGTATGTAAGGAATCATTCTTTTGTTTACGTTACAATGTACTTTTTGACTTTTCCGACAAAAGTACGAGAAGAATGTTTTTTTAATGTATACGACATGAAAGGATTTTTACAGTTTTATAAAGCCATATTTTCATGAAGCTTCATCCAATATATTTCATGACTATTTTAAACAAAATCATTTTCTTTTAAAATTTCATGACATTTTGTGAAAAGAAATTGATTTTGAAAAAGAAAGGATATTTTCCTCAAGAATTCATTTCAAGTGTTTTATCAAAACCATTTTCCATATATGATGACATTATTTCATATGTGTATCTTTCAAGTATAAAGTCTCTATAATTTACATGGTTTCACTTTTCTCATTATGAAATGATATCCATTTCTTTTATATGGATTGTGTGATGATGAGATGATGTTTCTAAAACCCATTTTATTTGTTGGGTTATTATGAATGATGTATGTTTATTTTCTGTCACAAGTAAGAATGATTTCATTATGAGATGGGTGGGACCTATATCTCACTCCAATGCATTGGGTGAAGATTGTATATCTCATGAGATAGACATTGTTGGAATGGTAAGTTAATCTGGTTCTGTGTTATAGCACTGAAACGAGGAGTGAACTCGATTCAGAATGGGACTTTGTCCACTAAGATGGTCTTGGGAGCAATGCCTTGGCTACTATAGAAATCATTAAATGTGATTAATGGATGCCACAATTACATGTTTTATTCCCATTCTATTTTATCATGGATTATGTTCCATTATGATCTATGCCTTAGGTACTTCCATGTTTATGTTGTTGCTCAAGATTTTGATGTTTAAACATTATGTTCATGTTTTTAAGTTCAATTGTATATGGTATGTTTTATTTTATCCATGCATACCCTTACTGAGCATTTGAGCTCACCCTTTTTATGTTTTCTTTTCCCCAGGATATAAAGAAAGTTTTTATGTAAGAAAAAAAAGGGGAATATCTTTATAGGAGATGTTGAAGATCTTTCACCACGATTAGAAGATTACGTTCCAAGTTTCCAAAGACACTAAACTATTACGGTCCTTGTGTGTCTGTTTTTGTTATGAATTAAGAATTACGCTAAAGTAATGTAATTTCCATGTACGTCAAGCTTTGGGTCTCTACATAAAATCTTTGAAGCTTACCTTACAAGCTTATAAGAATATTTTCAAAGAAAATGTTTTATTTTATAAATATATGACTCTTAAATGATTTCAAAATAGAAAGAGATATTTCTTTAAAAAGAGATTTGATTTCATCTATGTCAACATCCTTTGATGGATTTTTATGCTTATTTGAAGTTGATTTATTATGATACAAAACTTCTATATTGTATTGAAGGTTTTGTGATATGTTTTACTGTGGATAAGATATTTTTATACTATTCATGGTTTATAGTGAAAGTATTGACATTTCATATGCTAGTTTTAATATGAATGTTTGTGTTATGTTTAAACCTTTTCATATGGGAATGCATTGGACTTAATATGTGACGGGTGGAGCCCGTTATAGATCCTCGATGCATCGGTAGGTCTCATGAGACAAACTAGTGTCTTGGCACAAGGCCTTGACAAAATATTATTTGTCGTCTTGGCATGAGGCCTTGGCTATGTGGTTATGATAGTCTGGCATTATGGATTCCATCATTATGAAAGTGGTTATTGATATTGCATGTGATTATTCGATTAGTAGAATATCCATGTGAATAAGTAAATGGCATTATTTCATTTTATTTTTGCCATACTATGTTGAAGTTCAAGTTTAAAAGGCTTTTGTTTTAGTTATACATTTCCTTAAATGTTTATTCTTATTTATGAAAGTTTCCGCTATATTGTTATCCTTACTGGGCATTTGAGCTCACTCCTTTTCTATGTTTTATTTTTCCCAAGATGTGAAGAAGTAAATTATGAATGACCTATAGGGATATTATGAAGGGATAATAGTGTGGACTATGGACACAATTTTTTGTTGTAGTACTTTTTCAATTTATTATGTAATGTAAAACTTTATGAATATATCTAGTGATTCCAAGGCTACTAAACCAATCGCTCTTTCGAGATTTGATCTTTATTGTGATCATGCCAATGTTATGTAATAATGCACCGACTCTAGGTAATTGGGGTCAGGGCGTTACATTAATAAAATACTCACATCCAAATATTGGTTGGATTCTATTTCTTCAGAAATTATCATCAGAAGGAAAATCATGATTTAGGATTTTCCTAATGAGAAAATCATATTTTGCTCAAATCTCTGCAGACCACAGAAGCTACTCCAATGTATCCACATTCCCTGAAGCAGTATTCACCCTATTATTTTCCATAGATAATAATCTAAAATAATAATTTCCTATAAAAACACATTTATCATGTTCTAAATTTAATTCAATCAAATAAAAAACATCCATCTTGTACGATTGAAGAGAAAATTAATAATGATTTCGTATGAGTTGGATTTTTTTAATGCAAATTCATGGGTGGGGAATCTAGTGAATAAAATCTTTTATCCCAAATATTTTAGTAAAATAGTGTTATTTAACCCCTCCCCACAATAAAGATGGTGTGATTTTAAAGAATCTAAACGTGATGGAGAATCGAAGAGAAAATGGTGGTAGAGATCGGGTTTTCCGCACCTATATCTCATTTATTGTTAGTATCCATAAACATCCCTCATATGGTATGGTCCTAAATATCATCCTAGGAAACAGTTATTGTATGCATTCAAACATTTATGAGATTTTCCTCACATTAAGGCTTCACACACTCAAAGGCTTAACTATCCTACATCATAATACCCAATGATTTTACCATCCTGGTGAGAATCTTAATTTAAGGATTCCATGATGATATCCATGTTAGAGATAAACCATTATGGTGTGTTAATTTCCCAGAGTGTGTGGATCTATATGGAATAAATATTATTGTTCCCAAAGGAAATGAATCTTCCAAAAGGGAAGTGTATGCTTTCCTAGTTTAAAATATGACCAAATCCTCTATATAATGCAATGAAAAGGATAAATTTTTATCCTCCATGATGAATTAAGAACATCCAAGTAGTCAATTTGGAATCCCCATCTATGCTTTTCAAAGTTGATACTAATGGTGATAACCCTCCCATATGAATACATGTTTGATATATATAAGTTTCTTTTCTCGTTATAAATCAGTTTGAAGCACCAAGTATATTAGTCTTCTAAGTCTTTATTAATACCATATACTAATATTTTACTATAATTCATAAAGATAAATGTATCATCTCTATACATGAGATGACATATAGGAAAACAATTAATTATACATAAAATATGAAGGATTTTACCCATCATGATGGCCCTATTGATGTGGCAGATGAGGAAATCATAGGTATTAATGAAGATTCAAGGGGAGAGTGGGTGAACATATTTTAGGCCTCATCAACATTGAAATATCCATGATTCTTTCCCATGTAATAAATTGATATCCATGATGAAATAACACACCAGAAGATAAGATCCATAGCCTAGGATGAAAAACACATTGTTTAGAGAACCTTGATTTTAATGTTTTAGTCAACTCCATTGAATGACTTGACCAAATAAAGCTATATATCTAGGTTGACTCTACAAACATTGATATTAATATCCCCAATTAATAAGACAAGGCAATCACTCCATGGTTTAGCCTACCCTTAACAAAATAACGTTTCTCTTTGGATATCCATCACCTAATGTGAGTCATGATACATCTATAAATAAAATTTTCCAATAATTTTTAAGAAAATGTACATAGTTTTAAAGGTCTATAATGATGAATATAAGTGGGTTCTATGATTCTATGGAGTTGAATAAGTGTAGTGGTGTATGAATACCAGAGGAGGGTTTCATCACTGATGATGTACTATAAAACCTTCACTATGTCACTACTAATCGAAGCCGAGGTCACCATGAAGCCGGTAGTTGAGAATAAATTAGGACCCATATCACTATTAGTGTTATGTCTATGCATCACCTTGATAAATCCATAAATCATTAAGTTGAACTATAAAGGAGGAATTATAATGAGAGATATTTAATGAAGAATCACCCCCTTGATTCCACCATTTTCCCTTAGATAAATTTTCAGAATTAGAAAATTTAGACCTTACAGGAGGGATTGGAAATAGGACTCATCCATGCCACAAACCACATCCATGTGCCCAATATAAGAGCCATCACCAAGGGGGATTTTAGGGCAGATTAAATTCATTTTATCCTTAATACAAGCATAAAATAATGCATTGATTCTCTATACATCATATTGAAATTTTATTCTTGACTATTCAAGAGACACTCATTTACTTATGGGGATGATATAATCAAAAATTTATTTCTTATAATCAAGCTCTCTAAATGTATCATCATTCAAAACCTCTTCCAGCCTATGCTCTAGGCGCTCAATGTCCTTCATCACTTTGTCCAACACCTGAAAGTGGGGTAGTGTTTTATCGAAAATCGGATATTTGTATTAAATATTATATGTTTATTGTTAAACATGATCCCTACAATACCCTATGAGTGATTCATCCACGAACCTTATATAGTTTGATGAAATCACAAATATTCAGGGAGCATATGAGAGAATGAGAACTAAGTTTCTTCATAATTCATGATGGATTAGGTCACTAACAATAATGAAATATTAGAATGGATAGAAACAATTGTAAAACCCTAGAGTGCTAATAGGTAGATATGGAATGATCATTATTATGAATTTGATCTATAAATCATTATTATAGAAGACTACTATTACAATTATAGCATAATGTAAAACCATCCCTAATGAAACCCAAATATATAAACCCAATACGATCCATGAAATGTTGAAACTCAAAAATTTCCTTCCTACAGAATTTTCAACACCATTTATTATTAATAGGATCTTCCACTAAATTAAAATTCCTTGCCAACATCCATTCCATGTCCCCTAAGACAACAGATTTAAGAATTTTCAATAGAGTTCCACCAGTTTGTTCTTTATAAATTCCATTGAAAAATGTTGTAAATATAATAAAAGATATTTTAGATACCATCAGCGGCATTTAATAGTCTACAACTTTATTTAGTTCAAATATGATATGGGAGAGAAATAATAAACATATATGCGGGTTATGTGGGGTTGCCTGTAAGGGATCATAGATTTTCATTTTCCATATGAAGATTTCATTTTCATTAGATCCAGTTAGTATAAATGGCCAATGAATCCATATAATTCGGATACATTGAGTTGAAAGGTCCATAGAATATAGGAGGGTAATATATGAGGAGAAAAAAATTCCAATGCATCCATGTTGGTCATCAGTTCTCTAAGGATAACACACCATTATCATAAAAACCAATTTATCAATGATTGAATTAATAATTTATCTAGTGTCATTAGAATCATATAAACTTAATGGGATTTTCTGTTTCATACCTTTCATATATAAATAACAAGGTTTTATAAGGTTTTTAAACCATTAACAAGAAAATTCATTACCATAACCTATTTGCAAAAAATAATAGCTAGCATAACTCATCCTAACAATGACATTTCCATAGACAGCGTGAATAACCCAACCCATGGGTGGTTCGGGATGAGGTCAAAAAACTCAAACAAATATAAGGGTGCCACAACATGTATTAAACATGAATTTAACATTTAACTAAAGGATTTAGTAACTCAGTAAAAATAGCAGAGAATATCTATGTGTGGAGTAATGAAAACATGATATAGATAATCAGACAATGAGGGAAATGTTATTAACCACCTCCCCCTTACACTTAAAAGAGAACTCATCTTATATCAGCGTCCAAAGAATTCTAAATTAAATGAAAATGCAAGTTCAAATTATAAACATATAAATAGGGAATATTATCTCACACTAAATTAGCATCCTCAATATAAAGACAAATGAAAATATAGCCTAAGGGAAATAGAACCCACTGGTGGCCCCCAAGAGAGACAATTGTCTCTTGAATGAGAGGTCGAATGATGAAACTTAACCACATCCTAGCTTATTCACAAGGTATTGGACCAATAGTATATATATTATGAATTAGAGAAGATAGGTTGGTACTTCTATCAAAAGTATGAAAGCTACCACATTTTATAATAACTTACAAAATTAATTAACACTCTATGTAATGTTCGGGTTTTACCCATCAAGGATAAAACAATTACATGAAGTGAAAAGGGTTTGTACGTCCGAATAAAATTCATATATTGAATAAATTACATATATTTGGCATCCCGCTATGTCAAACTTCTTTTTTATTACATAAATTTTAATTACATGGTATAAACATATGATCTTTTATGTTTAGATTCATGGAAATTAACTAAATGAACACTGAAAAATTAAAAAAAATCTTCATAATCCAATTGAAGACATCACCGTGGGATAATCCTATGTAAAATTACTGATTCTCAAATCTTATTAAAATAAATAAAAGGATATGGCTGAGCATGAGGTTCTGTAAAGGAAAAATGGTTACATTTAATCATGGGGAATATTAAAATGAACACAAGAAATTTCATCAAGGCACACGAGAGAAGGAAGATATGGAATATAATAATAAAAATAACATGAATTATAACATGTATGGGTGTTTACAACAACAAAGTTATACAATCAAAATAATATCAATGTGTTTTATAACTATGGTTTATCAGCAAGGTGGCGTTAGTGAAAATTACCAAGGTTATTAACCACGATATCATAAAACGTGTCGTCTATAGAAACTAAATCCATAAACCAATGCATTTCTGCTCTATAAAGGTAAGAACTTAATATTTATTAATTAATTTCATTCACTTAGGTCATAATAAATCATTTAATAAATACCCCTTGAGAATAAAAATTGTTTTCATATCTAGATCATGTTGCAGTGAATATTGTTAAAAATATGATCATTATGTCATTTTAATACATGATAAAGGGAATACGGGTTTCATGTATGTTAATAACTAAATGAAATAAATAATTTTAACTTTAAGGTAAATACCCACTGAAAATTAAGTGTTTTGGGTATATAAAAACCAAATAAAATATAATATCATACATAGACAGATATATTTTGAGAAGTATATTCACGAGCAAGAAGTGTCTATAATGTGGTTTTAGAAAAAGGTAAAATGAGTAGAGACATGGGTATTACATTAATAAAAGATAAATTTTAGGTAAGGGTATGATAAAAATTGAAAAAATGGGTGAAACCATAAACACATGAATATAGGTTCTTGTATTGAAGAGAATATAAGGACAATTCCCTTACCTAGAAGGGTTACCCCACAAACATGAGGATTTGAACATTAAGTGGATGAGAATACCTTGGGAGGATACATTGGGAGGAATGAATACCTTATCATTATGGAGGATGGTTGATGAAAGGAATGGGATAAAAATTTGGGAATTTATAAGGATTGTGGATGACTTGTTTAATAAATTACAAATACTGGATTGGAAATCTATGTTGTGGAAAAATAAAAACCATTAGCTTAACCATGGTTTTTTCCATGTATTTTGAATTTTTTTTAAAATTTAATTTATTCTTACTCAAATTAGTTTTGTATCATATTATATTACATTTTTTTAATGGAAATTTAATATTTCTACAAGTTATGGTTTTTTAAAACAAAATTTCTATTTTTGACTTTGGAAAGTCATTTATCGGTTTTGGAATTGATTAAATATAATAAAATACATGATATTAACGAAATTACATAAATTGAGTTATCATTTGTTTTTAAATAATTATTAAATAATTATGTCATAATTATTATTCCATTAAGCATACAAAAAACCCAAAACTATATTTATAATATTCGCAAAAAAAATTAAATTATTTTAGAAAATTCTCATAATTTCACCATAAGCTTATTTTGATGCGATGATTTCTAAAATGATGAATAATTTTTTTTTTATATTTTTCATACTATGATAATTTAGTCTTCTAAAAATCATTATTTATTTAATTGTTTTTAAAAATAATCGTCAAATTTACGACACCTAAAAATTTTAGAGGACCATTTAAATTTTTGTATCATTTATAATTAAATAAGACTAGTTTTACCAAAATATTTTATGAAAATTAATATTATTAATAATACAATTGTTTATTATAAGAAATAATAATCCTTTCAGAAATGAACAATTTTATTTAAAAAAACAATTTATCAAATTCCATATCATTTAAAACTATATTTTTATAAATAAAAATAGTTGATGGAATATAATTTTATTTATAAAATTGAATTAAAAATTATAAAACCATGCCTTCAAAACATAACCTATTATAACAACCATATACTAACTAAGGATAAGGTGTTCAACGGTGATATATTTATTTGGTGGCATAGATAACATTAGTCGTGTGGTAATTTTCACTTACATGAACTTCTCCCATTTCAGAATTCATTATAGCCTCACTTTTTGAACCTCTAATTATGATTGGTCAAGGGAAACCCCCATTGATGCTACCTCCCTCCCAAGTTATGACTAATGGTCTTCATAAAAAATTACTTTACTTTTTGACACCATTTATTCTCTTTTCTTCATTAATTATCCATTTTCATGTATAATTATAAACATTTATTACAATGTTAATATTATTACCAAGAGTATAGTTTTAAATGGCCATATTGACCAACAGTCATATTTGACTAATGTTCGTATAACAGTCAAATATTGATTGTCAAATTTACATTAATATTCACTGTATTATTAAGTGGATATTGATTTGTTGTGTACACATATTTTTATGGAAAAAGGATCATTGAATAATTTTGGGTCACTAAATTCTTCCCCTCTTAATAAACTTTATCCTGAAAACATCAACTCATTCTCCTAGTGGAGAAATGTCATGGGTACTTTCATCTCATTGTCTCCACTGGTTCCATTTTTACTTCATCATATTTATGGTTCTTCAAAACAAATTGATGAGGTGGATAGTATTTTTGAGTAGAACCTTCTCTTTGCATTCACTACTACAAAATATGCATTTAACGGGGCTAAAATGGCCTTTAATAAAACCAGGGAAACACAAACAACTGGAGTGAGATTAAAAAACCCATGTCTTTTATCAGTTCCAAAAACGAACTAATAAACGGGTCATTTAATAGTGATTTTTTATCACTGATATAGGAAGCCTTTATAAAAACTTTTATTTAGCACTAATAAAGGAAAAATATATCAGTGGTTTGAAAAAGTTATGATATATGACCCATTAATCAATTCATTGAAAAGCACTGTTAAAAAACCCATTTATCATGGCTCTCAATAAACGTTGATAAATGGGTATACTACAGTATGCGGTAACAAAACACTGTAGAACCAGTGAACACTTCTATAATAGCACACTGTAAAACTAGTAACACCACCAGATATCAAAAAATCATGTAAAAATACATATTTTAAATGAAATGAAATTTACAACACAAATACAATAAATCAAAATATATTATGAACATTTGAAACATTAATTTTAAACAATTACATATGTACAAATTATTACATATATTTAAAAACATCAATGTCCATTTGTCTTTTTATCTAGACCGTGACACATTCTATTACAAATTAAACCACCCCAACTCATGAAAAATTATTCACCTATATATGAAACAATAATTATTTTATAAATAATATAACGAAATAAATTACTAGAAATTGATAATTTTAATCAAAACTTTGTGTTATACTAGGAACACTGTGTACTAGATATTGTTGTGGTTAATTCTTCCACATCAAAAAATTTCTTGTGCATATTCAAGAAATACCTCTATATAAATTAATTAAAAAACTATATGATCAATCTTGATCATGTTTATCAGTTTCCAATGAGATAAATTTTTTATATAAAATGTCAATTTTAAAATAATAATGGGTCCATTGAGTCACACCTAGCACAATACATATCAGATTGAGGTGTGGATGATCCCTACTACTCAAAATGGCATATAGAACATCTTATTATTGTATAAAAATAATCCACATGCATTTTTTCAATATTGAGTACGTTAGCTATCCGTTTTACTAAAATAAATGTCAAATCTAAATGAAAAGACCCACATGGAGTCATATGCGGTCACACTGTGTGTCTGATTTAAGTGAAGATTATTATAAAACATATGAAATGACTAATGAATCATTTTAATATAGTATCAAAACACCGATAATGCATTTTGTTGGTTATGATTATGTCACTTGTCTTTTTCACTAAAATTTAATTTTAAAATGGAAACATAGACTTTGACTCATTATGATCACATTAGGAATTAGATTAGGATGAGACCAATTCTAACACATTAGAAATTCCATATCAATTGTTTTCTTAAATTGTTTGGAAAGCACAATAATATTTGATTGGTTTTCTATGAATAATAGTTTTTGAAATAAAATATCGATTTCAAACTCATAATAAAAACTTTGAGTCATATTAGGCAATAATGTATCATATTTAGGTTCATCTGACTCATAAACATAAAAATACTATTTGTATCATTTTTTAAAGTATCAAAATTTTTTGAATTTTTTTTCTCAGTTTTGAGTAGTTCATTTTTCCATTTTACTAAAATTGATGCCAATTTTAAGTAAAAAGTGGTTGTTTGAGTGATACTAGTCACACCATTAATCGGATTGATGTGTGCATGATTCATAAATGTCCCAGATTTATTATATATAATTTTATGAATATAAAAATAATTGAATTTGTTTTCTTGGTTTTGAGTATATATCTTTTATTTTTTACTAAAATGTCATTTTAAACTAATAACACACACATTGATTAATTCTGATCACCTCGTGTAATGGCCCTCACCTATCAGGTCCATTCTTTCGTTGCAATCTGGTATTTGAGGTGTTCTGGGTGGCTATGGTGACATATCCCCAACACTTTTCCAAATTACCAATTCAATGAACAGTCCCAACGGTAGCCTTGTGAACATTTCCAATGGTATATTTAGGTGAAAAATGTAACAGTAGCCTTAGGTAAATAGTGCAACGTTAACCTTATGTGAACAGTTTCAACCATAAACTTATGTGAATAGTGTCATTGGTAGCATTAGGTTAACAGTGTAACAATAACCTTATGTGAAAAGTATCAATGGTAACCTTTTGTGAATAGTGTCATCAGTAGGCTTATATAAATTTTTCAGCGGTGAGGTCCAATGGTAGCCTCTTTCCTTTTCCAAATTTTTTGTTCATGAACAATGTTTCCAGAACTGTGAGGTTCCAACTATGACCTCTTTACTTTGACAAATATTTAGTTCATGAACACTATTTCCAGAATGGTGAGGTTCCAATGTTGACCTCCTTCCTATGTCAAATTTTGAGTTCAAGAATAGTGTTTCGAGAACGGTGAGGTTCCAACGATGACCTCTTTCCTTTGACAAATTTTGAGTTCATGAACTGTGTTTCCAGAACAGTGAGGTTCCAATAATGAACTCTTTCCCTTTCCAAAGGTTGAGTTCATGAATAGTGTTTTGAGAATGGTGAGGTTCCAATGGTGACCTCATTCCGTTTCCAAATTTTGATTTCATGAACAGTGTTTCTCGAATGGTGAGGTTTCAACGGTGACCTCTTTCCTTTTCTATGTTTTGAGTTCATGAATAGTTTTCCTAGAAAGGTGAGGTTCCAAAGGTAATCTCTTTCCTTTGCCAAATTTCGAGTTAATGAACAGGGTTTCTATCTTTCTACAGTTTCACCCCATTGACATTTCCTTTGATATAAAATGCATTTAAATACTTGTTTTAAGGACTACAAGGCCGATTCAAAGGGTATAAATCCTATATTAATTTCCCAAAGGCTCGGGATGATATTACTTTGTCAAACTATGTGGTTTAATATGATCATCTTTTATTGGAAAATACATTATATCTTAAACCATTGCTCCGTTAAATCTTCTACAGGGACGATATATCTTCCTCCCTAGTTTATCCCCCTTATTCTCGGCTGTGAGATGCTCAAACATTTCATTCCATCCCATTGGATTTTCACAATCAATTTTTTCTCCTTGGATTTGTTCCACATTGTTTTGAAGCAACCAAGTAGTATTAATCAATCTTTGATATATGATATGATCTACCGTCATAATTTTGGGATCATCTCCTTCTATTTATCCTTATCATTTTATGGAATTTTTCCTCAATTCTTAATGGGATTTTCATGGGTGTTGGCTGATGTGGTGGTGTCTCTGCATCCTCAGGTAGACACAGTTTTCATAGGGGAGGATATCGTAACCCATTGCGTGGATCGTTCTCCTATAAAGAACGTCAAAATATGTTTGAGGTAGGGGATTCATTGCTTCTATTTTCTTTTATGTGCAACTATATAGCTAGCATGTTTTATCCCACTGGATCATAATGGAATTGACATAATAAATATTTGAACTAGATAAATAAATTTATTTTGATCGTATGTTATTGCCTCTTATTTTCGAAGATAGATTGATATATATTCTAGCTTTGTTTTTATTATTGTTCTTGATTGAAATTGGTAACAAACATAATGATAGAATTACTCGATAATTGTTTGGCTAAATATAAAGAGTCGTATAAATGAATATTTTTATTCTTTTTGTAATTTGATGTTAATCAAATTGGTGCAGTAATAATGTTTAATTATTTTTTATAGCTTTCTGGTTAGGTTTCCTGAATTCAGATCCTACGAATAATAAATTGGTTAATCCAAGATGGATTAAAGAACTGGTTGTTTGATAAAAGATAATTCCTTATAGGGTTCTGACTTACCCTCTTTCTTGTTTAAGGTCCAAGATCGAAATTGATATGTTGTCTGTTTTCCTAATGCTTGTGTTGTGATGTGATCTAGGATGGTTGTTATGATATGTGGGGTCATAGAGACCTACTAGTTTTGGTAGGAGTTGATGCATAGAGTGGAAACATGCATCAGTTTATGCATGTGGTTTGCAGGGAGGACACCTGGGATGATTAAATGGGTTGAATGTGAATTTTTGGATTCTTACTGTATTTTATTGGTTGTTTATCTGCTTTAATTTCCCCTCTTCTCGAGGTAGCTGGTCTTGCTTACCCTTCTTCCAAAAGGGGTGAAGACGTGAAAGGTATGCCACATGCTTTCCGTTTTTATCATCTCAACGGATTATGTTTCTACACTCTTGGTATAGGTGGAAAAGACTCTATGGGTAGTTCATCTACTCACTGTGTTGATCCCCCTTGTGTTTAGTAGCATAGAATGATATTTTAGAATGCTTGGGAATATGAGAAAGTAATTTTGTAAATAAATAATTGAATAAATGATGTTAACCCATGGGGTTGGAGCTTGCTGGGACGCAATGTTGTGGTTACAATTACAAAGTGACATTGAAGAATCACTATACTCTTCCACATATTGATGATTTATTCGATCAACTTAAGGGTTCAAGATGGTTCTCAAAGATCAATTTTTTGTCTGGATATAATCATATGCATGTGAAGGATAGGGATATCCTAAAGACTACATTCCATTTTCCTCATGGGCATTATGAGTTCTTTGTAATTTTGTTTAGTGTGACGAATACTTCTACTGTGTTTATGGGATTGTGGAACACTGTGTTCTGTGAGTTCCTGGACAAATTCGTGGTGGTTTTCATCGATGACATCCTTATGTACTCCACATCTGAGGAGGAACATGGAGAGAATATACATACTATTTTGGGAGTTCTTCATCATCATCATCTGTCCGTGAAGTTGTGGATGTGAGTTTTGGGCTTGAGAAGTCTGTTTCATGGGGCATGTTGTGTCCCAGCATGGATTAGATGTGGATCTATAGAAGAAAGAAACATTTATGTGTTGGGAATCCCCTAGGGTAGAGTCATAGGTGTGACGTTTATCTGGTATCGCAGGCTACTACAGGAGGTTCGTAACCAATTTCTCCCGAGTTGCGACTCCTCTGACAGCATCGACTAGGATGAATCAGGCCTTCATATGGACTGATATGTGCCAGGAAGCTTTTGAGTATCTATAGAAGAAGTTGGTAAGTACTCATATTCTTTGTCTTCCAGTTCAGGGAGTTCAGTTTGATGTTTTCTGTGATTCCTCACATTTGGGGTTAGGTTGTGTTTTGATGAAGAAAATATGAGTTGTTTCTTATGGGTCTCAGAATTTATGTCCATATGAACATAACTATGCCACCCACGGTCTTAAGTTGGAATTCGTAGTGTATTCTCTAAAGTTGGTGAGAAATTACCTCATTGGTGAGCGCATTGTGGTTTTCACCGATCATTAGAGCCTGAGGTATGTTTTCTCCCAGCGTTACTTAAACGTGTGACAATGTCGGTGGATAGAGTTATTAAAGGATTACGACTTCAAAATATAGTATAATCCTCCAAAGGGGAATGTTTTAGCTGATGTACTAAGAAAAAAGTTACATGGTGATGCAGTGCGTGAATATGGTGATTCATGGAGAGTAATGGAATAACTCTCAGGTTTACATCTCAATATGAGATAGGTTAGGGGTAGAGGTTGTATTTTTCAGATGATGTTGCATTCATCTCAAGTGAATTAGGTGGAAGAGTCCCAGTTTGGGGATCTAGAGGTGGAGGTTAAGAGAGACCATGTTTTTTGGGGTGAGGCCCCTGATGGTTGGTCTGAGGATTAACAACACCAAGTGTTGTATCATGTAAGGATATTTGTTCCTTTGATGAAGAGAGAGATGATTCTCATATAGTTACATAGTTCTCCATTATCAGTGCATCCGTTTGTGAAAAAAGATGTGTCGAGCCTTGAGGATCATGTTTTGGGGTCCTGGGCGGAAGCATGTAGTTGCAAATTTTGTGTCTCGATGATTGGTCTTCCAGAAGGTGAAGATCGAACACTGTGTTCCTAGTGGTCTTCTCCAACCATTAGATGTTCCTCAGTGAAAGTGGTATGACATCTCAATGGACTTTGTTTCTAGTTTACCTCGAGCTCAGAGAGGACATAATGATATTTGGGTGGTAGTGGATCATTTAACAAAATTGTCCCACCTTATAGAAATCAAGGAGTCGATCTCAGTGGATGTTTTGTCGAGGTAGTATCTGGAGGAGGTGTTGAGAATTCATGGAGTCCCAAGGATGATTCTTTCTGATCGAGATCCTCATTTTACCTCCAACTTGTGGAGAGGTATCTAACATGATTTCAGTTCTCTGTTATTCCTGAGCCCTACTTTTCATCCGCAAATGAACGGGAAAACAGCGTGAACCATCCAGACTCTTGAATATAGGTCACGCTTTTGTGTCCTAGATTATGGAGGTTTGTGGATGAGACACTTACCCTTGGTGGAGTTCTCCTACCACAATATTTTTCCCTCCACCATCAGTATGGAACTTTTTGAATCCTTGTGTGGCTATCCTTTCAGTTCTCCATTGTGCTAGTCTAGGTTCGGAGAGTCAGAAATTCTTAGATCGGAACAAGTGAATAATACAACAGATATGGTTCAATTTATTTGTGAGAGGATGATGACATCGCCGGACTGTTAGAAATCATATACCTATCAAATGAGGAGACCCATATAGTTTGATGTTAGGGATCACATGTTTTTGAAGGTGACTCCCCGTCATGGGCAGTGAAGGTTTGGTCATGGGAGTAATATTTCTCCCCGGTTTGTTGGTCCATTAGAACTGTTAGCTCGTGTTGGAGCTATGGTGTATCGATCATCCCATCCCCCACAGATGAGCATGATACAAGTTGTTTTTCATGTATCAGATCTCCGTCGTTATCTTCATGATGACTCTCATGTCATCGATTTGGGAGAGATTGATGTTGATGATGATGCGACCATTGAGGAGCGACATGTGGAGATACAAGATCAGAAATAGAGGGTGTTGCATAGGTGTTCTATCCCCTTGGTTCGTGTCTTGTGGAGACACGGTGGTATGGAGGAGAGTACCTAGGAACATGAGTCATAGATACTTTCTCAGTACCCAGAGTTGTTTGATGTTTAACTCTTTTCATGTAATGATGTACCCTTTTTGTTTATAGACCACTCGTGTTTATGAGATGGATTTCTTTGGTTTCTTCTTGTGGTTTGCTCTCTTTTGAGAGGTATCCTGATGTTTTGTTGTTCAGACTTCTTTTCTATTACCTTTTAGGCTGGTTTTTAATTCTCAAAGATGATGATGTTTTGATAGGTATCAGATATAATGGAACTGACCTCTCTGGTCTATTCCATTGCTGAAACCTACTGTTTGAGGTGTTTCAAGAAATCATTGTGACATATCCCAAACACATTTCAAAATTTCCAATTTGTTGAAGAGTCCCAACGATAGCCTTGTGAATAGTTCCAATGGTATCCTTAGGTGAATAGTGTAATGGTAGCCTTAAGTGAACAATGCAATGCTAACCTTATGTGAATAGTTTCAATGGTAACCTTATGTGAACAGTGTCATCAGTAACCTTAATTGAATAGTCAACAATAGCCTTATGTGAAGAATGCAATGGTAACCTTATGTGAATACAATCGATGAAAACATTATGTGAACAATGTCATCAGTAGGTTTATTTGAACAGTGCAATGGAGAGGTCCAATGGTAGCCTCTTTTCTTTTCCAAATTTTGAGTTCATGAACAATGTTTCCATAACAGTTAGGTTCCAACAGTGAGCTCTTTACTTTTCCAAATTTGGAGTTCATGAATTGTTTTTTCAGAAGGGTGAGGCTTAAAAAGTGACCTCTTTACTTTGAAAAATTTTTGATTTCATGAACAGTGTTTCATGAATCGTGAGGTTCTAATGGTGACCTCATTCCTTTGCCAAATTCTGAGATCATGAACAGTAATTCCAGAATGGTGAGGTTCCAATGGTGATCTGTTTCCTTTCCAAATTTTGAGTTCATGAATAGTGTTTCCAGAATTGTGAGGTTCAGATGGTGACCACTTTCCTTTTCCAAATATTGATTTCATGAACTGAGTTTCCAGAAAGGTGAGGAACCATCAGTGACCTCATTCCTTTTCCAAATTTTGAGTTCATGAAAAGGGCATCTAGAACAGTGAGGTTCCAATGGTGACCTCTTTCTTTTGCAAAATTTTGATTTCATGAAAAGTATTTCCGGAACGGTAAGGTTCTAACGGTGACCTCTTTCCTTTTACAACTTTTGAGTTCATGAACAGTGTTTCCATAATGGTGAGGTTTCAATGGTGACCTCTTTCCTTTACCAAATTTCATGATAATGAACAGTGTTTCCATCTTCGTACAATTTCTCCCCTTTGACGACACCATTGACGTAAAATGCATTTAAAGAATTGTTTTAAGGACTCTAAGGCCGATGCAAAGTTCATAAATCCTCTATTAATTTAGTGACGGTTCAGATGCTTTTACTTTTTCAAAACATGTAGTTTAATGTGATCTTATTTTAATGAAAAATATAGCATATCTTAAAACACTACTATGTTAAATCTTCTAAAGGGACGATATACATTCCCCCTAGTTCTTCCTCCTTTTTCTCGGATGTCAGATGCTCAATACTTTCAGTCCATCCCATAAGAGTTTCACAATCAAACTTTCCTCCTTGTATTGGTTCCACACTATTTTGATGCAACCAAGCTGTATCAATCAATTTTCGATATATGGTATGATCTATCATCATTATTTTGGGTTTATCTCTCTTTGTTTCTCCTTTACCTTTTATATAATTTTACCCCAAAGTTCATTATGGGATTTTCTTGGGTGTTGGCTGATGTGGTGGTGTCTCTACATCCTCGGGTGGACACAGTTGTCACAGGGGAGGATATCATTCCCCATTGTGTGGCTCCTTCTCATATAAAAAATGTCAAGAACTATTTGAGGTAGACGAATCATTTATTCTCATCTTTTTTTATGTAAATCTGTATAGTTAGTATGTTTTATCCCACGGGATCACAATGGAGTTGAAATAATAAATATTTGAACCTGAAAAATAAATTGATATCGATTGCATGTTATTACATTTTTTTTTCAAGATAGTGTGATATATATGATTTCTTTGTTTATCATTTCATTTTTTATGGAAATTAGTAAAGAACGTAAAGCCGGAATTAATGTATAATTGTTTGGATAATGATAAAGAGGCATGTAAATGAATCTTGTTCTTCTTGTTGTAATTTGATGTTAATCAAATTGGTGCAGTATACATGTTTAACTATTTGTGATCTCTTAATGGTTAGGTTTCCCGAATTTGGAACCTACGAAGAATAAATAGGTTAATCAAAGATGGATTGAAGAACTGGTTGTCTGATAAAAGATAATTCCTTGTAGGGTTATGAGTTACCCTCTTTCTTGTTTAAGGGACAAGAGCCTAATTGATATGATGTTTGTTTTCCTACTTATTTTGTTTTTATGTGAGCTTGGATAGGTATTGTGATATGTGGGGGAATGGATGCCTACTGGTTGTGGCAGCAGTTGATGCCTAGCATGGCCAGATGCATCGGTTTATCCATGTGGGTGTCAGGGAGGATCCTAGGGATGATGAAATTTGTTGGATGTGAATGTTTGTATTCTTACTGATTATTATTGGTTGTTTACCTTTCTTACTTTCCCCACTGCTCAAGAAAATTTTCCTTTCTTACCCTTCTTTTGAAATGGTCGAAGACATGCACGGTATGCCTCATGCATTCCATGTTTAGCTTCTCAAGGAGGATGGATCTACGCTCTTCCTATAGGCCGTAAAGACTCGATGGGTAGTTCATCCACTCATCATGTTTATCCCCCTTATATTTAGTTGCATAGAATGTTTTTCTAGAATTCTTGGAAATATGGGAATGTATAGCTGTAAATAAATAATTGAATAAATGATGTTAACTCATGGGGTTGGAGCTTGATGGGATGCAATGCTGAGGTTACAATTTTAAAGGGATAGTGGACATTGGGTGTGATGCTAATGAAATTTAATGTAGAATTGTTAATGGATAACTACTGTTTTAATAATTAATTAATGTAAAGTGAAACTGATAATAATGGAATGAAGTAATGTATATGCTTTTTAAATGGTTGTGTCATTATAGGATACCTTGTTTGGAAGTGGAAGCCGGGAGTCCAAGAGACGTTAGCTGGAGTTGATTCTAAGACTAGGTTATGTCTATACTGTTTTTGTGAGCTATAGTATATTCTGTACTTTTTGTGTTTCTATACGCTACTCCACCCCTTCGATTAGGCTAACTGACAACCTGGGGATTCTGAACCATGGGGGTGTTTTCCCCAATATTCTGATGGGAGGATGGATGGCAGACAACCGCCTTTGGCCCCGATCTCTTCTATTGGTAGTTACTTGTGATGGTAGGCACAATGGTTATTTTTCCTCATATATGTGTGTAGAGAGATATAATGGCTTGTGGTTATTCACACACATATATTCTTCATATAGTTTAATATGGGCTACAACATGTATAACGTGTATAGGATATGATGGCTTGAGGATCCTTACTCAGTGTATGGGCTGTAATGGCTTGAGGTATAAAAATCGAAGTATTATACAGGTTATGTGAGCTATGGTGGCTCCCATAAACTACATGGTTACTTTTCTTACATGGACGTGGTGGTTTTGTTGCACGATGTACATGTTTTGGTGCTTCTCCAAGGTGTCTGCAGGCAATCCTTTTTGGAGAGAGATACTTAGGACATGTGACATAAGGGAGAAGCAGAAAACTGGTGGGGAAGTAGTAGTAGGCTAACCTTGATATTCATTATTATATTATATACTATTGTATGTGATACATGGTGAGAGTATCCATGGTGAGGTTTGGAACTTAGTTTTCTTGTTTAGGTGTTGAGTTAGTTTCACTTTTTATTCACTATGATTAAGTATGGTTTCTTTATTTTTGAACAAAAGGCTTTGGGGAGGATCCTACTGAGTATACTGTTATACTCACCCAATTTTTATTTAAACTTTTTTTCAGGTCACTTGGAGTAGGTTGTAGATCAGGCTGGTTTCTACTGTCTTGGGGTTGTATGAGCTATTTTGGTTTCTTAGTTGCTGTTTTTTCTTTCTTTTAAGTACATTATGTTTTCCTATATCAGTTGTAGTAGTTTTTCATGACATTACATATGTGTACTGGATATTTCTTTTATATTGCAGTCTGACTTGGATTTGGTTGGTGCATATCTTATCTCTCTCTGTTGTATGTGTTCTCTTAGAGATTAATGCCTCCCATTTGGGTGTTTACCATACCCACAATGCTAGTTGCCAACTCAATACCTACTGGAGGTGGGACTTAGTGGTTATTATCTCCCTTCTCACATTTTCGGCCTAGGAGGGGTACACTTTGTGGGGAGGGGGTCATGATAACCCATATATTAGTTCGACATGATACCAATTCCTACAAGTCTAAAATCACTTATGAATCATTTCCATAAATTATCAACAAAATACAAGCATGTTTGATTATTTTTTAGTTAGTGACACTTTTTGACCTAACATGTTGATTTTAAACTTACAACAGAAATGTTGAGTCACATACTGGTCTCATCGCATATATTATTGAGGTGAAGATTATTCCTACACATCAAACAAGACTTATGGATCATTTAAATAATTTATAAAAACAATACAATTTTTTTTCCTTGTATTCAGTAGTTTCTTTGTCTATTTTACTAAAATTGAAGTTAATGATAAATAAAAATGAAGAAAGTGATTTCATATTGGTAACAGTGTGCATCTGATTAATGTGAGGCTGATTCAAACAAGTATAAAATGATTTATGGATAATTTTTCTATAGTATCAACATGATAAAAAAAATTTCTCTTAGTTTTAGTTCATCACATTTCTTTTTTACTAAAATTTCAATTTAAAGGTAAAACACTCACATTGACTCATTATTATGACATCGTTCATCAGTTTTTAGTGAAACTAATTCATGCACATAAAAAATTACATATGAAACGTTAAAGTTTATTATTAAGATAATCATATCACATTCGACTCTTTTCATGTGAGTGACACTTTTAAAACATAAATTTTTATTTTAAACTAGTAAAAGACACTTTGATTCATATTAAGAACATCATGTGTTATATTAAGTCATATTTGATTCCAAAATTTCAATAATTACTTTCTGATAATTATAGTAATGTATGAAAATAATTTGAATGTTCTTTTCTCATTTCTGAGTATGTAAATTTTCTATTTTACTAAAATTAGTGATAATTTTAAATAAATAGATGAAATTTGTGTCATACCATAAAAAACATGAATTTGATTGAGGTATGACTGATTAGTAAACATCTTAAACTACATATAGTTCATTTTCCTAAATAATCAAAAAAATATGAAAGAATCTTCTCGGTTTTGAGTATGAATCTTTTATTTTTTACTAAAATATTTTTTTAAACTGGAATCATGCACTTTGAGTCATTCTAATCAAATCATGTATTGTTTTGATGTGAAGCCAATTCAAAAATTTCATAGATGAATTATGAATCAGTTTATAAAATTTACATGAAAATACAAGAATGATAAATTGGTATTCATTGAGTGACACTTTTTGAAATAAAATGTCAATTTTAAACTAATAACAAACACATTGATTCATACTAGGAAATCATGTATCAAATTGAGGTGTTGTTAATACCAACACACTAAAAATTACTTTAAGACTATTTTCCTAAAGCATAAAAATAATATGAATATTTCTTCTCAGCCTTGAAAATGTTATTTGTCTTTTTTTCAAAAATTAATGACTATTTTAAATAAAATAATGCCATTGCAGTCATATTGGACACATAGTGTTCCAAATTGATGGAATTGTTGTTCATAAACATCCCATGGTCTCAAAACAGTCATAACATCCAATGATAAAATTAATTACATTTAAATTCAGTGTCAAAATACAAAATTTATATATTTACTCAATTTTATTAGCAGAAATACCTTTATTGTTATTGAAATATAGTGGAGTGGAGGAATATTATACACCCATTATATTATAGGAAGTCACAAAAATGACCATATGATCACTATGTAGTCTTATTTATTTCAATGAGAAAATTTTTTTTCTACAAAAATTGAACCAATATTAATTAACAAGATATATTTGAAAAAAATAAAGAAGTATTAGATAAAATGATAGGAAATAAACATATAAATAATCGGTAAAATGATGAATAAAATAAAATAATAAGTTGTAGGGATTATCCTATTCATTATTATTTTTAATTATTGATGCATTTATTTGGTGACATTATCTCAGTTTCATGATCGAATACCAATCTCTCATGAGCATCGGCAGCTTTGAACAAAAATCTCGTACTAAAAAAAAATAAATCACATGTATATAAAAATAGTTATTAGATGAATAATACTAAAGAAACAAAAATATAAAACAATAAATTAATTATATGAACAACTAATTTTCTGTCTAAACATCACTTTTACTTCGGTGATTTAGTATTGGAGGTAACATGAAGGAAATTTATAAATTTCAACACTCATGGGGTGAAATGGTTTTGAGGGAGAATAAGTTTGTGATGATTTTGTGCAAAATGAAATGAAATGTGAATAGACCACCCAAACTCGAAGATAAGAATATACCTATATAAAAACATAATTATAATGTTATTAAAATTAATAATATATAAATAAAACATAATATAAAAAAATAAAATAATTACATGGAAAGTAATTTTACATAGAAAACATCAAGATTACCTCTGTGATTGAACAGTAAAGGGAAGTTGAAGGAATGTGATAAATTCCAATATTACTGCGGTGAAAATGTTTTAAGGGAGAAGAAGTCTATGGATGTTTTGGTGTAGAAAAGAGTGAAATATGGGTACCCCCCCCAACTCAAAAAAAACTAGTTAAACTATATAAGAAAACAATTATTATATGAGTAATACTAAATAGAAATAAATTTTACATAAAAATATAATTATAAATATTTTATATGGATAATAATATTATTGTAAAAACATCATGATTACCACTATGATTGAGTAGAGATATTTTTCCCCTCTTCCTATAAAGGATTTAATTATTGAAATAATTCCACTAAAATAAATGGATTCTTTATGGAATAATTAAAATTAAATATAAATTAAATTATAGAATTTATTGGTAAAATTGGGAAATTATATCATAACATTACCATCAAATATTACAAAAAGAGATTCCTTTGTTATAGTTTGATCTTATAAGGTATTGTTAACAACGTCATGTTCAAAATACATTATCTTCATATTATAAAAAAATATTTTATAATATGTTAATGTATTAGAGAATATATAATATTTTGGGGATAAACATTGTATATTTAATAAAAACAATTACCTTCTCATTGAAAAATATATTTTTATAATGGTGTTTGGGATTTAGATCCTCTATCAATAATAAAAATACACTATTTTTGGACCCCTCTAACATATAAGAGATTTTATACATTGGTACCAATATGAAATGATTGTGATTTCCCAATAAAAGGGTCATTATAGATTGAATTTCTATTTGACCTGGCATTTTTTTAGTTTCTAGAATTACCATCACCCAATTATTTTTTTGGATATGATACATAAAAAACATATAATTCTTGTGATTAAATTAGGAAATGATCATCCTTTTCTTATTCCACAATGAAATTCACCTTCACGAATCTCATTTCATCATCTTTAATCGCACTCATTCTATCAAACCATTTTCAAAATATAATTGGTACATGAGATGTTTTATAATAAAACTCATATATATATTAATTATTGGAAAAAATGACATATATTAAAATTTTGTATTTGTATCCAAGGAACCTGATATGTGCATCTATTTATAAATAATAATAACAATGATTCTTTTCATCATACTTAATTCATAATATTATTTTGTATTGAACATATAACCATTGATTAAAAGATCAGTTCATACTATAACATTTTCATTCAGTCCCCTGGAATTCCATTACAAGTCATTTGTAAATTGAATATATATTTTCATATATCTCCTTATAAAATTATTCATGGAACCATCCTATAAAGAGTTAATTATGTTTATTTTATATCCATTATTCATCCCCTAATGGATTCATATCAATTATAATTTCATTGTGGGATTCAATGTATGGATCAAAATAATCACTATTATGAAGAACATAAAGGTTTAGTTTCTCCCTCTTTATCAAGGTAAATCTAAAAATATGTATTCTAGAAATACCTTCACCCATAAAGAGTTCATTGTGATGAGACGTTAGGAAACTGATGTTATCAACATCAGATAGGTAATATATATAGAATTCAATACCTTCTTCAACAATGTATCATTTTGCAATTAATATTTCTAACTAACTTTGAGTCTTGAAATTCTATTTAAAAATATTAATATACCATTCTATAGGGTACAACCTTCATTAATGGATAGGATCATATAGTTTAACTACTATAATAAAGTAAATCATCATGTTGACCATTATATCGAAGAATTATGGTGGGAATAACATCTCTAATTCGCATTATATTACTGCAACATCCATATTCAAGATTGAAAATGGAATTGTATCTATGCATTAAATTAATATCTATTTGAAAAATAATAAGAGAGTGGTAAGAGTAGTCCATACATTCTGAGGCATAATTCAACAAAAATAAACATGAAAAAAATATGAAATCAAAAAAATGAAATTCATGTCATTTTAGTACATTTTTCATTAAATTAACCATTGAAATGAAATTCTTGATATTTGATGAATATCACTAAAGAAATTTTAAACCATTAAGGATAAGGGAAAACTACAATTTTTTCATTATTAATAGATTTTAAGCTGGTAGAGGAAGAAAACACTAACTTTTACCCTTAATTGATGTGCACTCTCCCATTATCTCAATTTCATTGAAGTCCAACCTAGCTATGATGCCATTATTCATTTTTCAATTAACATTTTATAATGTTCTAATAAAACTATAAAATATTATTTTCTACATGCATGACATCAAGAAAATGTTTTGGATACAAACAATTCTATTATGGTAATTGAAAAAATATCTATTTTTCCAACCGAAATTCATATGGTTTTTTATATGGTTTATAACAAACCGTGTCAATATATATTACTTTATCGAATATTTCATCATCTTTTAATTGTTATGTTGTTTTACCATGATCTATATTCCCATAGAATGATGTCATCGGGGAACATTATTAATAACTTTGAGGTAAAAATTTCTAATTACCTAAAAAATAGTCTTTTCGGAATGCTTCAAACGAACTGAATATACAATTTTTTTCACAAATGGGACACCCCAATATTCATTTAATGATATATCATTAAAAACTTATAGAAGTGGGGAAGTAATTTATTATCACATACATCATGTACTTCAATGAAAATTCATCACTTTTATGACAATCACACATTATAACACTTATATCACCCATCAATTTTATATCTTTGATCAATGGATACTGATGTACATTAATATCATTATTGGGTTGAATTGGTAGAGATTCAAGTACAAATAACATAATTAATTTCAGATTCATGTTTATCCATGGTGGATAAATATAATTTCTTTACATGACAGGCTGTGTACTATTAGTAATACTCTGTAAATAAAAAGGATTTCTTCCATATAAAGATATCACACGATAAATATTTCTTGGATCATTAAAACAATCCGATCACTAGTAATAAATTTTCTTCCACTGAGAATAATCTGTTGTATGAAAAGGTTACCGTCATTAATTATTGTATATACATTCTATATTAATTGTCATTCGGTTACCTGACATCCATATAGTATTCTAAATTTTGGAATAATAGGAAATTTACAAATAGATTTCATAGTACGTGATTCATATTTATTGTATCGATTTGTGACACACTTATGTAATTTTATGAGTCACTCAGGGACATTGAGAAACAATATGAAATCATTTAGAAACGTATTTTTTTAATAGATTATTCCCAATGAATGAAGAATTCATTTGGAATTATATATTAAACATTGTAGTTAAATTTCTTCTAGAAGAAGATCATTTTGGAGGCCAAGATGTATAAAAAAGATGGTGTCACTCCATCTACTGCCAACACTCACATTATATAACTTCAATATAGCTAAAAATCTTTTGTCTATAGTACAATGAGTATACAATGGCCTCTTAGAAAACTATTTAACTTATGAAACAACTTTATATCATCATGAAGGTCATATTCATGTTCTATGATCATTTATTCCATGAAATCATAGTCAAAATTTACAATGTTATTCATATCATATGATTCATAAACCATAGTATCATCCCAATCAGTGTGAAAGTTCCGTTTTTCCCTATGTTTAGTTCAATATTTATAACTCAAATACACATAAGATATTCATTATCTATTACGAATGTTATAGACAACTCTAATAAGGGAATAAAAAAATATGATCATTTCCAATATTTTCAGTATTCTTTAATGAAAATAGGAAATTGAATTTTTTATAAGAATTAATCCATTAGGGTAGGTTTTATCTTCTGAATTAATTAAATGGATAATGTTATTGATAACTATCATGCTCATCCACTCATCTTCTGAACATTTATCAATGAATTGTTTGCTTGATACACAACCTCCTTATCTTATAATCATGACCCAATGATGCATGAAATAATCTAAGTGGTAGTCATCATGGGGATAACTATTTATCAGTGTAGTACAAGAAGGATAAAAGAGAAGGGGGATGAGTCTTAGGAAACAAAATAATAAAACAATTATGTAAGTGAAATTAATTAGAATGAAATTTTTCAATAAAATATATTAGGGATGGGTCTCAAGAAACAAATTCCAATAATAACCATTGTTTTACACAAACCAATCCTTTCATAAATACCATAACCAAATGAAAATATAATATAATAAAGTAAGTATTAATAAGAAACCCAAATATTAAATATTATAATAATAAAATCTCATTCAATAATATAGATAATATAAAAATGTATTGATAAAGAATTATAATAAATAATTATTCATTTCATATATATTGATGTTAATAAGTGATTACGAGGAATAGAATCAATACAAGAATACCTAAAATTATGAATACGTAAAAATAATTTCTAATATATCGAAATTTATAACCCCTATTCTATTCTATGGAATAAGTGGTGTAGGAACCTAAGGAAATATTATAGTTAATATTAAATGTAAATAAAATATTTGAAAACATCTAAAAACTTTTGGTATTTCATATATCCACACTGACCCATCCCAAAGATTCTATGGAGTTCATCACATCAGATGTACCCATCTAAAGGATTCTAGGTAGGCAATCAAATACCCATTGAACCATCTATGATATTGTGGGGAGTTCTATAAGGAATTTGGTATAATGAAATAATATAAATCTATATGACATGTCACAAACAAGGTTTAAAAACACAAAAACCCTTGAAACATCTTCCAATTAAACTATATCTTCTACCAAGACGAATGACTCATGTGAGGTCATGTTTTCTATATGAACTACCACTAATTCACATTAAATTCTAAGAGGAATCACAAAATTAACAGATCTATAAAAAATAACTCCCTATCTAAGTCCTCTACAAAACTGATACGAGAATAAATAGTCAGTTTAATAAGAAATGATGTGGTCTCATAGGCTGCCCAACCAATATCATTGAAATTGATTCATAAAAAATTATATAGATGATGTAAAATTTTATTGGACTTCTAACACATGGTAAATTCAACTATTTATCCAATGAAAATAATGAATGATTTATCAAAACATTAATATAAATAAGAGAGTATCTGATAAATACCCTTCATTTTTCCAAATATTTAAATGATAAGGAAGTATATTCTCATATGTCCTAGAAGAAAAGCTGGGAAGGGTCACATTATAGGTGTTTCACAATCTAAAAAGTCATAGTATTGAAAGACATGAGCTACATAGACAAATCTCCAAAATGACTAACTCACCAAAGTGACAGTTTCAAAACATCATCCACCATGAAAAGTACTAGATTTTTTACAAGCCAATATCCATATGAAAATGTTTGGAAATACTAAATTCCAAGAGAAATTAGAGAAATACTTATATTGGAGCATTGTTATCTTTCAACACTTCAATAGTTTGAGCATTGGATTTGAGGCTTGGATTCATTTGAGGCTTGATTATAGATTATATTAACTAAGGAGGGGTGCTGATATAGGGTCTATTCCACGGAAATTTGGTTATATCACGATGGTTTCATGACTGTTTATAGTTTTTTGAATAGATCAGGACACTTTTAGTAGCACTTCCAAAAAAAGCACTGAATATTCTATATCTATATATGTGCTAAAAAAACTAATAAATATTTCTTTTAGTATCACTTATTTCATAAGTGATGATAATCTAATTATAATTATATTCATAAATAAGAAATTGTAAATAAATATATTTATATAATTATATATATATTTAAAAAAATAATATATATATAAATAGAGTAAATATATTATTTATTTAATTTTTTTAAATTTTTTTATCTATTTTAATATATAATTATTCCCTTATAAGTATATAAATATTTTTAAAAAATAATATATATATAAATATATAAAATTATATATTTATTTATATTTATATAATTACTTATATATTTTTAATAAATATATGTAACTATAAACATAATAAATACATTCAATAGATAATTTTTTATATAAATTTATTATTTATTTAAATATATATATTTATTTATTTATAAATATAGAAGTATATTTTAAAAAAAATATATTTAATTACATAAAATAATAAATAATGAAATGTATCAATATAGTAATTGGTAATATATATATATATATAATTATTTTTTTTTCAAGTATATTTTTAACATTATTAATGAATATTTAGTCTTAATTAGATATGTGTAAAATTGAATAAGTTAAAAAAGTCACACTTTCAAAAAACATATATGTTGTATGTGTGTGCTTTATATATAAAAAACATTAGTAAAATATATCTGAAATCAATATATAACATGTACAATTAAGTTTAAATTGAAAAATCACACGACATTCAATTATATCCATTACTCTATGAAATTAGTTGATATTTTTAATTTATATTAATTTTAATTATAAACCATTTTCACAATATATATTAATATTTAATTAAAAGAAATATTTTTTATAATATAAAAATATATTATATACAATCATTTATATCTATATATTTATTTTATACTATTATTAACATTATATATAATTATCTAGTTAATAAAATGTCTTGTATTTTTCAAAATTTAATTATTTTTAATTTGTTTGGATAATTTTTATTCGTTATATATATATATATATATTTAGTATATACAATTTATTAGTATTTATAATTTATATATTGTATTATCAGTTCATTAATTTTTATCAGTAATTATATAATTAATATAATTTTCAATTTTTTTATAAAATATTTTTTTATCTATTTAGTTATTTCATTATATAAATTTACTCACACCTTTATAAGCACAAATAATTTCCTGATAAAGGATCACTTTTGGAAACCTAAAATTAGTGCACTCTTAAAGGGTACCCTTTATTGGTCCTAAAAATAAAGTGTTTTTGAAGGGTAACCTTTACCAAAACTAAAAATAATTCAATGTTCAAGGTTACACTATATCAGTGCTAAAAAATTAAGATAAAAGGAACCCTTTATCAGAACTCATTTTATCATAGATAAAGGTTCCCTTTTCTGCACTATTGTTTATCATTGATATAGGCGAGAAATGTTAAAGGAATTTTATATAGTAGTGATTCCAAGATCTCCACTGGATGATTCGCATAAGAGAGGTCATGTTCTAGTTTTACCACCATCAGATCCAGTAAATATCAAGGACCAGGTGTGTTCTTCATCAAGAGACACACATGGAATACATTATGAACATAAACTAGATTTGGTGGAAGTGAAAGATGATATTACAATTATCCTATGAAATCAATGATTTCATAGTGAATAGTATAGATTGGGATAATATTCACATTCTTCCCAAATCACATGACTCTCTTCTATGGTGATATTAAAAGAAAAACTTAAATGCAAACATCAAAATCCATGTCCCTTTGTTGATTTTCATCATAGCTCTTCGGCCGACTCTTTGCAGCCATTATATTTTGTTAGAGGGAATGAACATTTGTTGTCATCTCCTACCCATGATCAGGCCCATGAAGATTTATCTCACTATTTGTATCCCAAAAATCAAGGGATATACCTCACTACCCACATAGAGCATCATAGTCATACATTTTAATACTTTAGGGGATGATTTTGTTGTAAGTGAACAATATTAATGGGGGTTTTTGATACCATCCCCAACTAAATTCCATTGATAATGTTTAGAGCATATCCTCAATAGTCTTAATAGTCCTTTCACGTTGAACATATGTTTGGGAATGATGGGTCATATAAAAAAATCGCCTTTGTATTTGAAGGATGTTGAAGTCATCTCAATAATATTGATGTGATCCTTGGATAATGACCTGAAATGATAGAAATTTGTATGCTGTGAATCCTGATCACTTTAAAGAAATCATGTAATGTTAGTCATATGATATTTATTTTCGAATAGAAATTAAATGGGTAGTATTGGTGAGTTAGTCAACAATAACCCATATCACATTTTTTCATTTAGATATTCTTAGGATACTAGTTACAAAGTCCACATCGAGATTTTCCCACATCCATGTTGGTTTGCGTAGTGGTTGCAATATCCATTTAGGATGTTTTCCCTCCACCTTCACCTACTGATATACCATGCACCTTACAGTGTAGTTTGAAATATCCCTTTCTATATTATCCCACCAATATTAATCCAGTAGGTCCCTATAAATGTTAGTTCTTCCTTGATGTATAGATAATATAGAGTTACAATCTTTAACCATAATATTATTCTTTATATCTAAAATATATGGTATATATTTCCTTGTATGAAAATTTTGTACACCTTCTTGATCAATATTAACTTTATTAATCTTCCCATTCTTCACATCCTCTATATTCATTGGAGAGAATGGATCTACAATAAGATATTACCAAATCATCACTAGTATTTATGTTTTAGAAATCATTTTGGATTGGATAAATGATTTCCCTTCCATCAATATTCCCATGCCCAAGATTATGATGTCTTTAATCAATGTATATCCTTGAATACTCTTCATTTCAAATACAATAGGTAATTTCCTAATTAATGCATAAGTGACATTTTCTAATCATCTAGGGTGATAATTGCCACACACTGAGTTTTTATAGACCTTTTTTCATATATATTAAATATTAATTTGTATATTTAAATTAATAAAGTCAAACATTTCTTATATATTACTCCTAACATAAATATGTGACGCACAACACCGACTTAGTGTATGATACAGAGAACTCTAACTTAACAAACATCACTTGCAACATAGAGATTTCATAAAACATTTTTTTAATAATATACTTATTTTAATTAGATAATTATATCCTAGTAACTAAACATAGTAATATTAACATTAATGACTACATTTAAAATTTTGTTATAATTTTATAATATAAATAAAACATATTCATAATGAAAGATATGATTTTTTGTAATGTTCTTTTATGATTTAGAATATATTTTTATCGAATGAACCACTTCTAAAAATAAAATTTATTTTGGAGACATTTATAAGTTTAATTTGATAAACTGATCTTATTTATTTGAATTTATAATCTCAAAATTAGCTTAGGGTGAATTATTGGGTGTTTTATGAGAAACGTCATTTTTTGATGAGCAATGAAAATACTACTTTTTATTTGACACATGTCATTTTGTTTAATTAATAATTAATGTTAAATGATATGATAATTATTTTAAGGTCACATTAATATTACATATTTTAATAAAATTAAATTCACTCTATGAAATTTCACTTTGAATCTGAATATAAAATCTTAACAAACTGTTGAACATTTTTCTACCTTAAAACTTGTTATTTAATCCCATCTATGGGATGAACATTAATATTAAATTTTCCAATTAAATGATTTGAATTTCAAAAAATCAACCTAAAACATTTTATTATGTGAAATATTTATATTCTAATAATACCATGTTGACTTTTACCTAAATGATTAGTAAAAGTGATAAAAATTAATTACAGTGATTAAGGCCAAACTAATCTTAATTAGGAACAAAACCTCAATATTAAGGGATAAAATGACCTCAAAACTTGTAAAAACCCATTCTATGTAAATATATAGAACATAAAACATACATTAATTATTTGTTTTTGGTTTCATATGCCTTTTTTTGGTAAAAACATGTGTACACCTTACTTTTTTTTAAAACTTCGAAGTGATTCTTTTTCCTTCTCGATAAAAATCCACCATTTCTCCCACTTCCTCACACCACTAAAACATCTTAATTTATGGTGAGCTCTAACGATTAATCATTCCAAAATATCTCTATTCAACCTAGAAAAATACCCTTTGTAAAAAGGAAACAAATGTAAGCCTTTTGCATTAACCAAAAGGATTTACCTGATCAAGAGGTAACGTCTTCTCTCAACTCCTTTAATTTATTTTATTTATCCACCCCTAAAAATTATTTTCCAATTTCATGTATAAAAAAATTATATTTAATATAACAGGTCCCTTTTATTCTAATTATTAAACCTACACTTATAGAAACCTCAATTTGATGGGTAATGAACAGTCTGTTTATTTGTATGAAAAATTACTGCCTCACTAAATGATGATTGTTCAGTTTTACGTACCATCTCTCATGGTGGCCAGTATAATGGAATCTCTATTTTTATATGACATATATTAAATTTATATTTACATTAAGATTATATAATTTTTATTTATAACATACGTTTAATCTTTCCATCTTATGTAAATATGGTAATATCATTTGAGGTAGCGTGGAGTACCACCCCATCAATGTGATATGATTTTTTCATAAACTACATGGATTATATTGTGGATGATCATAGTAAATATATATGATATATATGATATAATAAATAAACTATAATATTTATATAGATATATATATATATAAATACATATATGTATTTTAATTTAATTCTCTCAACATGACAATTAAACAGAAATAACATTCATGCATATGCACTGCATACCGTCTCCATGAATAGTTTTTTCGAATTCATAATCATATATTTTATACATTATTATAATAAAAACATATTGTATGTATATTATTTTAATAACCTGGTTAAAATTTTGGAATAATGATATATGTATAAGGACCAACGATATAAAAAATTAAGACACAGGTGAAGAACAATGTGAATTGTACCAGAAGTGGAAAATTAACACGGGATCATTAACAAGTGGGTAATATAAGGTTATAATAATAAAATATATGGTGTTATATATAATGATATAATTTTTTAAAATATTTATAATAAATTTATATTTATTATAGTTGGTTTGAGCGAGTACGATGAGAGTCAAGACACAAGGTAAAGGGGTTTCATCTCACCTTTTATTCTCATTAGATACATGTTATGTTCTCCCCTCTTTCTTCTTGTGTGGTATATTTAGAGAACATGATTGTATTATATGTATATTATACATAAATTTATGGTTATTAATATATCCATTTTATAAAATTTCATTAATGGGGTATATGTTTTAAAATTTACAAAACTGGAAGAATGTTTTTTCTCAATTTTCAATCTTTGAGACTCTTGTTTTGTTATGAACCTAAACGTTTTTCTAGGTGTACATACTGACATTTTACATTATATATCCTCAATATCCATATCTTATTGATATTTATACTTCATTTAATTTTGTTTTTCTATCATTGAGTGTATGATCATAAGTTATGAAGTTGTAAGAGTTTATTGGGACAATCTCATCACTTTTAGAGATTTGGTATATTTATGCTTCCATTGATGAAACATTTTGATCCATTTCTCAATTAAACTAATGAGTTTACTTTTTAACTATTTATTCAAGATATTCTTATATATTCGTACCATTTTTCACTCCTTTTTAAATAACAATTTTTTGTAAAATCTGACTGTCTATCTATCCTGTCGGAATTCTATTTTAATCGAAATCCTTGTGTTCAGAAATGTTTCCAAAAAAAATTAAATTTTTTTTAAAAGTCAGCTTATGTTCATTTTCATTTAAAATTTATTTTAAATTTTTTAATTGTTTTTAAAAATTCATTTATTTGTTTTAAAAGTTATTTTCAAATAAGTAGGTTTCCAAAAAGGTTTTATGTTTTAAAAATAATTTTCAATAAAGAATGAATATTTTCCTTAGGAAATGTTTTTAAAATATCTTTAAAATTTATTTCCCATTTAAGATAACATCCATTGGTGATAAAAATATGTTAATAGAAAAAATTATTCAATTTTTACTTTCATATTTTGTCTATGAATGGATTATGATTTGATCGAATGATGTTTATGAAAGTCATTTCTCTTCCACAGGTTATATGATATTGAAACCTATTTATTTTAATGGGCTATGTTTATGATGAAATGATTATGGAACATGTATCTTTCCATAGGTTATGATATGATGAAATTTTTATAATACCAATTTTCTTTTATGGGTTATGATATTACTATATATGATATTGTGGAATATGTATGTTTAATTTCACTATGAGATGGGTGGGACCTGTATCTCAATCCTATGCTTTGGGTAATGTTTTGTATCTCATGGAATAGTGTATTCCGGTATTTGGTATGAACATGGACTACTTAAATGTCCATAGGAGCGAAACGTGACTTCCATAATGGTATGAGTAGTGAACTCATGCAACTAAGATAGAAATGTGAGTCAACCATGACTAAAGAGATAGTATGGGGAGTGAATCCATACTACTAATATGGCATTGGAAATAATTCCTTGGCTATTATGGAAATTATTATATTTTTATGTGTCTTACATAGTTCCATGTTTCATTCCTATGTTATGAATTCATGGCCTAAGATCTCTATTTCATTGTTTTTCATGTCTTATGAACAATCGAGATTTATTCCATGAATCATTTATCTGATCTTCCATATCTAGTTTATAATCATATCTTTTCATGATCATGTTCTCATTCACTTATTCTCATTATTTTTCATACATTTTCCCTTGTTTACCCATATTGTGTATTTGATCTCACCCCTTTTTATGGTTCCTTCCCCAGGTTATGAAGTTATGTATTATTTTTGATGTGTATAAGAAGGGTTAGAGTCAATAAGAACCTAGTGGGAGAAAATGTATCTTGGTTATGTTTTAGATTTTATTTTCCCATGTTTCCAAATGCATTGGAATATTACAAACTTCATACATCTGTTTGTGTAAGGTTTTATGTATTGTGAAAAACTAATGTAATGTTAATGAATTTAAATTCTGGGTTATTATAATTACCATTAGTGGAAAATTATAATTATCTCATTTAAATTAGAATGAGAAAACTTTGTGATAACCCTAAGGACAGGTGTTTATATAAGTATAAGGATAAGTCATCATTTAAGAAATTGTCTTCAAATTTTTTTTAAGGGATAGAGTGGTTTTCCTCCTAAAAATAAATCACTTTCTATATAATACAAGTCGATGTGGCTCTAGAATAGATGTACCTAGTGGTAACAACTCCAACAACATGTTCCAGGCCTAACTCAGGGTAATATGGTACACTACAACAAGCCATACAACATAGTTGGTTTGACACTCCAAGGGGATATTCTTTAGAAATTCACAAACTCTTCACACACCATCATTAAGGATTTAAATTGAATTTGTCTATGAATAACCTTGGATAACACTTTTGTGTCATAGATTAAGGAAGGTTTCATAAGTTAGAACTTATATAAGTTATTTGTCATGATTATGTGGTTCCACATTATGATAACTACTTCTTAATTTATGTTATTGGTTTTAATAAATGATTGGAACCTAAAATAACCGCATTAATGGTGATTGTAATGTAAAATGAAATTATTTTATTCCTATGAAAACGAATACTATTGGAGATGAAATGGAAAATCATGTTGCTATGCTCATAAGATATTCTGAAGATACTAATCATGGAGGATTTTCATAAATAAACCAGATTTTAATCATAGAGATGAGATGAAATCATCGTACCATTTGATTTTTTCACTACTAATTCCATGTCATGCTGTTTTTTAGGAATCATAACACCATTAAAAAATTCATTATAAATGAATGAGTGGATAGATCATGAATCAAATTTAACATTAGCAGTTCTAGAGTGGATGATAAGTGTACCTTTCATCACATTGTTATCAAACCCATAATCAGAAATAGTGATTTCATGAGATTTACCCCTATTGCTTAACTTAAGAGGTTACTGACATTGATCATCATCACTAGACCCTAGGTTTGGGTAGTGGATTTCCTAATGGTCATTGTCCACACACTTGTAGAACTGAATCATGGGAGGTTCATTCTGTTTTTATTTTTCTCCATTAATGTTTTAAGCTAACTTCTTCCCATCACTTCACTAATAAATTTCTCAGTGACCCACCTTTCTACACGTAAAACATTTTTAGATCCCTTAAGTAAATTTCCTTCATAATTATGCCAACACATATAGTATAAAGGAAATATCATCTTCTGTTATTCATTTTTTTTATTTTTTTCCTTTAAAATTATTCTTCCTCTTCTTGTCAAAACCGTGAGATTTATACATGACTCCAACCTCCATTTTAACCTTGATTAAAAAATGAAAAATCTCTTCAAAAAAACGTGGTTGATTATTTGAGTCAGAAGAATCATGCTCCACAGAATATTGTTAGAGTTTTTAAAGTATTATGAATTCTCAATACATTTCCACCCTATGGAAACAAACAATGTGGCTGATGCTTTGAGTCAAAATGATCATGATCACTTTTCCTTGATGATAATCAAAAAAGATCCTATATTTATGGATTTTAAAAGGATAGATCTATAAAACCTAATGGAAGGGGAAAATCATATCTTTCTCAAATGAATGTTAAACCCTCTATACATGTACGAATTAAGGAGTCATTGAAGGTAGATAAAAAGATGAAAAATAATTTCATAAATGTTCCTAAGCATAACCTTGATCGGGATATAATAATAAGATTCAAGAACCATGTATGGGTTCATTACATAACAGATTTAACGAATGATTTATTAGAGGTAGCTCATAGTTCTTCATTATCTATTAATCATGGAAGTATGATGATCTAAAGTGAATTTGAGGAATGCATCTAATGGGATGGAATGAAGATAGATATCATATATTGTATATCTCAATTCATGGTATTCCAACAATTGAATGCTGAATGATAAACATAGATGGGGATGTTTCATACATTATACACACCAGAATGGAAATGGGAAAAAATAACTATATCTTTTTTTCATTGGAGTACCCAAAACCTATAAATGGTTTAATTCTATAGGGGTGGTAGTTGATATCCTAACAAATTCATACCACTTCATCTCTATTAGAGACGACTTCTCTCTAGATTAGCCTTCCAGGATAAAAATTAAGAATGTGGTAAGGTTTTATGAAGTACCACATCCTATTGTATTAGAATGGGATATGAGAATTACCTCAATATTCTAGTGAACTCTTCAGTAAGCACTTGAGATAGAATTATGTTTTAGTAATGTTTATCGTTCTCTTCCAGTTTGGTAGTCTAAAATAAAAATTCAAACCATAGAGGATATAGTGATATCTTATTATCTATATTTCAGAGGTGATTGGGATCATAAACATCCTCTATATTAGTTTTTTTACAATAATAGATTTCACTCCAGCATTCATATAGAACCTTATGAAACCATATATGGTACGAAATTTAGATCTCCAATGTTATGGGATGATTTTAGGGAATGAAATCTATTGGGACTTGAGATCGTTGAAGAATTGGTTGACAAGGATATAACTATTCAGAATTATATCATGGATGCTCAAATTCGACAGAAAATTTATGATGATAATTGTTGATGTGATATAGATTGTGAAGTTGGTTGAAAGGTGTTTCTATGATTATCACACTGGATGAATTTAATGGGATTCTAGAAGAAAGGGAAACTAAGCTCCCTCTATATTGGTCCCTTTGAGTGTTTTGATCATATTGTGATGTTAAACTATCTCTAGAAACTTCCTCCAAATCTCTCTAATGTCAATTATGTGTACCATATTTCTCTCTTGAGGATGTTCATGACATACACATTATATGTAATAAACACATAGGGCATATCTCTAGAGAATGATTTATCTTATGAAGAACAACCAATTGAAATTTTGGACCAATTAGAGGATGTTATGTGAAACAATACCACTAACATGGTCATTTTTTTTGGAAATCACAAGTTAGATGAATCTATGTAGAAACATGATTATATGATGAATCATAAGTATACTAATTTGTTTTTTACCTGAGTGATAAATTTCAAGTGTGAAATTCATTTTATGGGGGGTGTACTGTAACAATCCGAGTTTTTATATACTTTTCTTCAAATAAATTAAAATATAATTTGTGTTTTTCATTGGGTTAGGTTAAGAAATCATTTCACATAGCACCAAATCAGCATATGTTACATGCAATGTTGACTTGGCTTACGATACACAGAACACTAATATAGCATACTTCACTCGCAACAATGATTTTCTATGAAACATCATTTTAATTATATCAATATTTAATGAGATAATTATAACATGGTTGTTAAACATAATAATATGAAATGGAATAAATATTTTTTATAATTTTTTATATAAATTAAACATATTGATAATGATGTAAATGATTTTCGGTAATGTACTTTAATGTTTTATAATAAAATTTTATTTATTGGACCAATATTAACAATAAAATTAATTTTTGAACCATTTATAAATTTAATGTAATAAAATAATCATAATATTTTTGTTCATGTGGTCTAAATTATCATAGGGTAAATTTTTGGGAATTTCATAAGAAACTTTATTTTTCAATGAATATTAAAACATATACTTTTTTTATAAAAAACTACATTTCTTCTTAATTAATTATCAATGTTAAATTATATTCTACATTTTCGTAAGGTAAAATTAGATAAATATTATATATATTAATATATATTAATTCACTATAATTAATTTCTCATTGAAATTGAATATAAAATATTAACAAAATTTTGAACATTTTCTTCTTTAAAAACTTATTATTTCATCCGGTTTATTGGATTAACATTAATCATAATTTTGTTTCTTCTGTGATTTGAATTCCTAAAAACCAACATAAACCATTTTATTCACTATAATATTTAGTGTCTAATTATATGAAGTTATTTTTTTACCAAAATTATTAGTGAAAGTGATTAAAATTAACCACAACGAATAGGCCAAAATAAGAATAATTAGGGACTAAACCTTAATATGAAGGGCCCTAATAACCTATGCATATTACCAAAACCAATTTTATGTCCATAGTTCTCCCATTAACCTTAAATTTTTATTTTTTTTATTTTTTGTACTTTTTTATGTAAGAACATGTGTACACCTAACTTTTTACTGAAAATTACAGATGAGTCATTTTTCTTACCTATAAATAGCCAACACCTATCCCACATTCTCACATCTCTCAAACTTATTATGCTAAGACAATCCCTGATCTATACACTTCCAAAAATCATTAATTTATTCATATAATCCTTCCCTTTTTATGAAGTTAATCCATGAAATCATTTTGGAATAAACGAAAAGTAGTTACCCGATTATGAGGAAGCGTGTTATCTTAAGTCATCTTTTATTCTTATTCTCCACCCCTCCTCTTTATTTTCCCCATGATTATATGAAAAAACTAGTATCCTGAATATAATAGGATTTTTTTATTTTAAGGACTTAAGAAACAATTACACCTCAATCCAATTGATAATTAACATACAATTTATGTGCACGACAAACTTCTAGCTAACTAAATGATGATTGTCCAATTTTCCTTACTACCTATATTGGTGGCCATTATGATGGAAAACCCATTTATATATTATATATATATTTTATAATTCCTTTATTATTCTTTTTTATTTATTTATAAAATACATTTATACATTCTATCTTATTTCAATATGATAATTTTGTTCATGGATGTGTGGATTATTTCACCCTCAAAGCAATATGATTTGTTCATACACTACGTGAATTGTATTTAGGATGTTCTTAGAGAATATATATGATATATATTATATCATAATGAAACATTAATATTGATATATATATATATATATATTATGTTCTTTCTCTCAGTATGAAAATTAAACAAAAATAGAGTTAATGCGTACATACGACCTACCATCTATATGAAAAGTGTTTTCCGATGCATACATATATATTCTACAGAATATTTTAATAAAAATATAATACATATATATTTTAGATTTATATCATGGTTAATATTATATAATAAATATATATGTATAAGGGATAACTATATAACAAATTAAGACACTTGTGAAGAACAAATTGAATATTACCAAAAGTGGAACCATAACATAGGTTCATAAACAAGTGTGTAATATAAGATCATAATCAGAACATATATGGTATTCGATATAATTATATCGTTCTTTAAAATATTTATAATAAATTTATATTTATTATATTAGTGTTTTGAGCATGTACGATGAGATTCAAGAAATTAGGTAATGTGAATTAATCTGACTTTTTATTCCACTGAGATACATGATTTGTTCGCCACTCTTTCATTTTGTGTGGTGTATGTACTGTGTGACGACCTAGTCTCAGATTCCACTTAATGGGTGCCCCGAGCCAAGTGGACCACATGGCCTCAACAGCATATTCCCAAATTCCAAAGGTTTCTGACTAGAAGTTAGGGCCTAGAGTGTGTCCATGGGAGGACTATTCCCTCATTGATAGAGTGTAGAACAACAAAAATAATATAAAGGAATAGTAAAAAGTTGAATCCATATAAACAAACATCATAAGAAAACAGATTCAATAGATAAAGGAGAAAAAATATAATTTTACCCACTAAACAATGAATATGAAATGTCTTGAAACTATAAAATTATAAATCATGGATACAAGAAAATAGACATAAAATGTTTCACAAAGTAATGGAAAACAAGGGCTACTCTAAGCATCTGGATATCTAACTCATTAATCTACAATCAAGCTCTATCCTATCATCACATAATCATGTTTTGGAAGTAATATTATTCCATTTTTCAATACCTTCAGTCATATAATATACTTTGTGTGCCAAAATCCACCTAGAGAGGGTGTGAGAGAAATCTTAGTGGTTCACCACCAACTATGTTTATAACATCAGGCCCGTGTAATGAAATATAGTTGTGTTCTTGACTTTTTATATAAGTAAATAAAGGAGTAATAAATAAATAAATATCCATGTTCCTACTTCATCCCTCATCTGGTGTTTGAACATATAACCATTTCATTAATTATGTAATTACCATTCAATTTTAATGGGTTTTTTGAGGAATTGACATCATTGACATCACCTCGTGATAGTATAAGTAGTGAGGGTCCCAAGATGTAACAAGAAAACATGAAAATGATATCCAGTGGGGGAGTTCTAGGGTAATAGACAAGGTAATATAAATCTCATGGAAATCCAACTCATTATTATCTAAGTCTAGCTTAGGGGTAATAGAGTAATCCAAGGAGCATAATCCATGTCATTCATCAATTAGTTTTCTACCAAGTCCAAGGAGTTCATCCATGGTAAAATAGGGCTTAGAAAGGTATAGGTACAAGGTCTGTATCCAAGTCACCTACTTGTAAATTTTTGTATCCAAGGAGACTATCTGGTGTATCCTGGAATAATGAAAGGGGACCCTACGGTAGTATACTAGGAATCTATGGAATAGACAAGAATCGTAACCTATGTGGGTATCAATTTAAGAAAAATAAATCATTGAATCACAATGGGGTTCCAGAGACCCATGGTATTCCCCAATCAAAATCCATGGTGATATCGAGTCAGTCCATTACTATTTTATATTATAATCATGAGATAATTCATTTTGTTTATGTCTTTCCTTCTATTAGTGTGGATAGGTCAAGTACAGTTGAAACCATTTATTTATTGGTCTAAGTCTTGTCTTTCTATTAGTGCGTATATGCCAAGTAGCATTGAAACCATTTAATTAAGTATTAGTTAACCATTACAGAATATTCATTTCTTGGGGTTCACTATTCTACCTTCCATCAACATGGAAGGGGAACTACGGACATGTAACCACAATTCAATAACTTTTATTAAGGTGATGATATATACATAGTATACTTTCCATTCCACATTTAACATTTAATAATCATTTGACGAACTTAACTTAGGTGGTTCAATTGGTGAGCATACATGGTAGATGACATTATCCAATTATCATTAAACAGTAAACCATTTATTATAGGAAGGATCACCTTTAGGAAGGCCAGGAAAGGGAACACCGAAACAATGACTCAAACGTGTCAAATCACTAAAAACCCAATTATGGCATAACCTTTGACATAAGGCAGATTTAGTTGTAGGTGTATCCACTAAAATATAATAACATATTTTGAAAGAGAATAACCATACAATTCTAACAATTATAAGAATGTAATGTAATTTAAGAGACGGTCCCTGATGGGATCGACATGCCCCACAAGAAAAAATAAAAATAATTGAACATTAGGGATGAGTTATAGACCACCAACCCTATGGTTGTATGATCCTCCTCCTTCATTATCAACCCTTTATTTCCATCGGATCATTATATATAAATGAAAAGGTGAAAAAATCTCACATGGTGATTCTTATGTCGAGATAGAAAGAGAAGAAGAACTACTAAAGGGGACTTTAGTACTTAGTGTTGTGCATCCAACATGATGAAGGGAAGATCAATCAAATGTTGGATGATAGATATCTATTGATTCCTTGTTTTCATCTTCAAAAATGCCCAAATTGAGAGAGAGGTAGTTCATTCTTGCAAAAACACAGATTATGGAGGAAAGGCTGAATTAAATATAACATTATAGGAAAAACTGGAAAATTACCCAGAGAAATAGTCTAGGCATGGTTTGTATGCACAGTATGTCAAACCGTTTGTAAATAGTAAAAGATGTTTCTTCCCGAAAATTCATCCCACACATGGTTTGATCAAGCTGTGTGCCAACTATGCATGGTTATTTTGGAAAAAGGGTTTCTCGTAAGGTTAGACAGCACGACCGTGTGCCAACTGTGCGAGGTGGTTATATCTGAAAAAACAACCTCCACGTGGTTTTCTCTAAACCGTGTTCGATGTCTTTTTTATCAAAAATGTTTGTTTCTAGGATCTGATCAATCCGGAAACACCCTCAGATCCCTTAATAACTCATTAGGAATCTATATTACGTCTAAAGTATAGATTCAAACTGAAAATTAAAGAATTTATTTTAGAGTGAGAAACCATGTTCTTACATATTAGTGATGATTTTATTCTAACTATATTATCCAAAAACTTATGGGTATAAATGTCACGACCCACCTCCCTGGGCCATGAACCTCATCATCTAACCCCATGGGTCTCTTGTAATACCTTGGTTGCCTTCCCATCACACCAAAGGCTATTACTCAATAGGTTCACTTATCATACTAATGATTGTCCCCACAGGCCAACACATGTTCTATTAGTGTGTTTTGTCCTCACTCACACACACCCTGGGAAACTTCCCAGAAGGCCACCCATCCTGATTACTACTCCAGGCCAAGCATGCTTAACTGTGGAGTTCTAATCAGGTAGGCTCCTAAAAATAAAGGTGCACCTTGTTGACATTGGTAGTAACATTTAGCCTTTTATGGCTCACTTTTTCAAGGGTGTTACATTAGCCACCATTTTAAAGCACAACGCCCTTGTTGTGGACCCCAAGCCTCAAACCCGGGCAGTGCCTAAGCACTTCCAACTGGGTATTGGCTCTGATACCATTTGTCATGACCCACCTCCCTAGGACATTAACCTTGTCATCTGACCCCATGGGTCTCCTGTAATACATTGGTTGCCTTACCAGCACACCAAAGGATATTACTCAATAGTGTATCTTATCAGACTAATGACTGTCCCCACAGGACAACACATGTTCTTTTGGCGTGTTTTGTCCTCATTCACACATACCTTGGGAAACTTCCCAAAAGGTCACCCATCCAGATTACTACTCCAAGCCAAGCATGCTTAACTGTGGAGTTCTAATCACGTAGGCTCCCGAATAGAAAGGTGAACCTTGTTGACATGGGTTGTAACATTTAGCCTTTTATCACTAGTGGAAATTCGGGATTTAATATTGACACAATAATGGCGGTTTTTTAAAAACCAACGTGAATAGTATTTGAGGGAAATTTATGGCTTCAATTTTTAGTAAAACCGATGTAAAAAACAATTATTCGATGATATTTTTCTTCCGTTTTCACAAAACCAACGCAAGAAATTTTTAAAAAAATGTTTTGGTGTCTGTTTTGAAGAAAACGGATGCCAATAATAATAATAATAAAAATTCCGGCGTCGGTTTTGAGGAAAATGGATGCCAAAAATAAAAAAAAAATCTATCGATTTTACTGAAAACTGATGCCATTAACTATCTTTTTGGCATCGGTTTTCCCTAAAACTGACGTTGAAACTAAAAAAAATGGATTATCGGCGTTAGTTTTGAGAGTAACCGACGGAAAATTATTTTTTTGAAATTTTCGGTGTCGGTTCAGGAGAAAACCGACGCCAAAAGTCTTTTAAAATTATTCAGGGTCTAAAACCCTCATTTTGTTCGATCGTCGAAATCGAGTTCCGCTATGGCGCATTGGACTCCTGATGACCTTCGAAGCTCATTTTTGATATTGAAAGGCCATTGTTGAAGTTTTTGTGTCGTTTACACGATTTCGGGTATGCGTTCTTCCTTTTTATCTCTTGTTTCATCTTCCATTGTTTATTTCTTCTTCCATAACCCTATTTTACATGATTTTCAATATTGGTTCGATTTTAGTTGTTATTTATCATTACTTTTGGTTTGAATTATCATTGTTGTTATAGATTTTATAGTGTTTGTTTTTTGAAGTCATTATATTGAGCGCAGTTTGGATTGAACATCTCCATTTGGGTTGAAATTCAAATTTTGTAAGGTTTTTTTAATTTTGTAGATAAATCATTTATCATTTAATTTTGTTATTGATTTTCTTTAATTATTAGTTTATATTTTGTTTTAACTGTGTTAGGACATGTTTAAATATTCATTCAACAAACATTCTTAAATATCCTGTCAACAAATTGTATTTTTTACATTGAATCCAATCAAATTTCACCAAATACACTTATTTCATCCTTTAAATTAATGTACTCTTCAATATTTTTGACACATGCAACATCGAAATATTGCAACTATGTAAAATAAACTAATAAATTTTAAAATAATGATATTATAATTAAATTATAATATCAATATAACACATATGTATATAATATGAAAATAAATTGTTTACTCTATTTGTAAATGTGTTTCATATCTGATGTCTTTTATCTGATTATCAATAGTTTTTATTAAATATGTTTTTGTTTATAATTTATCTTATAGATATTTAAATGTTTATATGTTTTAATATATTCATCAATTATATTGTGATATCAGGTATTAATGGATCTTAATTGGATTCATTTACGAAGAACAACTAGTGAATACAAAAAATGAGTTGATAATTTTTTGGAATTTTCTAAATGACATCTTCAAAATATTGATTTGATTTTATGTCCATGTGTGAAGTGTGTAAATATGAGAAAGTTAAACACCAGAGAAATCAAGGATCATCTCATTTGTTATGGTTTTAGCCTTAATTATACATGTTGGATCTTGCATGGTGAAAGAACTGAAAATTCAGCATCCAATGTTGATGACGATATTCATAATGAGGCAGAGGATCGTATTGAAGAATTAATTCAAGATTTAGGTGTTGAAAACATCGAAAAAACACCAACTTTTGAACGATTGTATGGAGATTCTGAGAAACCATTATTCCCAGGTTGCAGTAAATATACATTGTTATCAGCAGTATTGAGATTAGTAAACATAAAAGAAAAAAATGGGTGGAGTGATAAAAGTTTCTCTAATTTACTTGAGCTTTTAAAAGAGCTACTTCTAGAAGGCAATGGGATTCCAGATTCCAATTATGAGGTGATGAAAATATTATTCCCAATGGGATTGGGGTATAAAAAGATACATGCTTGCCCCAATGATTATGTACTGTATAGGAAAGAAAATGAACATTTATCAAGTTGTCCTACATGTGGGACACCGTGCAATAAGATGGATTAGAAAGTCAACTCAGATTCGTTCTCAGGTGATGTCATGTAACATCATGAAAAATCAATTTTTTACTTTCCAATGATATCATCCAATATTTTTTCATACAATTATAATAATTCTATTCTAATTTATTTTTAGTTACCAGAATCAAAACTCTAGCTAAAGAAATTTCATACCATCCAATAATTCCTCATTTGAAGCGTCTATTAGAAAATTCAATTGATGAAAAAAAGTTAAGATGGCATTCAGATGAGCGCATCTCGGATGGTAACATATGTCATCCTACCAATTCACCACAGTGGAAGGGTTTTGAGAAAAAATTTCATGATTTTAGAAGTGAAGTTAGAAATCTCAGAACGGAATTGTGTACTGATGGAATGAATCCATATCAGAGCCTCAGTAGCCAACATAGTTAATGGCCTATTTTTCATGTACTCTACAACTTGTCCCCACATCTATGTATGAAGAAAAAATATGTTATGATGAGCTTGATGATTTATGGACCAAAACAACCAGGAAATTATATTGATGTGTATCTTACACCATTGATTGGTGATTTGAAACTGTTATGGGAGGAAGGTGTTAAAGTTTTCGATGCATACAAGAAAGAGTATTTTATTTTGCATGATATGATAATATTCACTATAAACGACATTCCTGCATATGGAAACTTATCTGGATATAGTGTTAAGGGACATAAAGCATGTCCAATTTTTGAAGAACGGACTTCATATTATCAATTTTAGAATGCAAGAAAGATAGTGTATATGGGGAATCAAATATTTTTGTGAATTGATCATCCTTATCGTAGATTGAAAAAAGAATTTAACGGTTTACAAGAATACAAACTTCCCAATCGACCATTGTCAACTAAATAATATTATGACAGAGTGAAAGATATTGATTCGACATTTGGAAAGAGAAAAATATCTGGTTCTCAAAAACATATCTGGGAGAAGCAGTTTATTTTTTTTTGAACTACCTTATTGGAGATTTTTAAAGATGAAACATAACATTGATGTTAAGCATGTTGAGAAAAACATATGTGATAGTTTGATTGGAACTTTGTTAGACATAAAAGGAAATACAAAAGATGGATTACATGCTAGATTGGACTTTATATTAATGAGAATACGTTTGGAGTTAGCTCCCGCTCTGAAATGAAACAGAACATATTTACCTTCGACTTGTCACACGTTAAGGAAGATTGAAAAGATAAATTTTCATCAGTGTCTTCATGGTATTAAAGTACCCAGTGGTTTTTCTTCAAATGTGAATAATTTTGTGTCATTGAAGGATTGTAAATTAATATTTATGAAATCTCATGATTTCCATGTGTTTATGCAACAAATTCTACAGGTACCATTGCATGGTATATTACTGAAAGCTGTCAGAAAGACAATCAACATGTTATGTAATTTTTTCAAATCCATTTCTAGCAAAGTCGTTGATCCAAATTTGTTAGATGTGTTGGAGAATGAAGAAAATCTTATTCTTTTTCCACTAGAAATGTATTTCCCGCGCACATTTTTTGATATAATGGTTCATCTATTGATTCATTTGGTGTGTGAGATAAGAATATGTGGTCCTGTTTATTTAAGATGGATGTATCCTTTGGAAAGATATATGAAAATTTTGAAAGGATATGTTAAAAATACTTATCGACCAGAGGCCTCTATTATTCAAAAATATGTATAAGAAGAGGTGATTGAGTTCTGTACTGATTATTTGAATGAGGTGGAGGATATTGGTACCCCAATATCTCGAAATATGACATTTGATAGTGAAGGTAGAGGGGTTTGAGGCTTAAAGGTAAAGTTCATCCTACGTGATGAAGTGATGCAAGCACATTTATACATTTTGAACAACACATATGAGGTTCAACCATATATATCCTCACATATTGCTGAATTAAAGTTACAATATCAGAAAAGAAAGGAATAGTGGTTGATGATTGAGCATAAGAAGACATTTGTTTCATGGTTTAAAGAGAAATTCACCCGAGATATATCTATATCAGAAACATTGAACTGGTTAGCTGGGGGGACCATATCTTAATGTGATCACATGGTCTAGTTTTGATATCAATGGCTACACATTTTTCACAAAAAACCTAGATGACAAGAGTACCATTCAGAATAGTGGTGTGATGGTTTTCACTGAAGCAGTGCATTTTTCGAGTGCCAAAGATAAAAAACCCAATTTCTGAATCAATGTCATATTTTGGAGTTATTGAAGACATATGAGAAATTGATTATATTAAATTTCAAGTCACTGTTTTTAAGTGTAATTGGGTTGATAGCAATAGTGGAATGAAGCATGATGAATATGGGTTTAAACTGGTTGATTTTAAAAGATTTTATCACAATGAGGAACCATTTATCATGGCAACACATGAAAAAAAAGTATTTTATGTCATTGATCCGTCGAATGATCATTGGTATGTTGTTTTGCAAGAAAAAAGATACCATTTGGGTGATGAGGATGATTCTGATGATGTTAGTGATTTACATGAGCCTTATCCATCTATTACTCAATTTCTAGATGATTAAAATGAGTATAAGACAGATATAGTGCATGCAGTATGTACTAATCATGATAAAGTAATGTGGGAAAACACTAAATTATTCTCCTAATTTTTCTGGTAAATATTTATATTGTGTCTATTTTTGAAACATACAAATGCATGACTCTATTTTTACATACTTATTTTTGTCTTCCTTGTTTCTAATTATTCAGTTTTCTAATGATATGCAGGTACACAGAATTTCCTTACACTTTCTAGTAGAAACTTCAGATACAGATAGAGAGGAGTAGTTACCGAGGTATATCTATTTTGGAATATTATTAAATATTCAGTAATATACTTATTTAATGAAATAAAAATGTTAATTTACAAAAAAAATTGCAGGACTACTGATGCATCCTCGGCAGAGGAGACTTCTCCTATTACTACTCAAAAATCAAGTTCTCAAGTTGGTAAACTTGGTATTACACGTTTACCAAAACTATCACTTTCTCGTGATGATAAAAAAGTACACATCCGTTTTGATGATAATTATAATGCAGTTGGCCCAAATGAAGTTCAGTTAGTCAGTTATATAGCGATGCAGAGTTGTTCCAGGATTAGTATTTTATATCCCGATTGGAAGTCAGTGGTTAGGACGGCGAAGCAACCGCTTTGGGAGGCTGTGATGGTAAAATATCTTAATTTATTTCTTTTATCTCATTTTTATTAATATTATATATTTTAAATGACAAATTTAATTTATTAAATTATAGATGACATTCAATTTTGAGGAAACTAAAAAATTAAGAAAAGACATCTCTCTTTAGAGGCGGTTCGACGGAGAGATTTTAAAAAAAACTGACAAAAAATTATGTTTTTGGAAAGACAAGGTTTGAAATCCCATGTCTTTAGAATCTGTATATAGTTGAAGAAACATGGAAGCGATTTGTTGACAGTCGTCAGGAAGAGAAAATTTAGGTATGGTAATTGTTTTATATTTTAAAATTTATGCGATATTTTTCTTATTACTTAGTAGTTTTTTTTTATATAATAGGCCTCCATGAGATCTCATCAAGAGATCCAGTTGAAAAACATATAACCTCATACTTTATCACATGGAGGGTATTTGTATTTGGAGCAAAAACGGATTGAATAAAAATTTGAAGCATTAAGAGCTCGATCAAGTAGTGGTTCAGAAGAGGTCCAGTTTGGTCCTCCATCTCCTCCCACATGCCATGAGAAATTTAAACGAGCAAGAAGATGAAAAAATGAACAATATCTTACAGAGTAATCTCATCAAGTGGCTGATAAAATTGTAAGTAAATATTATTTATTTGTTAACAATTTTTCTATTTTATAATTTATAATCACTAATATAACCTTTTTATTTTTAATTTCAGGATGAACTTCAGGAGCAAGAGACATAGGGCTCTTTTATCCCTGAGGGTAGGATGGATATCCAAGGCACTACTTTGGGAAAGTCAGAACACCCCGTCCGTGTTAGAGGATATCAGGCGGCTGTTAGTATTCGGAAGGTTTTTGGTAAGAGTAAGCAATCAAAAGACCGAGAAATAGAATCCTTAAAAAGAAGAGTTGAAAGATATAGAACAGTCTATGGGTGATCAAATTCAATCAGTAGTGTAGAAGGCTTTATTAGAACACTTGGACAAACAATCACAGTCTACACAGCCTTCCCAGGTATATTATTTATTTTTTGTCAATTTTTCTATTTTATAAATTATAATCACTATTATAATTTTTTCATTTTTCAGCCTTCCCAGTCTACTCACCCGGACTACCCTACCCCATTTGCTTACCCTGCCCCATCTACGCAGACTTCCGAGGTATATTATTTATTTTTCATCAATTTTTCTATTTTATAAATTATAAACACTAATATAAGTTTTTCATTTTTCAGCATTCTCAGCCTACTCACTCGGACTACCCTACCCCATCTGCTTACCTTGCCCCGTCTGCGCAACCTTTCGAGGTATATTATATTATTTTAATCAATTTTTCCATTTTATAAATTTTAAACACTAATATTACTTTTTCATTTTTCTGCCTTCTCAGCCTCCTCACCTAGACTACCCTGCCCCATCTGTTTACCCTGCCCCGTCTGCGCAACCTTTCGAGGTATATTATTTTATTTTAATAACATTTTCTATTTTATAAATTTTAAACACTAATATTACATTTTCATTTTTCTACCTTCTCAGCCTCCTCACCCGGACTAGCCTTCCCCACCTTCTTACTATTAGCCTCCACCTCCTCCCTTGGATCAAGCCTTATATTGTGAGTTGTCTTCAGGAGATCCTCATGTACATATTGTTGCGTTAAGACAGGTGCATTTTTTGGGGGACTCGGTACATCATTATCCTATGCAGATGGGTCATGTTAGAGTATCTGTACTTGTTATTATAGATCCTACTGATCTACTACCATTTCATACTGTGGAGATCACTAGTGTTGGGTAATGTACGGGCCATTTTTTACTTTTTCCAACTTCTCTTCTTCGTTATATTTCACTTGAGGTATGCGTTTTTTTACTATTAATTAAAAATGATTAAAAATTACTTATAATGTTTTTTAACATTTAACTTATATATGAATATCTGAAAGAAAAAGAAACTGGAAAAATGAAAAAAATTGTTCAGGAACTGTTGGTTGTAGATACTTCTGATATTTCTTATGGGTTAAAAAGATTATCTGAGTCCTCTTCTTCCTTGAATTTTATCTATAAGTTTCGGATGATGGCCAATATATGTGGAAGAAAATATGGATTGAAATTATTGAAATAAGATATCATTAATTTAGTTAATTTTTAAAAGATCACACAGAGTGTGGTGCAGTTGTTTATCATGTAAGTAAATTGACGTTTGAATTGATATTTCTTCAAAAAAATATTGTTATGTCATTGACTAACTATATTTTATTTTTAAATTAGGTATCTACACAAGCTTCTTTTAATAATAGAAACAACAGACATTTGTAGCTTTATAGATCCATAGTACATTTCCTCAGAAGCCAAAAATGTGAAGAATCATGAAAGAGTTCAATATATATCCGAGAGATTAACAGAGAAAGAGATTCAGTGTTGGTTTTTTCCATTTATTGATAAGTAAGAACATCAACATTTTTATGAACTAATGATCATTATAATGTCATTAATTGTGAAATTTTGTATTGTAGGGGCATTGGATGTTAGGTGTATTTTGACCAAGTGAATGCACCTTATATTGGTTTTTCTCTTTATTAGGAGGATTGCGTAAACCATTTCTCACCATATTAAACAGGTATGTTTTTTTTAGTTTTTATAAGTTCGTTATGTTTATTTTTCATTTTTTAGAAAAGAATTATTAGTTCATATAAAAAAATGCAGATCATGGAGACATTTTAACAAGTAATACATGTCGGAAAAGAATCCAACAGAAATCAAATATGTGGAAGTATAGGTAATTAGTTTTTATATTTTTGTTATATATTTTTTTAGTTAAATGTTTTATAACTGTATTTTCATCGTCAAAATGGACAGGTTGAATGTGGTTATTATATTCTACGATTCATGTATGAGATAATCACAACTGGGAAAACTACTTATTTTCATAAGGTTAGTTGAATTAATTTTTTATATATTTTCTCCCATATTATTCTATTCTTTAATTTCATATCATTCAATATTATTGTAGGCATTCAATGATTCATAGCCATATTCCAAATCTAATATAACTTGTATTCAATCTACTTTTGTGAACTATTTGTTATGTCAGATTAAGATTTGATGTATTTATATTCTAATATTTATAAATAATAATACAAATGGGTACAAAAACCTATCTCTTTTAATATATTTGGTGTTTGAACCTACTAATAACCAAATGAATGCTTCAATAATAACCAACAATGAGCATCTCGTAAATGCTGGAGTCGTGGGACTTGAAAATGTCACAAAATTTATTGAAGTATTTGATTGCAGGTACATGTATTTTAATTTTAATTTATAATAACAATGTATAGATAATTTTTTTGATTAACTAGATATAAGAATTGAAGTTATACGGGGCATTGGATGATAAATACTGTTTAATTATTTTTTTATATTGTGTTATTTTTACAGGGGTTTTGAATTTTTTGGGAAGTGTAATTGGAAAAATTTTATAATTTTTTATTAATTATGGTGTCGGTTATTTAAATAACTGATGCCAAAAGATTAAAAAAATTATTTATGGCGTCGGTTTTTTAAATAACCGACACCGAACGATTAACAAAAATTAACTTCGGTGTCGGTTTTAAGAAAAACCGATGCCGAAAGCTGGTTCGACTGGGTCTTTGGTGTCAGTTTTAGATAAAACCGACACTAAAGACCAGGTCCAACCATCTTTCTGTGTCATTTTGAGATAAAACCAACATCGAAAATCCTGTTGAAAATTAGTTTCGGCGTCCGTTTTATGTAAAAACGACACCGAAACTCTTACCAAAATTATTTTCGGCGTTCTTTTTTGAAAAACCGATGCTGAAAACTATATTTTTTACGTCTCATTCATAGACGTCGATTTAAAACCGACATCAAAAATTAAAAAAAAAATTGACGTTAAAATATGTTTTCCACTAGTGTATGTATCACTTTTTCATGGGTGTTACATCTTCTTCCCATGGGAAAATGTTTCATAGCTCCTCCAAGGTGACTAAACATGATTGGATTCAGTTGGATGTTTATAAGGAGGAAATACATAATCCACTTGACCAAAATCAATTTGAAGTGTAGGACCCCTTGGATTTTTCTGATCAAGTGGAGATGCAGGATGGGGGACCTTGGCTATCTTCTGGTGCTGATGCACCAATAGAATTCATTTCAATGGGAAGGGTTAGCTCTCCACCTGTATATTCACACAAAGAGGGATGGAAATATGGTAAGTGAAATGCCACTGATTCCTTTTATAATGTTCTTATTGTAGGAATTCAAGTTAATTTTAAGTATCAATTTGATGATTCTGACCTAGATCATGATACCCAAATGAAAGATGATGCTCAGATCTAAGAGAAGTGATTCTCCTCTAAAAATAGGAAAGGAAAACATGTTGAATATACCCTCCCATTGATTGTGGATGGAGCTGCTACAATGTGGCTGAACCGCTAGGTCTGGATGTGGTTCCAGTCCCTCCAATAGAATATGGGGCGGTGTGTCCTATAAATTATGTTTTAGAGTCTATGAAAATATTTGATAGTCATCTTGACATTCTTAATAGATCAAGAAGTTAGGAAGTCTTTTGTGACGAGTTTTGGAGCTCTCGTGGATCTAAAATGATCATTGAAAGGAGATCTCTCATGAAGATCCCATTAGAGTTCCCTGATCTAGATAGAGATTTGGATGCTCTATCCCTTAAGGGACCCCTAATACGAGACATTAATACTCAGGTGGATGAGGATCAATGGAAACATACTAAGATTTAGACGAGAGAGTGACATCCACGAGGAAGGGGTGGTGGTCGTGGCTTCCACTAATGTCCAACTGTTTTTTGGATGTGTCTGTCTTTATAATAGTGTTTGTTCACTAGTTTTTTATGTCATCTCCATATTTTATGTTTCTTTTATTTTCTATTAATAAATTTTGAGATCATGGGCTAATAACCCATGGTCTTCATTTTCTTTCATATTTAATTATATATATTCATATCTATGTTTTTATATATTATGTGTGTGTGTATGTATAGAAATATATGTGTGTGTGCGTTTATGTATGTATATATGTAGATTTATATGTGTTTAGTAATATATATATATTTATATAAAATTATATTTAATTATATATCTGTGAGTATATGTATATATGTATATATGTATATATGTATGTACATTTATATAGATTTATTTATATTTATAGATATCTATATTTTTTTATATACTTATATGCATTTATATATTTTTATATGTATTGATATATATTATTTAATTATATATATAAATATATTTTGTGTGTATATATATTTATATTTATATTTGTATTTGTATTTGTATATATTTTATTTAAATATATGTGTGTATATTAATAAAAAATGTTTTAAAAAAAGTTATATTTATATATATTAAATAGATATTTATATATTTTTACATAAATTTATAAATTTATATATAACTAAATTTATATAAATATATATGTAATTGTAATTTTTTTATTTGTATTTGAAAATTATGAATATGTGTGTGTGTGTGTGTGTGTGAATATATATATATATATATATATATATATATATATATTGACATGTATTTATCTATATCTATATATATAACTACATTAAGGTCTACTTAATCACCACGTGAAGGACTTACTGAGGCGATAATGGATTTACTGAATAATACATTTGTAATAGGTTCAAATATTATGATGGTTTTTTTAAAAGCATCGTGAAATGATTAATAAAACCCCAATAAATGGAAGTTTAAAAAAATCATCACAAATCGTTTCTTTACCATTTAAACCACCATAAAATTCTAAAAACCCATAGCTAAATGAAATTTTTACAGCAATTTTTGAACTTCAGCTGTTGGTATATTACGCCAACAATCCAATGTCTTGTTACAAAACCGATTATACAACCTGCCATAACCCAGTAAACTTTTTTTTTCTTTGGCAAACAATCTTCCTAGACTTTCTTGCTCATTTTTTATTTAGTTTACCAACCTTTGAAATGGGTTCGTTTAAAACCACAAGATTTTATGAAATATGTATTTCAAATAAATTTAACGTTCTTCGATAACATTACTTACATGCAACACAAATTCTTAACAAACTATAAAATATTATATTATTATAACCAAGATGATAATTTGGATGGTGTGAATAGGACTAATTAAATTATTAAATTTATATGGTTTACACATATGTAAAATAAATTAATTAGTTATTAATTGATTATAAATGAAAATAAAAATCATTTGGAAGTAAAAGAATTATTTTCCTAAAAAATTATTCATATTCACACAATGTGTTTTTTCTTAATAAACTCAATAAAATATTTTATCATTCATATAAATTTTTTTTCTAGGAATGGGGTAATAATAAATCATGTTTTATGTATAAAAACTATATTTTTATAAAAAAAATTATTCTCGTTTTGTGCAATTATTTTAAATTTAATTTTTTAAAATTTTAGAAAATTTATTTGAAATAATTAACATAATTGTTTAGATAAAAATTTCAAAATTATCTTAGAATAAATATTTTAAAATTTTATGAAAATTAAATTTTTCGATGAATATTGGAAAATAGATATTTTTATTTATTATTTTCTTTTCATTTAAACTATTTACAATGTTAAATGGTATTTTAAAATGGTTTAAAAAGTAAAAATAGATATATTACAATATTATTAATCCAATTTAAGTCATTATAATCAATTTTACATTCAATTTTGATAAAATAAATTTTTATACTTATGAACACATTTTTTAGAAAACCTATTTTTCAATGTGTTTGTAGGTTTAATTTTAAATTAGAATTTTCTAATTCTATGAATTTAATCTAAAAAATGAATTTTTTTTTTAATCATGATATTTAATATTTTTTAATAATTGCTAATTATTTTTTTATCATAAATAAAATATTAATAGTAAAAAATAATTATTGTAGTTAAGGTTAAAGCGGGTTTACTGGGGGTTAAACTAAAAATATAATGGTTAAAATGACCTAAATAAATTTCTAATTACTATTGGATGGAAATATTTTTACCATAATTTATATAAGTTTTGGAATTGGTCAATTTTTGGTCTATTTTGTGTGTGTAAGACATGGTTATGTTTTATTCATTTCATGAATGTCACGTGTGTTCTCTCCCCCACTTATAAAAGGACAACCCCTCTACTCTCATATCAACACTTCAATAGCCTTTGGGATCATCCAATAAAAACCTAAATTCATTACATAATCCATATAAATTAACATTCATAATTGGTTTGATCATAAAACTATTCTTTGAAGGGTTTAGGGGTACACTTAAAGAGATTTTCAAAAGAAGACGTATAGTTCTTAACCATTCCTTTTCATTTTATTTCTTATTCCACCTTCTTAAAATCCTCTTAAAATATGATAAAATAATGAATACATTATTTTAAATATACCAATATTTTATTAATTTAATGTCATAACCTATATCCATATCATCTTCAATCAAATGGAAAATGAAATTGTCGATCGTGTGTATGGTGGACTTCCGTCTCACGAATGGATATAGTTTCTTTCCATCAACGTCTCTCACAAATGGATATAATTATGAATTTAAGGTATATATATTATATTTATAGAATAATTACACTTATTTAATTTTAATATTTTATCTACCATCATAACATTCAATCTTTTAGAAACTAATAAATCTTCTTGTGCGTTTCTGTGGACTATCATCTCCCAAAAGTGATGCGATATGTTTTTCATTTTATTTTTACATAGATGGTAATAATGATATTCTTTATGAATATATATGATATCTAATACTTAAAAATTATTCTGTAAAGTTGAATTAATATTTACAATTCTTTATTCTATCCATTGAGAAAATGGAAATGGTGTTTATGCGTACGAACAGCCTACCATCTCCATGAATGGTGTAATTCATTTTTTATATCTCTAACTTTTATAGATTACTATAAATATGTATATAATTAATATATATTATATTTATATAATTATTAACATTTTTTATAATATGGAACCATAATCAAATTACAAGGACCAAAACTATGGAACAAAAACATACAATACAAATGAAGTAGTTATCAACCCAAACCGTGATTTTAACAAAGAATTATTAATAAACGATTGGTCAAACATTATAAATAAATCATATATGGTATGAAATTATTATATTATATTTATAATGTATTTATAGTAAACTTATAAATATTATGTAAAAACCTGATATTTTTTATGAAGGACATTATATTCGATAGCATATACGAAACGCAACACTAAACTTAAATGAACCATGAAACATTATTATTTAAATGTGATTATTATAACACGAACACTGAATTGGGGAGTATGAATAAGATTAATGTAATTTTGAAATGTATATATAAATTTCATAATAAATAAAATATTATTTATTAATTTTTAGTAAATTATCAACCAACTTCTAAAGAAGTCATTTTATTCATCAAAAATCCATTTTTTTAAAATGGTTTTTTTATTTTAATTAGAAAATATTATAATTAATTTATATTGATTTTATAATTTTTACTTGATAAAAGTAAATAATTTTAAAAAAATTATATAAAAAAATTATTATTATAAATTTTTTATTTTTCTGAAATTTTTTATTTTTCATTTAATAGTGAAATATACGGATTTTTATTGAAAACTAAGTTTTATTTTAAACTATTTAAAAATTAAAATTCATTTTTTACTAGATTTAAAATTTTATTTAGTCTAGTTTTACTAAAAATAACCTAATTATAGTATCAAAATTTAATTTTATACATGAATTTGTTATAAAACATTATTATACTTAAAATGCATTGTTTTTTGAAAAAAAATCATCGTGTTTTTCCGATTTAATTTTAAACTAAATTCTTCCACTTATATGTTTATAACCTTGAAAAATAGATTACATATTTATATAAGTGGTTCAACTCTTTTTAAATATTTCCCATTTATTTTTTGATATTATAAATTATGACCTTATTAATTTTTATTACCATAGTCATGGGTAAATTAGGTAATTATGGTTAAAAATAAAATGACAAGGATAAAAACATGACCCTAACAGATGCCTTATTTAATTTTTTGAGTATATATTGTAAATAATTTTCCTTTAAAGTTATTTATTTTATCATGGTGATTTATTTCTAATATTTTTATAAATAAATAATTAACATAAAATCTTATGTAATGTCGATGGAGTAATGATTCCATTATTAGGTAAATAAAACAAAATTATTTTAAAAAATTTTAAAAATGATATTATTTGAATGAATCCTTGTGTTCTAATTTTTTTTAGATTAAAATAAAATATTATAGAGGTAATTATTTACTGGAGTTAAATTATTCCATTTTATTCATGTTATTAAATTCAATGTAAATGAATATTTCTAAAATTGACATCAATAATATTTTATAATAAATAATATTTAATTAAATGAGTCAAAACTACTAAAAATCCTATCTTCAGAAAATATATTATTAAAATGTTGAAAATATAAATTTTGTTCCATTTAAGGGACTTTTTTCCTTTTGTAGTAAATATAATAAGCACATAAGAGTGAGAAACATTGATATTATAGTAATTGTCAAAAGGGTTAATGAATGGTTAAAATAAAAATATTAGGGTCAAAATGGGATCAAAACATTCAAAAAAATTATCTTATGAGTGTATTTAGGATAATATCCATCTTCTATTATAATATTATCAATTTGGATTTATTTATACAACATAATTAAATTATATTAATTTAATATTTTAAGAAATGTCAAGAGTGCACCTCCCCTATCTTATAAAAGAGGACCTCTTCTTCTCATTTTTACATACTTAAAAATAATTTTGGGTTAGAAAATTCCAAGAAAAATGCTGTAATTTCATACATGTCCATGTAAAATATGCATTATTTATGGAATAATACCAAACTTTGAGTGCTTAAGGTGTAAAACAAGGGAGGTTGTCTGAAGAAGAGGTATAGTTATTATCTGAGTGTTTTCATTTTATTTCTTATTCCACCAATTTAAATAATTTCATAACCCTAATTATATAATAACATAATTATATTCCATATACTTATATGTTATTATTTTAATGCAATAACCTATATCCATCTCTATCCTTTATCAAATGGGAATGGAATCTATTATTTGGGTGTACGGCGGACTACCACCTCATGAGCCTATGTAATTAATTTTCCATCACCACCTCTCATAGATAGTTATATTAAAGGATTTAATGTATATATATATATGAAATTCATGAAATATTTATCCTTATTTAAATAAAATTTAACACCTATTTTCTCACCTTTTATTTCATTGAAAAATGCTAACGTTGTTTGTGTGTACGTGTGGACTACCACATCCATGAAGTGATGTGATTCATTTTACATTTCCGCATCAGATGTATTATATATATAAGTATATTTCATTAAAAATAACGTATTTATGAAATTATTATAATTATTTAAAGGTAAAATAATACTTACCTTTTTTCCTTAATTAACATTGAAAAATGGAAACGTTACAAATGCGTATGTATGACCTACTGTCTCCATGATTATAATTTAGATCGTTTTTATAAAAATATTTAATGATTGGTTTTAAAATTATAATTTATTTTTCAAAATGATAATTATTTAATGATTATTTTTATGGATATGATGAAACACTGACCTCTTTTACCAAAGTCAAGCTACTGAATACATTTTGGTTATATGAGCCAAATATCATCGGAACAACCAATTTGAACCTAAATGATTAAGTAATTGTATATAAAATGGCAATAAGAAATATAAAATGAATAATAAACGTGAAAAAGGATATCAATAAAGTAAATAATTAATATGTTTTTATTAATTAGAAAGATAAGGAATGCATGTGATGATTCATGCACACGGTAAGAGATTTTCTTTTAAAATTTATTTTTTAAAGATTCCCTCAAAACACTTTTTCTTCCCCATAAATAACTCTTAAAATTATTTTCTGGACGTATTTATATATCAAATGAAATATTATAAAGAAATTTTTATGTCAATATAAAATTTCCTTCAGTTTTTTTCAAAAGGTAATCATTTTATATATTTTATATGAAACATTTTGAATTTCTTTACAAATGATAAAAGGAATATTATACTATAACATAGATGGAAACAACAACTTTTCCCACAATTATAATAGTTATTTTATATTTCACTTCCTTAATAAGCTACCATTTTTTCCTAAAATAAAAACCTTACTTTCCTTTATTCTAGGACTTTTAGTTTTCAAAACTGGGTTTTAAAGAAAAGGGACACGTTTATATCAAAAAATGATTTCATGTGGGTGAGAAAAATATTTTATGATGAATGATTTTTTGAGTTGTGATTATATTATGAGTTTTGGGCATTATTTATGATGGTTTTTAGTACCATTATAAACTAAGAATCAGTGGGTCCATGATATCCTTCTAATTAATTGGGTATGGTTTATTATTGGAAGTTTATCATTAGGGTTATTCCAAGTATAATTGTAATGGTCATTTCTTGTGTCACTATAATGGTGACTCTATGTATTACTATGATGGTTATTCCATGTTAATCAAGATGGTTATTCAATTTTTATCCATTATATTTATTTTATATGTTATATTCATAGGAAAATTATGCCTTAAGTTTCTTATATGATTTATCTATTTTCCTATTGTTTTTTATTTAAAACTTTGGTTTTTAAAAATCTAAGAAATGATTTTTCTTTTTTTAATAGAAAGTATATTTTTTTTATTAAGGGTCAAAAGTGTGGATTTTTGAAAGAAAACTTGTATTTTAATTATTTTATATAATTATTTATGAGTTTTCTTTGTTACTTTAATATTTATTTTGAAATTTTTTATGAAAATACATGGGTGGTGAAGTTGGTTTCTTAGTTAAGAACATGTTTATTTTGATTTAAAATAATATGTTGAAACAAGAGAAAATCATAATTATTCATTGAATATCAATTTTCTTCTTTCTTTTTGTGTATATTACTGAGATATTTTGTGCTTATCTCACATTTTAAAATGTTTTCATATGGTTTAAGGATGGGTAAGGGAAAATAATAAGTGAAGTTGAATTTCATAATGGTTTTTATGAAATGAAATCATGTTTTATTTTAGTAAATCTATATTATGTAGAAAATGGATAATGAATATAAGTGTATACAGTTTATTATATGGGTTTGTTATATAATAATTATGAACTAATTCTATAAAACTATAAACCTAAAAGATCCTCTTGGATGTAATAATATTAACTCTTGACTAAAAACTCAAGACTATGTAATGTCTAAGGTTGGGACAGTATAGTTGGTATTATAAGAGGGTTTAGAAAACATTACAGATTATGATGTTTACATGTGATTTTTTCTTAAAATTTAAGGATACAATCATGGGTTTTAAATTTTAATGTTGATGATAATATAAAGATCTTATAAAATCATTTTTATGTTTTAGGTGATGATATTTTAAGGTGAATGGTGAAACATTGTGAGATATTTTATTATTTTGAGGTATATATAACACTTAGATTTAATGTAAAGTATTGTATCAAAATAAAGTGGTTAAATATTTTTTTATATACACAAAAATGTATTGTAGAACCATTTAGGTTAAAACATTCTTTAATATTGATGTTATTTAGGTAATTTTTTAGAATTTAATGGTAAAAATATTATATAATTTCTATGGGTATTGAATTTACAAGGGCTGATTTTATTTTAACAAGAAAATTAATTTTATGTTTTAATGATGTTATTTTATATATATTAGTGATATTTTATCAATATGTTAGTAAAATTATCTCACACAATCTTCATATCCCTTTCATATGATTTAATCAGCCCTATCATAGAAAAATATTGTTCAAATTATTTTTTAACGACTTTTGAAAATCCAAATCACCTACTAGAAGCTATTTAATCTATGTAACACAATTTTATTTATCTTATTTATTTATGGATCATGGATTAACTTTTATTTTATTTCAAAATACAAACACAACCATCTCATTTAGAAATGAAAATTCCACCAAGGACTTGACCTTTTCTTTTTCAGAGAAATCAACTTCTTGTTGAAAGATAAAGGTGATATCAATAGCATAATGTAATACCCAATTATCTCAATTTATGGTATGTATTATACTATTATATTCTAATTATGAATCGTGGTTGAGTTTATATTAAAGAATACTAATGAAATATTTCATATAATTGATTTGCAGAATAAATTATTAAGGAATAAGTAAAAAATCATAATTAATGGTTTCAGAAGGTTTCTGAATGAGGGATGTGTTTATCAAAGATATTATGATATATTATAACTCTTATGTGAATCATGAAATACCTAAGGATTATTCTATAGTAGTTCATATATTCAAATTTGGGAACATATGTTAGTTTGAATCGATACCTCTAAAAAGTGGCATAGAAAACTATGATTATTTTTGTTATACAGTTATTGAGTCGTAATTGATGTTTGAGGTATATTTACATTTCAAGATTATCTTTTGTTTAATTAATGTAATTTGATTAATAATTAATTTTCATTTTTTTGGACATAAGTATAAATGTATTGATAACCTTTATGGTTTAATTGACCATTTATATTGACATAATTATGGATTATTACAATTTGGGAACATTTTTTTATTGTATAGATAACCATGGGACTGAACATTGGATCAGTGATTTTGTAATTAATGTTGTTTCAATAGAAGTTTACTATTTCTTTAACTTATATGATTAAGGTAAAATAATTTTTTTCAAATAATATGGTATTTTATTTGATTAATAAAAGTTGAATATTATTTGAGAATCATATATGATTTTAATGTTTCTTTATAGTGATTCAGGTCATTTATGGAAATGATTAGAATATCTTTGAGATTATATGACTATGTAATATATATGTTTTAAAATGTGACATTAAGAGTGATTTCCATGATTTGGAGATAAAATTTTGGAAGAATACTTGATCAAATAATTTTAACCTTTATGTTTTAATTTTATTCAAGAGTATATTGATGAATTTTCAGTATAATTATTTATTGAATGATCTAAGTTTCAATTTGTGTGTTATTTTTGAGGAATTGTAAATTAGTGATGTATTTCATAATTTAATGGTTTATTAGTTTTGGTAATTGTCTTATCTTGTGGTAACTATATTTATTTTGGGATAATATATTATTATCTTTTTATGTATTATGTGATCTATTATAAGTTAATTTTAGTGCTTCATTCATGAAAACATCACCTTGAATACTCATAATTTGAGGAAAAATATCGGATTTTAGTAGAAATTGTTTAAAGGAAGAGATTCTACTGGTCAAGTATGTGTATTTCATAATTTTATTATTTTAGATAGTAATTTAATTACTAAAATATATGGAAAAGGATTTTGAAATAAAAAAATTATTTTATTATCTTCATTTGTGGGGAATCGATAGTCTCTTCACCTATCATATATTTATGATTATTTTCCATTAACATTCTCATAGTCATGTTCTCTGTCACTATCTATTAGTCCTTGGGAATTATTTTTCTCTTCCATGTCCATATTTTTACTTCCCACTAATATTTTTTAATTAGAATGTTAATTATGTGTTTTTCTATATAAACTTCACATTTCCGTTTCCCTCTTTTTAAGAGGAAGATTTATTAACCCTTTTTATGATGTGGGATTTGAAAAATGGTATGTTTCGAAGGAAACCCTATAATTAGTGAGATAAAGATAAAATTTTAAGGATGACACTTTAAAAGTGGGTATAATGTAACACCCCCAGACTTTTAATCAAGGAAATTATATTTGATAGCATATACAACACACAAAACTAAGCTTAAATAAACCATGAAATATTATTATTTAAATGTGGCCATTATAACCTAGTCGTTGAATTGGAATGTGAGATTAGGACTATTTTTTTCAAAATTGTAAATGTATTTTCTAATCCATACATAGTAAATAATCAATCAATTTTTTTAAATTCATTTAACTCTTACAAATTATATTTACATCAAAAATGGGTTTTATTAATTTTCATGTGAAAATATTATAATAAATTAATGGAAATTTTACAAATTTTATTTTATTAAAAGTTTATAATTTTATAAATCATAATATTAAAATTTTATTATGTTGAAATTTTGTGATTTTTATAAACTGTATGATTATTCAATTAATGGTGACAAATACTAATTTTAATTGAAAACTGTTATTTAATTTAAAGTATTTACAATTTAAAATTATATTATGGATTAGTTATAAAATTTATTTAGTTATTTTTTATTAAAAATAATATATTTATGGTCTAAACAATGAATTTTCTACTGGAATTTGGTATAAAAACATTTTTATATTTGAAAGTCATTTTTTTGAAAACTATTTTGAGTGTGCATTTCCAGTTAAATTTTAAATTAAATTTTGATAGTTCTATTTTTTTATTGTTGAAAATTTGATTCCATATTTGTAATAAGTGGGTCCTAATTTCTTAAATATTTCCCTATTAGTTTTTCAACATTATAAATAGTAATCTTAGTAAATTTTTTACCATTATCAAGGGTGAATTGGGTAATTGAGGTTAAAAATAAAATTATAAGGACAAAACAATTACCCTAACACTTCCCTTAATTTTATTGGATGAGTATGTATCATCCATAACCATAAAAAATCCTAATATATGGCCTTTTATTTCCATTTGGACATTATTTTGACTTTTATAATATTTAAGGGAATATAAATCCAAAAATGTTACACTCTTGATTTTAATAAATATAATATTTTTAATAGAGGGATAAATAACAAATATATTCCATTTTAAATATATATTTTAAATATAACTTATTTTTTCATGTTAATTTATTTTTAATTTTTAGTAAAGAAATAATTAACTTAAAATCATACGCGATGCAGATTCAATAATTATTCAATTAATAAACAATTAAATTGGTGATTTTAAACATGTTAAAAATATTATGTTTTGAATTATTCCTTATATTCCAAAAAAATAAATAAAAATTAGATATTATATATTATTGGATGAATTATATTATAATTACATTGTTTTATTAATGTTATTAAAGGTAAAGTAATTGAATAGTTCTAATATTGACACTAATAATATTTTATAGTAAATAATAATTTATTAAATAGTTTAAAAATAAAAAACATATATTTTTATAGGTGATTGGAATAAACTTTAAAATTCAAAATGTGTACAATTTATTGTTCTTTTTTCCTTTTATAGTAAATATATTATCCCCTTAAGTGTAAAAAACATTGATATCACTATAATTGTCAGAAGGGTTAATGAAGTGTCAAATCCAAATGATAAGAGTAAATATGTTATCCAAAGATGTCTAAATTTTATTGAATGAGAGCATTTAAACAAAAAATTGTATTATATTTTAACACTATAAATTTTGATCCATTTGCACATAAAAATTAGTTAATATTATTTTAATATTTTTAGTAATTCCAAGAGTGACCCTCCCCTCTCTTATAAAAGGGGACCTCTTATTCTCATTTCTACAAAATTTAAAATAATTTTTTCAACCATTACCAACAAAATATATTCTTTACGCCCCTATAAACATTATATCGTACTTATTTATGGAATAATTCCGAACATAGAGGTCTTAATGTGTAAACCAACTGAGGTTGTCTAAAGAAGAGGTATATCTCTTAGTCGAGTGCTTCATTTTATTTATTCCTCCACCATAATAAAATATTCCATAAACATTATTATAAAATAACATAATTATATCCCATATACTTATATGTTATTATTTTAATGTCATAAAAAATATCCATGTCTAACCTCAATCAAATGGGAAAGGAAACCATCATTCTTTTGTACTGTGTACTACCACCTCACAAACCAATTCAATTCATTTTCCATCACCACCTCGCATGGATTGTAAAAATTATGTTTTTAATATATTTATATTATATTAATGAAATATTTAACATTATTTAAAAATAATATTACATCTGTTTTCATGACTTTTCGTTCACTAAAAATTGATAACATTGTTCGTGAGTATGTGTGGACTACCACATCCACGAAGTGATGTGATCCATTTTTCATCACCACGTAACATGGAGTATATATATAAGTATATTTAAATAAATAATATGTTATTTATTATGTTCTTATTATTCTATAAAGGTACAATAATACTTACCTTCTTTCAGTAATGATCATTGAAAAATTGAAATGTTACACATGCATACTTGTGTCCTACTATCTCAATGATTGTAGCATAGTTAATTTTTTATAGACATATTAAATGATTGGTTTTAAAATTATAGTTTATATATAAAAATTATGATTATATCATGATTATTATTATAGATATGATGAAATAATGACCTCTTTGACCATAGTCAAACTACCAAAGTCATTTTGGACATACGAACCAAATAGCATCAAAACTTCCAATATGAACTTAAATGACTAGGTAATTATATATTACATGGTAATAAGTGAAATAAAAGTAATAATAATATAATTAAATGGAATTAAACATTGCATAATCTAGTTAATTCAACTAGAATACAGTTATTACATTCTCAAATATCCTTTCAGTTTAGAGTTTTAGATAATTATAACATAATTCATACTTATCAACCCATAAGCATAAAAAATGGGTACTACATAAATATTATACATTTCTTCCATAAAATAAAATTTTTTAATAAAAATTGAAATATTTTTATGAAATTGATTCAAAATATTCATCTTGGAATCTTTTATTATCTTACCTATCTTTAAACCCTAGGAAATCATTTCAAAACATGGGATGAGAATAAAAATATTAGTAAGGGATATAAAAGAAAAATTAAATGTTAGTACATAAATACTTATAAACATATGAAATCATTTTAGAAACATATTCTAATCCCTATAATGTATTATATACTTACTTCATGAAAAAAGATGATATTTTCATAAAACATAGAAAACATAATCAAAACCAAATAGGTAACTTGTGGCATTAATTACATAGGATTTTAACCCTCATGGATACCATATCATTTCTAACCCTCATGGATACCTTATAATGGAACACTCTCGACTGCTTTATAATGTAAACATCACTGCTACCTTGTGGTGTAACCATCAATGTTCCATATTGAATAACCATTATGGTCAACTTCCAACATAGACATACACAATGCATTTGAGGGAGATATAGGTACCACAAATTATCATAAAAACTTCCCAAGAACCCGAACATATTCATAAAATAATAATAATATAAAAAAATTCTTTTTTCAATTATGTAAATATAGAAATTTGAAAGAGTATTTTTAATGAAATTCCCTTTACCTCTGTTTCTTCTTACTTTTAACATGTTAAAAACTCATGTATAATGGTTTAAAGAGTCATATTGATATATTACAGAACTATATTAATATTTATAGTTACTTATATGATCTTTTTATAACATCTTTCTTACCATTTGTTGATAATATTTTGTTATATTCATTGTTTTGGGGGAATTTATTTCATGGTTTTCATGGTTGGTTCATTATGGATTTTTTGTTTGAATAGAAGAAAAAGTCCAGAAGTGGAATGCAATGGTATTAATATGATTCCATTATTTTAAATTATACCATTTATCATTTTTTTTCTAATATTAGGATCATTTATTAGGTAAAACATTCATAAAAAAGATTTAGTTTATTTTGATGGGTTTTTATGACCATCAAAAACTTATATCATTTTATTTAATATCATGTTTATATATTGGCTATAGAAAAATATATAACTTATAATATGTATAATTCAATTTTATTTAAACATAATAATGGTTTTATTACCATCCATAAAAGAGGTAAAGGAAAATGAAAACGCATCATAAATGATGACGGTAAATCGAGACATCATAAATGATGTTTTTATTTTTATGAATAAGTGGATAAGAGGATATGTATGATTATGTAAATTACACTAAAACAATATCATTATAGTTTATGTATTATATTTTATTTATCATGTTACTTGGATGAGTGGATTTGAGCATAGAATAAGAAAAGAAAAGAAACTGAAAAAAATGAAAATGAAAGAGGATTTCACCTCATGAAATCATCTCCTTGAGAACCTCCTTAATGAAATTTATTTTGGTAATTTGGATATAACATAAGGTCCTGTACTTGGGTAAGATTCTTGGTAATGGAATTGGGTAGAAATTAAACAATCTACAATGATTTCTAGGTGTAATGAGAAGAGGTGGTGAGGGGAGGTATTTATATTGGATGAGAGGGGTGTTTTTTATTATTATATTCATTAGTTTATTATTTTGGATAATTAATATTAATAGTTTTGATCCTATGAATAAATATAGTAGATGTAGAAGGATATTTCTAGATTATGATATTACATCATCCATACATCATCTATGACTACATAATTGATACATAACTTTTATGCCTTCTCTATGTTCTACCCATGTGTCTCTTGATCATATTAACTCTCTTAGCCACCAACTCTAATAATTTTTTTCCTATAAACTACATTTACCCAACTATATCCTAAAATTATGGAGTTCTACACTGCTTCCCATATAATACCTCAAATGGTTATATCTTTATAACTATAATGGAAACTGTTATTTTAATAAAATTACATTGAAAAAGATGTTGATTCCAACCTCCCTGGTATTGAATTGAATAATCACATAACATGTCTTCCAATTTCTGAATTTTTTTTCTCAGTATGCCCATAAGATTAAGGATTAAAGGTTGTGATGAAATTTAATTCATTTCCTAATGACTTCTGAAGGCCTTTCCAAAAGTTATAAGTGAAACTGGGATCATGATCGGATACAATAGAGAGGGGAACTCCATATAACATGATAATATCTTTTATTTATAGTTAATAAAGATTCTATAAAGACAGAGTATCTCAAATGGGAATAAAATTTCCAGATTTTTCAATCGATCAACAATTACCCAAATTGCATTGTTACCTCAAGAGGTATTTGGTAATATCACCTAAAATACATGGATATATTGTCCAAATTCAACTATAGCACTGGAAAAGGTTGAAGCATCTGTATTGGTAGTTCCTTCTCTTCTTTAACCTATTGACATGTCGAACATTTCAAGGTAAAATCAGCAATATCATTGGTCTTTAGACAACATTAAGAATAATCCCAATGTATGTGTACATCTTCGTACAATTAAGATGAAATGAAAACAGAGAACTATGAGCATCACTTTATAACTATTTCTTCAATTATGAATCATAAGTAACCCATAATCTCTTACCAAATCTTAAAAAAATCTTTATTAATGTCAAATTATGAAAACTTACCTTTCTTAAGAAATTATACATTTTTCTATAACTCATTGTCTTCCTTCTGTGCTTTCTTAATTTTTTCAGATGGAGATGACTGTACTGACACCCGAAACAAAAAAAATGAATATCCTGAACCATCAACTTCAATGCCAATATTCACCAAATCATTAATCAATGGGTTATGTTCCAAATGTAACATGGTTAATATAGATTGATGTTTTTTACTCAATGCATCTGCCACATTTTTTCAGGATGATAATTTATCTTGAAATAATAATCCTTTATCAGTTCCATCCATATTCATTATCTCATGTTCAATTCCATCTGAGTGAATATATACTTCAAAATTTTATGGTAAGCATTTATTTCACATTTGGATCTATATAAATGATGCTTTATATTATAAAAAAACATAGTGACTACTTCTAAATCATGTGTGGGATAATTTAACTCGTGAGGTTTCAGTTTTCTTGATTCATAAGCAATTACCTGGTCATTCTGCATCAAAACACAACCAAGTCCCTTCAATGGAACATCATTGTATATGAACAAATCGCCATTTATGGAAGGTTGGTCAAAACTAGAGCATTCACCAATATTATTTATAGTTCCGAAAAACAAATATCACACTCTTATGTCAAAATTAATTTAACCCATTTTATGTTAACTTAGTTAGAAGGCTAAATAATCATGCATGGTTTTTAACAAAAAATTATTAATAGCATGATAATCTAAGAAAACTATGAATTTATGTAACATTTTTAGGTCTTGTCCATTCATCAACAACTTTTCTTTAGTAGTATAAATTGTCATTCCATCCTTTTTAACAATTTTCCCATGATAATAAATCTATTGTAACAAAAAAAAATATTTTTTAAATTTCCCGTAATACTTATTTTATTTATGTTTTTTCAGACAAATCCTTATATGTTATTCATTTTCTTCATATATTTTTGAATAAACCAAAATATCATATATAAAAAACAAAAATCATATTCAAATATTCATGTAATATTTTATTCATAAGATCTATAAATATAGAAGGAGAATTTCTTAAACGAAAGGGAATAATAAAAAACTCATAATTTTTATATCTAGTATGGAAAACTATTTTTGGAATTTCATATTCCTTCAAATTTAGTTGATGGTACCCAAACCTGAATTCAATCTTGGGACATTATTAAACTCACTTGATCTGATCAAATAAGTCATCAATATGAGGTAATAAATATATATTATTAATAGTAATCTTATTAAATGCTCTATAATCAATAAAAAGTCTCATGTAACCATCCTTCTTTTTAATGAAAAAAAAAAAGATAACCCCATGGTGAAGTGTTAGGACAAATGAAACCTTATCAAGAAACTCCTATAATTTTTTTTTCAATTTTAGAAGTTCAACATGAGCCATTCGATAAGTGGTTTTTGAGATTATCTTGTCTTTATGAACTAATTCAATAGTAAATTCAACTTCTCAATGAGGTATATCACAAAAAATCATAATAAAAAGCATATAGTTATTCATTTACCAACGGTCCATCAATAATCATTAAAGTTACCTTGTTTTAAACAATATGTGCAGTACTATATTCATTTCCATATTTTAACATTTTCTTATCTTCTTAATATATTACCAATGGTATGGGTTCATTCATGTATACAAACTAACCCCCTTTTTTAAAAAAAACATCTACAGCTCTAAAATAAATATTTAACATGATAAAAATAAATTCACTCCATGTTTAGAATAGCATAAAACTCTATTAAGGTAAAACAACAAGGTTCACTGATATTTTATTTCCATATATAAAAACATGAAGATTATTATAATTCCTTATTACCTTAATATTTCTTACTAGATTTTAAACTATAAGTTTTAATTTCATTTCATGAAATTAATTTTAAAATTTACCAGATAATTTATTATAAATAAAGGAATGTTTAGACCTCATATCAAACAAGACATTACAAAAATCTGAGTAGACAAAAAATGTACTTGATACCACTTAATTGGATAGACCAACATATGTTGATGTAGTTGTAGGGGAATTCACTGCACCTTTCTTCTTATAATATGACTTCTTTCTATCATTGATAAATTTCTTTGGGATTGTATTTACATAATCCCCCATCTCACCAAATTTTAAACACTTTACCGTTTTCTTATCATAATTAAATTGTATATGCTATTACTGTTTCAATTTTTCCTAAACCATATTTTGTAAAATTATTAATATCTTACGTGGTAAAAATGATTTATTAGTGAAATTTTGATTAATGTGTTAAATGTCTTAAATGATAGTTGAAATCTTGTAATGATTAATTAAATATTTATGGAGTTTTATAATTAGTTAGTGTGTTATTCCAAGGCCATCAAAGTCTCGGTGAAGACTAAATAAAAAATAGTAAATATAATATATTAAGTGCACGGTTTTTATTAAAAATAATTGAATAACTCCAAAATGGTGTGTCGTATGAGGTATATGAGACCACTATTATGTCTAAAATATGGTGTTTACCCTATAAGGGGTATAACATTTGAATGTGATTAACATTTGGATGCCTTTCTCATGAGATAAAGTTATTAAATAATAATTAATATACATTTTTATTAAAAATAACAAAATATCTCCCAAATGAGGCATCGTATAGGAACTCTGAGACAACTGATGGGTATAGAATGATGGTTTTAATCTAGAAGAGGTATAACATTCACATGAATCATATGTTTGGATGGTTCACTCATGATAAAAACTCATTTATTTTAAATTATTTATTTATTCCTATTTTTAAATAATAAATCATTAATATATCTCAAGCGGTTCATTGTATGAAAAATAAGAGTCCATCGTTGGTTCTAGAGTGGTGTGTTTACCCAAATAATGGAATACCTTTTATGTTTAATGTAAATTTGAGATTATCTGATTTTTATTTTAAATAATTACATAATTTATTTAATTGAAATTGGGAAACATTGTTCATCTTCTCCATGTAACGTCTTTCCTCCATTGACAGTGTTGAATTAAACCTAAACCATAAATTTTTAACCACTTTTATGATTTAAAAATGTAATTGACTCAATGATATGTAATTAAACACTCCTAATTAATCTTTCAATTTAATGAGTGGATTAATGGGGATTTTTTTTTGAACGGAGTTATGTGCATAGGGTTCTTGAAATAGTATCAACCTTGAAATATTATTTTGGTATTGGTCCTATTGAATCAGATCAAACCTGAAAATTCCAATGTGTAACCATCGACTCCTTGAAAGGATGGATCCAGACACTGGTAGGGTTCCCTCTTCCATAGTATGGGATTCTAAACCACATTTTGTTCTTCCTGTGTGTAGTTCCCCAATTTGGTCAATTTTTTTATTATTAATTATTTTCCAATCATTTATCATAAATATTTTTCATAATATTGATCTATTATACACACTTTCAGAGTTATTGGATTCATCTCGAAGAGCATAAGAAAAAATTTATTTTTGTTTCGAAGACAACATAGTATTCCTCAATCCATTTTTTATATTTTAATGGATCTTTGAAAATAAATTATCAAAGGGTAAACTCTAAATTATAAATGCATAATTTGTGAAAAAATTATCATAAAATAATTATAGATGGGTAAATTTTAAACAAATTGTTAGAAAATAGTTGTACAATCATCCAAGGATAATTGTAATATAATTGTTACATGACAAAGATTTTCAAAATATTTAAAAGATTATTTCATGAATTATTAAAGATAGTTTTTAAGAATTATTAAAGGATAATTATTGAAACCAATTATCATAATATAATTTAAAAATGATGATTTTTATGGGAATAATTATTAGAATATAATTATTCAAATTATCAATAGATAATTATAAGTTAACTATGATGTGACATTGATTATCGAAATTATCATGGGATAATTAAATGTTATATAAAAGGATAATTATCATAATTTTCAAATAATAATATCATAAATTTATCAATGATAATCCATTAATATTATCAAATGAAATTTTTTTAAAAAAAATTATCAAATATTTTTTATCATATTATAAAACGTAATATTTTAGTCGATAATTTGAAATTATCCATGAGAGATAAAATATCATCACATATAATATTTTAATAGGTAATTTTTGGAAATTATCTAGGAGAAAGAATGTATCATCGTATGAGTTATTTTTTTTCCTTTTGAAATAAAAAAATGGTACTGGTTCTAGGAACCCTTGATGAATATCGAGTTTTGGTGTGTTAATGATTATAATAAAAAGGCTATAAGGAGGTGTATTGAATGATACAGGGTGGTTTATCATTACCACTAACTTTGATGACCTTGAGGAAAGAGGTTCTATCCCGATTATCCAAATTTAATATCCTCTAATTATTTGATTTATTTCAACTGTTGATTTAAATTCAATTTCTCAACTTTATTTCAACTGATTAAATAAAAACCCAATTCTTGTGAATTTGGAGTTTTAAAATTATTTTGGGATGAGAAATTAGAAAAATCCAATTCCATTGAATTGGTGTGTGTGCTTATGGAAATTGGTTAATTTAAATTGTTGAATTAAAATTTAGGATTAATTAAAATGATTTCAATTAAAATTTTTTATTTAATTGTTGAAAAGAATTGTGAAATTGATGGAATATTTTTTGAATGGATATTAAACATTTGAAAATGCTTTAAAAGGTTTTGATATAAACCCAGTGGTTTTATCCTGTTAAAGAGGAATGTTTCTGATTAAGACATGTTTTAGTTTTAAATGGAAAATTGGAATTGAAATGGTAGAATGGGATTTAAATTTATTATAATAAGTATTAAAATAAATTTCTCATCATTGATTGTGTCATATAAAATGAAATCCTTTGGTTGATTGTGAGTTATTTGGACACACTCTACGATTACTACAACGTTCTAAAGTACGCATGAATCAGGTCACATCCCTTAGGAACTGGTGATGAGTCCTCTCTAACCAGGGTCAAGAGGATTTTAGTGTACACATATTGATGTGATCACTTAGAGAGTATGGATTTCTATAGCTAGAAACATTATCATACTTATTTAGAAGATAACCATATTGCTTGCTTGTTTATTTATATATGAGATATAAATGTATTTCAATGTTGATAAAACTTATTAACATTCCCCTTATGAAATTTATATAAACTAATTTATATAAATTTTTTATTTAAGTCATTTTAAAAAAAATCATCATTTGTAACATAAATATTGTGCTTAATGTATTTTCGCATCATTTTAACTGTATAGGATGATTTTTTTAAATATTATTTAAAATGAAAAACCTGATATATTTTAAAATTGAAAGATTTAATTTGGTTAATCAATTGTTGGAATATGTTATGGAATTCATGGTGATATTCTATTGGGATTTTTAGCTCACACCATACTTGTGTGTTTGGGTGTTTGCAGAATATCTTCTTCCAGGTTCAAGAAAACGGAAAGGATCCCTTGGAGGTGGATCCAGCTGTTGAACCATAGCCTTAGTGAGTTGTATCATTAGGGACCTGGGTTGTGTTTCCTTATTTTAGAACTTGGGTTATAGTACTTTGGGCATGTTTAATCCTTATTTTATTCTTTTACTTTACCTCTAGTGGAGTCTTCTTTTGATATGCATATTGTCTTGCTTCTTCTACTTTTGTATTATTATTATTGAAAAAAGAATTCCCAATTATATGATGTATGATTCTAGGTTCTATTTTTCAACCCATAGAGATAGGGAACACCCTTTGGGCTATTCCAGGTCCGGCTCAGTTTTTGGATTACCAGGTTACCTAGTCTGGTTCATGAAAAAATGGTATCAAATGCCAATGATGAGATTTTGTCTTGAAGTCTGTATGTTTTGTGAAATATTGTCAGGAATTAGGAGGTAGTTGTGATTGAGTGTCTGGACAGCTCTCACCATAATTAACCTTAAGCCTCCATTAGTGGTTATGGAAATATGTATTGTGGATTGGTTTTAGTCTTTTCTATATTTTGAGTTGCATATAGAAAAATCCAAATCTTTTCTGTTCTATAATTCGATATTATGTTTCCCTCATTTCTCTGTATGAACATTATCCAATGTATTCCCTTTTGAATTTTTATGTTGTGTAAGATCATAACATCATGAAGACATGTGAATAGGATCTAGGAAGAGTAAGTTGTTAAACCTTGGTGAGTGAATCCTCCAGTGGACCAGAGTCTAGTTGAGGTGATTGTGTGCACTATCCAAGTGCTAGGACAACCCCCACCTCTAGGCCCCATTCAGTGTCTATATATGGAACCTCAGGGGGGTGCTCTTAAAAATCAATCTCAACAATTCCTTAATTAGAAACCACTAGTTTTCAAAGGCTCCACTGATCCGTAACATGTTGAGGAATGGTTGGGGAAGATAGAACGTATGTTTGAGATCTTGGAGACACCGGACAAGATAAAGGTGAAGTGTGCCACCTTTCTTCCGGAGGGACTGAGAAGAAGATGGTGGGACAGAATGGTGATGACACATAAACTTGAGGGATCAAAGTGTAAGGACTTCACATTTCTTTTCATGGACTAGTTATATCCGAATTCAACAGTGTTATCCAAGGATGTAGATTTTTTCAATCTTGAGAAGGCCAAATTAACCATGAATGTGTATTAAAATCACATTGGGGGTCTTGTGGAGTTTTCACCTAAGATTTTATCTAATGATAGAATGAAGGCTTGAAGGTTTGAGTTGGGGCCTCAATCAGTAATCCATTATCATTTTTTCTAGCTAAATCTTCTTAGTTATGCTGATATGCTAGATAGGGAGATGATTATTAAGATGCACCTATTTGAAAAATTAGGGTCGAAAGGATTTCATTTCACTTCTAGTTGCAGCGTGAGTTCTTTTAATGGAGATAGGATTTGTGATGACTCGCATAGTGGTTCTCAACAATGGGTTCATTATTGACCTTCTGTAGTGACTAGGAAATTCTCCAATATCTGTTACTAGTTTGGTAAGAAATTTTTTTCAAAGAGGGTCTGCAGTGAGGCACCTAAGAACTATGGCTCATGTACACATTTAAGGAACTTACAGAAGTTTTTTCACAACTTTTACACTCCTCATAGTGGAATAGTATCATCACCATCGCCTAAAACCACAGGGAAGCCAAATTATTCATGTATAGAAGGGTTCTGGACACATGAATCCATAACGAATCTTCTTCATGTAGTGGAAGAATCTCTAGAAGAAGCTTATACAGATCTAGAAACAATGAGGGGTACCATTACTATAGATTTTTCATTGGTGACTTCTCTATTTAATACCATTGTACCTCACTCATTTATTTCAACCTATATCTTTTATCATCTTAATCATACTATAGAGAAATTATCTTAGAAAATTTATATTAATGAACCCCTTTTTATGAAGCGAGAGAAGAGTCTTTGTACTCCCTCTTATGTCTTCTCTCTGTCATATATAAATATTGTTTGGTTTTTTATAGTACTCGACATGAAATCTATTAATTTCATATTAAGATGTGTTGGATCATCTCGAATAAATCCTGGATTGATTGTTCTCTTTGATGGGTATACCTTACTACACCCATTGGTGTGCCGCTTATCATTCAAGGAGAATGTTATCCATGGTCTAGTAGAGGAAGACTATCTTATACGAAGTTGGGGAAAGTGATATCAGTGTTTTCATTTGACTTGGAGTGAGATTTAGTGATTTTTTATCTCCCTAAAGTTTTCATTGAGTTTCTTGTCGTGTTCCCTTATGAATTTTTTAGTTTATCATGGATAAGATAGGATGATTTTTCTATTGAATTGATGGTATGTACTCGACCAGTTTCAATTCCCTCTTATCGCATGGCACCAGCTAAACTGGAAGAGTTGAAGTCCTAGTTGGACGATCTTCTTGAATATATATTTCATGATTATGTTCTAGACGTTGGTGGGGATTGGAGTGATCATATGAGTCTAGTTGAGTCTTTTTATAACAATATTTTCTAGTCTATGATTAGAATGGCTCCTTTTGAGACATTTCATGGATATCCATGTAAATCTATTTTTTTAGATAGAGATTGGTGAATTTTCCTTGGTTGGATCAAGTTTGGTCTAAGAGACAACAGCTAAGATTTGGTTGATTCATCAGATAATGTTGATAGAAAAAAGCCTGTATAAGTCTTACACTGATCATCGGTGCGGGCCCTTGGAATTTTCAGTTAGATACTAAGTATTCTTGAAGGTTTCACCCCAATTCGGTCATCAATGGCTCAGGATTTAAGGGAAGATTACACCTCATTTTGTGGTACCTTTCGAGGTTGTTGATCAGGTTTGGAAAGTTTCTAACCTTTTATAACTACCACCATAGCTATTTTTAATACATAACTTGTTCCATTTATCACATATATGAAATTATCTCTCTCATTCATCTCTCCTTTTGAGCTGGAGTGATCTTGATATTGAACCTGGTCTATCTAGTACTGAAAGACCAGTCAGGGTTGTTGATTCTAAGGCCAATGTACTTCGCGTGTGGATGATACCTCTTGTCTGTGTGATATGAAAGAATGGTTATGATTCTCATCGGATGTGGGACAGGTAGGCACTGATGAGGTAGAAATGGAATTATCCTTTTCACTCAGAGGATTCTTTGTAGTCTTTTTGGTGGCATAAATTTCATATGGTGGGGAGGTTGTAACATCTCAATACTATTTAAGGTATTCATAAACCCTCTTGTGCAAAATTAATTATATCTTAAGTGGAAAAAATGATTTATTAGAAAACTTTTGATTAATGTTTTAATGACCTTAAATACTAGTTAACATATTGGAATGTTCAATTAAATATTTTTAGAGTTTTACAAAAAAATTAGTGTGATATAACAAGGCCCGCAAATTATCAGTGAAAACTGAATAAAAATATTAAATATAATATATGAAGTGCATACTTTTTATTCAAAATAATTGAATAACTCCAAAACAGTGCATCATATGAGAAATATGAGACCAATGTTATGTCCAAAATATGGTGTTTACCATATGAGGTCTATAACCCTTGAAGGTGTTGCTCATTTAGATTCCTCACTCATGATATAAAGTTATTAAATAATATTTAATATTTTTTATTAAATATATATAAATATCTCTCAAATGATGCATTTATTTTGGAAAATATGATACCACAAATGTGTCTGGAATGAGGGGTTTACCTTAGTGAGGTATAACGTTACTATGCAACAGACGTTTGGATGACTCGCTCATGATAAAAACTTTTTATTTTTAATTAAATATTTATTATTATTTTTTTATAATAAATCATTAATATGTCTCAAATGGTATGTTGTATGAAAAATATGAGACCACCGTTGGGTCTAGAACATGATTTTTCCAAGGAGGGGCATACCTTTTTTGCTTAATGGACGTTTGATATTATTTGATTTTTAGGTTAAATAATTAATTTATTTATTTAATAGAAATTTATAAAAACTATCCATCTTCTCAATGTCACGTATTTTCTCTATTGACAACACTGAATGAAACCTAAACCGTGAATTTTTAACCCTTTTTATGATTTGAAAATGGAAATGACTTAATGGGATGGAATTAAACACTCATAGTTAATTATTTCAATTTAATGAGTGGATTAATGAGGCTTTGGGTTTTTGAGCGGAGGTATGTGCATAGGGTTCTTGAAATATTTGCGACCTTCAAATATTCTTGTGGGATTAGTTTTGTGGAATACGGTCTAACCTGAAATTTCCTATGTGCAACCATCAATTCCTTGAAAGGTTGGATCGAGGTTCTAGAAGGGTTCCCACTTTTTTGGTGTGGGATGTCTATCCCCATTTTGTTCCTCCTATCCGTAGCACCCCAATTTGGTTCCTCTTTTATTTTTTATATTATTTTTATTCATTATTAATTATTTTTCAGTCCTCTATCTTAAATATATTTCTTGATATTGATCGATTTTACACTCTGTCAGTGTCGTTGGATTCATCTCAACGAGCATAAGTAAAATAATATTTTTGTTTCGAAGACAGCAAGGTTTTCCTCAATCCATTTTTCTCATTTTAATGGATATTTGAAAAAAATTATCAAAGGGTAAATTTTAAATTTTAAATGGATAATTTTTGAAAAAATTATCATAAAATAATTATAGATGGATAAATTGTAAATGAAAGTGTTAGTAAATAATTGTACAAATATTGAAGGATAAATGTTAGAGAATTTCCACATGATAAAGATTGTCAAAATTATCAAAATATTGTTACACTGATAATCGAATATAGGTATTAATAATTATTAAAGGATAATTATGGAATCCAATTATCATAATATAATTAAAAATAATAATTTCAATAGGAATAATGAATAGAATATAATTAGGAAAATTATCAAGGGATAATTATAAGGTAACTATCACATGACATAGATTGTCAAAATTGTCATGGGATAATTACGTGTTTTATCAAATGATAATTATCATAATTTTAAATGATAATATCATAGAATTATCCATGATAATCCCATAGTTTTATTAAATGACAATTTTAAATAAAATTATCAAAACAATTATCGTATTATCACATGTAATATTTTAATACATAATTTGAAATTATCCAAGACAGATAAAATATTATCACATTTAATATTTTAATCATTAATTTTGGGAATTATCTAAGATAAATAATGTATCACCATATGTTTTATTTTATTTCCATTTGAAATAAAATAAATAGTATTGGTTCGAGGAACCCTTTTTGAATTTCGAGTTTTGGTGTGTCAACGCTTATAATAAAAAGGTAGTGAGGAGGTTTATTGGACAATACAGGGTGGTTTATCATTGTCATAGACATCGATGACCAAGAGGTAGGTGGTTCCATCCCGATTATATAAATTGATTAACCATGAATTTTCTGATTTATTTCAACATTTAATCTAAATTCAATTGCATAATATGCCTTCAATTAACTAAATTAAAATATGATTCTAGTGAATCTAGATTTTTGATTTGGTATTTTCATGATAAATTAGAAAAATCCCAATTCCATTGAATTGGGATGGGTTCTTATGAAAATTTCATAATTTAAATTTTTTAATTTAAATTTTGGATTGATGTAAAATATTTCAATTAAATTTGTTGAATTTAATTGTGGAAAAGAATTATGAAATTTATGTAATATTTTTTGAATGTATTTTAAACATTTGAAAATGGCTTAAAATGTTTTGATATAAACCCAGGGGTTATATTTTTAAAGATGAATGCTTCTGAATAAAGCATATTTTGATTTTAAATGTTGAATTCTCATTTCAAATGGGATAATAGGATTTAATTTTATTTTAATCAATCTTAAAATAATATTCTCATCATTGATTATGTAAGAGAATATGCAATACTTAGGTATATTGTGAGTTATTTAGGAACACTCTATGATTACTACAATGTTCTAAAACATATATGTAGTAGGTCACATTGTATAGGAAATGTTGATGAGTCCTCTATGTCCAGTTTCCATTGGACGTATGTGTAAACATATTGTCGTGATCACTTAGAGGGTATGGATTCCTTTAGATATAAATACTATAGAACCAATTTAGGAAATGAATATGTTTCCTGATTGTTTATTTCTATATTAGGTATAAATGTATGACAATGTCAAAAAACTACTTTACATGCCCCTTATAAATTTATATAAACTATTTTATATAAATGGTTTATTAAAGCCATTTTTTTAGAAATATTCCATCATTTTTAAAGTAAAGATTATGATTGAATTATTTTCCCATCATTTCAATTTTATAGCCTGATTTGTTTAAATATGATTTAAAATGATGAAACTATTTTATTTTTAAATTCAAATATTTCCTTTCATTAATCAATTATTGGAATATGTTATGGAATATTTGGTGAGACTCTACTAGGATTTTAAGATCATGACCTACTTGTTCTTTCAGGTGTTTGTAGATTATCTTTTTCCAGGTTCGAGAAAAGGGAAATGATCACTTGAAGGTTGATCTGGCTGTTGAACTATGGTCTTCGTGAGTTGTGTCCTTAGGTACATGGGTTGTGTTTCCGTATTTTAGTACTTGGTTTGTAGTAATTTGGGATTGTTTGTCCCTTATTGTATTCTAGTTCATTACTCCCAGTGAATTCTTATTTTGATATGAAAAATTTCATGCTTCTTTTGCTTCCTCATTTTCATTAGAAAAATAAATCCCTACATGCATGTTGTATGATGCCAAGTTCTAATCGCCAATTTATGGGGATTGGGAATTACCTTTGGTGTATGTTAGGTCCATCTTGATTATAAGGTTATCAGGGTACCCTGGATGGTTCGTGACATAAATTTACAAATAATAATATCTTTTTTAGTCAAATCACAATACATATTTCCAAACATAACACATTAAAAATAATTCCTAATGTTTTCAAGGAATTACCTAGGGTTATTTTTACCATAATTCCCCCAAACTGGATAATAGACTTTCTTACCTTTGTATTTATTTAATTGATTCTTACCCATTTCTAGAAATCTGGAACATTTCTTCTGCGTGTTTTCAAAGTACATTGGATCATCAAAAAACTCCATTTATACACTTTTATCACATCAAAAAAGTTTCTCATAACTTTTAAATTCATCATTATTCAATTCCCTTCGATATCTTAGTATTAATCCTAAGTAAAATTAATTGATTTTACTATCAATATCTCGAGTAATATTTGGAGTGTACTTTTCCAATCGAGAGAAATTTGATTTATACGCAGCCACTGAATCTTATTAATTTTTCTTCAATTCATGGAATTTCTTTTCTATTCTAAGTCAAACCACCTTAGGAAAATATTTTTATAGAAAATATTTCTAAATTCATCTCATTATAATGCATAAATCTCTTCTCTTTCCCTAATATTCCTCACCATTCACCACCACTAGTGGGATTCACCTTAAAAAGGATAAATTGAAATATTAACCTATTGATTATATGAGATACCCATGTCATGGAATATCATTTCAAGGGATTTAATCCACACTTCATCCACCATTGGGTCATAATATCCACTGAATGCAGGAAGGTGTTTCCCCATAAAATGTTCCATTGTCCTCATGTTCCTCTATGGTATCTCTGGATGTTCTATTACATGGATTCCACTTCTATTTATTTCATGTGTAAACTAAACCATTCATGTCACAAACTGCTCAGTCACAATTCCCACCATTCCAGGTTTTTTATTCGGAAAGATATTATCCTCTTGATTCCTTACTATTTTAGTTTCCTAGTTTCTTCTGGGGAAAATCATTCTGAACAGACATATCATAGATAAAGAAACATGGTAATATTTAAATTCAATATCATTTCAAATTAACCATAAGGTAAAAATAATTTATTTTATTCTATTAACTTCATCATGCTTATAATTTTATATAAACCATTCTTTGATACCAACTATAAGGACTTGACCTTAAACATTACGTAATATAATTAATTCAACTAGAATACACTTATTGCATTCCCAAATATCATTCCAGTTTAGAGTTTTAGATAATTAAGAAACAATTCATACATATCATCTGAGAAGAATACAAATTATTTACTACTAAAATAGTATCCATTTCTTCTATAATATAAATGTGTTCAACAAAATGTGAAATATTTTCATGAAAAGTCTTCATAATATTCATCTCAGCTAAATATTTTGTTCTATCCATACTTAAACCTTTAGAAAAAACATTTTAAAACATTGGATGTGAACAAAAAATATAGTAAGGTACACAATAGAAAAATTAATGGTTATTCCATGAATTTTTTTTAATATATTAAATAGTTTTGAAAATAAATTCTTCTCACCCTTAGAGTATAATATACAAACTTTTTTAAAATATAATATTTTCATAAAACATTCAAAATATAAATATAACTATATGGGTGACTTGGGGAATTACATAATTAATATTGTAACTCGCATGGATACCATATGATTTGTAACCCTCATGGAATCCTTAAAATGTAACCATCATGGGTACCTTATAATTTAACCCTCACGACTACCTTATGGTGTAACCATCGCAGTTGCACTTGGAATAACCATTACAATAACTTACAACATAAAAATACCCAATAAAATGGAGGGTTATATATTTCCCACCCTTTATCATAATAAATTCCCAATAACTATATCATAATAATAAAACGATAATATTATAAAAACATTCCTTTTTGATTTTGTAAAAATAGAAATTTAAAAAGTGATTTCTAAAGATAATTCCATTACATTTAGTTCTTCTTACTTAAAACAGATTAAAAAATCCTGAATAATGGTTTAAAAAATGTTATTGATATATTAAATAACCATATTAATATTTATAATTCCTTATATGATATTATTATAACATCTATCCACCCATTTGTTGATAATATTTTGTTATTTTCACTATTTTGGGGGAATTTATTTCATGGTTTCTATGGATAGTTCTTTATGGATTTTCATACCGAATGGAATAAAAACTCTATAAGTGTAAGGAAATGGTATGAATATATCTAAATAAATTTAAATTATAACATATATCATTTTTTATATGAGGATGATTCATTAGATAAATCCTTAATGAAAATTATTTTGTTAATTTTGGCTATTTTTTCGACCATCAAAAACTTATATCATTTTATTTAGTATATTGTTCATTTATTAGATCCACAATATTATATAACATATAATTTTCATTTTAAAACTTTATTTAAACATGATAATGTTTTTATGACCAGATTTTAAGGTGGTAAATGATAATAAAGACACATCATACATGATGACGATAAATCAACACATCACATATGAGAGTTTCATTTTTGGAATAAGAGGAGAAGATGAGAGGTTTTATGATTTATATTACATTAACACAATAAAATTCCAATATATTTAATATTTTTTTGTTATCATGACACTTTTATGAGGGTAGGTGATGATAGGAAAAGAAAATAAAATAAACTGAAAAGAAAATAAATGAAAATGAGAGAGTATTTTACCTCTTAATTTATTCTCCTTGAGAGCCCCCTTAAGGAACTTGGTTTTATCCTTTTTGTGAGGCTAGAAGATCATGTACATGGGGAATAGGATTTATAATGTAATTTGGTTGAAATTAAACAAGCTATAAGGATTTGGAGTTGTGAGGATGAGAGGTGGCGAGGGGTGGTATTTATAGTGGAGGAGAGGGGTGTTTTTTATTATTATATTCATTAGTTTATTATTTTGGGTTAAGAATATTAATATTTTTTAATACATGACTTATTATAGTAAATGGAGAATTATAGTTTGACATTATGGACTTACATCAGCCATACATCATCCATGACTCAATAATTCATGTCTTTTCTAAATACCGTAAATTATTGTATTCCACTATCCACCAAAAAGTAAAGTATTTTAGAAAAATACCAAATATTTTTCCCAACAAATTTTTATATGTGTAGATTTCAAAAAAGGACTAAATTTTTTGGAAATAATTTTCTAAATATGAGATAAATAATTTTTTATTAAAATCATTAATTATTCAAAAAATATCGATTTAAAAATAATAAATTATTTTTTAATACAAAAAAATAAGTTAAGGTCTCATTAAATTATTTTATAATCATAACACAAAAAACATTAGTTTATAATTATTTTTTATGAAAATAAATATTATTTTAAATATTTATATTAATTATAAAATAATAAATAATATATCACAAAAATACCAACACTTAATTTATCATTTTACAAACATTTATTTAATTATTCCATGATATAAAAAAATTATATTTTAATTTATAGGATACATAAATTTTATTTATAATTTATTAGGTTAGGGTACTATTCAATTTTCCTAGATTCCTTAATTTCAATAAATACAACATTTTTCATTATACATTTATAATGAATTTAACTATTTAATTCCATAAGTACCTAGGTTATTATAAATAAACTTGAAAATGGATTATGAAAAAGTAAATAATTAACTAAATTTTATTATTCAGGATGATTAGGAATGCACATTATGATTCGGGCATAAGGTAAGGTACTTTCTTTTTAAAAACCCTATTTTAATGTTTCTCATTCAACTATTTTTCTTCAATTTCCCTAATTATTAAAATTATTTTATATATTAATATATAAATAGATAAAAGGTTTTTAAAATAATGTTTATTTATATTATTAATGTCTTTCAATTGTTTTAAAAAAATTAATCTTTTTACATATTTAATACAAAGTATTTTGCCTTTCTTTACAAAATAAAAAAAGGAATGTTCTATTTTAGCATATACGGTGACAATGAATTTTCTAGCCACCTAACCGTTCTTTTATAATTGAATTAATTTTTAATATTCCATCATTTATTCATACAAAAACCCTCCTTCCCTTTATTATGGGAATTTGATTTTTGAAAATTGGGTTTTAAAGAGAAGGAATAAATTAATATACAAAAAATATTTCTTATGGATTCAAAGAATGTTTTTATGAAAAATATTTTTATGTTTTATTATTATGATATGGTCATTTAGAATTATTTATTATTATTGGTGTTACCTTTATAAACCAAGGATGGGTGGGTCCATGATATCCCTCCAATAATTATGGAAATATTTATGTTTTGAAGTTGACCACGAGGGTTATTACAAGTATAATTATGATGGTTATTTCTAGTTTAACTAAGATTGTTTAACCAAATATAAATATGGTGGTTATTCCATGGGAACCATTATGGTTTTCTATAGTTAATAGTGATATGAAAATAATTCCTCAAGTAACCTATATGATTTTTCTATTATTTCATTTTTTATGGAAATATTCAGATCTGAAAAGGTAAGCAATGAGTTCTTTTTTAAATGAAAATATATTTTTCCCATTAAAGTTGAAAAGTATGGCTTTGTTAAAAAAATCATGTTTTTTCATGATTTTAATGAAATAATTTTGAGTTTTATTATCTTTTTTAAAATTTATTATGAAATGTATTATGAAAATATTTGGGTAGTAAAGTTAATATTTTGGGTAAGAAAAAGTTTATTTTGAACCCAAATTTTATTTTGAAAAAATAATGTTTTTATATGTTTTCATGGACTAATAGTTTCATTATTTAATTTTCTATCCCTTAATGGTATTTTTTTGCTCATCCCATGTTTTAATAAAATTGAAAAGGTTTTAGGATAGGGAGGGGAAAAAATCGAGTTAAAAGTCAAGAAGATTTTTCATGTAAAGAAATAAATTATTATTTTGAAAATTTTATATAATGAGTAAAATGGATATTGAGTAGAAGTTTCCAATTTTTAATGTATGGGTTTGTTATGTAAAAATTACGACCTAATTTTCTAAAATTATAAACCGAGAAAACCTCAGGAATGTAGGAAAATGAATTATTGAAAAAAACATTTGATTATATAATTTTTAAAGTCAGATCCTTATATATTATATACAGGAGGTTAGAACATGTATGAATGAAGTCAATACATGAGTTAAGGGATTTTTATATCACTTATATATATATGACAAATTCCATATTCAAAACTTTTTTCTTTTTTGTGGTGTATATACTACACATGTTTTTATTTTACTATTATTATCATGAAAGTAATGGGGTATACAAATCCATCAAAGGATCTTTCTTTCATGGGTTTTATGATTCATAAGTTACCAAGATGTAAGTATTTATTTCAAAAACATATTATTTATTTGGATTGTTTTATTATTCTTATAATCGTGAAATTTATTCATATACCTCTCAATAACATCATTGATCTTCTTATCCTATATTATCTCTTGATAATATATGTTTTCCTTTCATTTTCCTCTCATTATGAACAAAAGATACCAAAATAATTGTTTTAAGAAAAAATTTCTCTATTTCTTTCTTTGGTCTAGAATCCTTTATCTTATACGACCTTATTTTCTAAAAATATTTTAAATAATTATTTTAGTATTGTAAAATTATAGTTTAAATTCATTTTTAACCTTTCTTCACTTTTTAAAAAAAATTACAAGTAATCTTCTTTTCGTTTTATGAATGAGGTACTTTTAGATTTATACAGAAAAAGTTAAAGGAATCATTATTTTAACATGTATAGAATGAAAATGTATTTCCCACCATCATGAAAAATTAATGATTTAAATATTCTTTTACAGTTTTACAAGATTATTTTCTAGGAAAATGTTTTTTCTAATATTTTAGAAACATTTTAGTTTTTAAAAAGTGATTCTCAATGTGGAAAGGTTTTTTTCCTTATGAATGTTTTTAATGGTTTAATAATGGTATTTATATTCATCAATGATAAAAACAATTTGATTATAATTATTATCTTCTGGGGATATTATCCAATAATACCATCCATATTCTATCTCTGTACATTTTATGAAAATTATATATTTTCTATGGGTTGTGCATATGAAACCCGTTTATTTTCCATGGGTTGTGATATGGTGAAATATTTATTAAAAAAATTTCTTTCTATGATTTATGATATAATTAATGTTTTATTATCTTATTGACCACATATTTGTGATTTTTATTATGTGATAGGTGATCTTGGAATTATATATCCCTCTAATACATTGGTTAAAGATTAGTTTTCTATTATCAAAAAAGGTACACATGAGGTTATCCCATACCCAAAAGTCGGTGCATGAGAGGTTATCTCAAGACCAAAATAGGGTAAATTGGAGGTTTTACCAAGCTAGGATAAGGAATATGGGTGGTTATCCCATGACTAATATGTACAGAATGTTTTGGTGGGTATCCTTGACATAATATTTTCAATGCTTATGTGTATACCAAAAATATATGTCTTATACCAATACAATTATCTCATGGATCCAATTCTTTTATTACATTATGATTCATGTATTATGAACTATAAATATTTATACCATGTACTAATATTATGATCTTTTATAACAAGGGTATGGTATTAAAATTTCATTATCATTTTCTCATACCCTTATGCTCATGTTATGTTGATATCTCACTTCTTTACCATTGCAGAGCATCTAAGCTCAACCTTTCTTATGTTTATTCTCCATAGGTTTTGAATAAAGTTATTATTTAAGGTATTTTGAATAAGTGTTATAGTTATGAAGAACATTTGTGAGATGATTCAATTAACTTATAAACTAGTTGTTTATATGTCTATGTTTCCAAATACACTAAACCTTTATGTTTCTCATACGTGTTTTTGTATAATAAAGAGAATATTAATCTATTAATATGTAATATCTATGTATTAAATGTATGGGTCACTATATTTTGAATACAATTATAGGTTTATCTATCCTTTGGAAACTAGGATGATAAAACTTTAGTGAGAACCCTATGGATAATTAAAAGTATAGGAAAATGACTTGAAATTTTGGTAAAGGATAGAGCGAGTAGTTTCTAAGAAATTGTATTCATGTTTAGATTATAAAAGTGGATTTGGATCTGTTGTAGTTGTACCAAGGAAATTTAATTTGAAATGGGTGCATTAGGATTTGAGTCTTTCATCACTGAGTTCACGATAGTGGGTCTTACTGCACAAATGGTTTGACACTCGAGGGGTATTTTTTAGAAAATCCAAAAACTTGTTATGAACTATTGAGAAGTATTTTAATATATAATGATCATTAATGACCTAGGAAAAACATAAGGTTTAACAAATTAAAAATAAAGTTCCATGATTTATAAATCATAAATGGTTTTTCAAAATTATATGGTTTTCCTCTCTCATTATTGTTGGTCTCACAATACTTTCTTATTGTAGTTAATGTCCAGAACCAAACGGAACCATCTCAATGCTAAATGTGTTATAAATTTAAATGATTTTCCTTGTGATCATCCAAGTGTTATGTGATCTTTAAATAAAAATATTTTTTCAATGCTTACACAACATTCTCAAAAAATGAATCCAGATGAACATCCAAATGAGTGAAGGAGGTAACAATGTCTTATTAATTACTTCATGAGGTGACATCCATATATATTTAGAGTAAACACTTATCTAATAATTTCTACATAATATATTTATACCATTAAAATGATATTGTTCGTTCTCCAGTTTTTGGATCATGAGATATTCATTTTTTTGTCTATTATTTAGAAGGTGAGGCATATCAATGGTGGAATATTATAAACAATATGAGGAAACAAGAATAAATTTAATCAATGGAGTGGTGTGAGTTTAATAGTTTTTTTTAATATGTACTTATAAGATATTCAAGTTACAGAAATAGAGAAGGACTTATCGGAGAAAATGTAAAAGGATGATGTATCTATTGGTACCTTTGAACCTAATTTTACAAGACTTGTGAGGAATGCTTCTAGTATTATCATCCAACCTAATATAAAGGTTGTTCAATTATTCAGTTTATTAAATCTTGGTCTCTGAAGTGTTTTATACATAAGTGACTTTAATATCTTTGAATAAATTGGATTATGTGTTGTCATGGTTGAAATGGATATTGGATTTAACCATCAATATCATGGATTTTATAAGAGAAAAAAGGTATACTTTGAGTAAGGTACTAAGAACCATAGAGAGAAGAATATGAGCCTTCCTTTTTCAAGAATTGTGTAAGAAAACATGGAGGAAATAATCTCAAGGGAATTGGTAAGTGTTTTAAGTGTGTGAAGGATGGTCTTCAGGGAATAAAATATAAATGTTATGGGAAAGAAGTTATCTAATTATGTGAGTAGAGAGAAAGTTATGAAAATTGTACAACCCACAATCTAGTTTTTAAAATTCAACAAGTATTGTCATTATAAAAACCATTTCTTAGATTCAAAGTGTAATTTAAGATGGTCAACATCATCAACCTATTAATATGAGAAACCATGAGAAATATCATGAGATCACTATTTCTGATTAGGGGTGTGATAATGAATTGGTGATTGGTATATGTAACAAAACTCTATATCTGAAAATTTTAAATTTGACTATGGATCAACCATTTATTCTAAATCTAAATAAATTTTTAAGGGTATAAAAATTCTAGAACAATGATTATATTTTCAATTAGAAATGGAAATACCTAATGGTATACTGATTTCATCTCAAGTCTATGATTATTCACCAATTGAATTTTATGGGAATTTTCTTCCTGAAAGTCACATAATTCTCCCTTTAGTTTAATATGATGTTATCATAAGCATTAATTGGATTTCTCTGCACAAAACCCACAATAATTTCAACAATATAGGAGTCGTGTTTTATATTCCAAACCAACCTATGATAATCTACTGGTGTGATATTAAATATAAACTTCTGATGGAAATCATATCCATTATATGTGTCATAATTCCTACTCAAAGGGTGGTTTATCTTAGATGGTTGGTGGGGAACTCAAAAAATATTATATGCCTATTGTACGGGATTTTTTTTATTTTTTTCAAAAAAAATCATATTCTTCTACCGAATTTTGAATTTGTGTTTTTGATAGAACTAACACCTGGAACCACGCCTATTATTAAGACTCCCTAAATAATGTACCCAATTGAGTTTTTTTGAATTTAAGAAGTAACACAAGGTGAATATTGATAGGGGATTCATTCATCCATGTGTGTCATCTTGGAGAACATATGTTCTTTTTATTATGAATAAAGATGTATTGATGCTAATCTAAAATTATTATTAGGAACTAAATAAGATCACAATCAATAAAAAGTATCATATGACCAATATTCATGATTTTTTATATCGAATTTTTATAGATCAATACTATTCAAAGATTGAAATATATTTTATAAATCATCATTTTAGGTTCAATAATGAGGATATACTGAAGGAAAATCTTCATACAAGTTATGGACTCTAATAATATAAAGTGATTCCATTTTTTATTACCAATTCTCCCAGTATCATCATAGATTTAATGAATAGTGTATTTATAGATTAACTTAATTATTTTTTGATATTATTTATAGAAAATATTCTTATATAATAAAGTAGAATGGAAGAGAATGAACATCATTGGAGGATTGTACTAGATACCCTAAATAAGGATAATTTTCTGGAAAAACATACCAAGTGTTAATTTTAGCCACAAAAGGTCTCATTTGTTTCAGATAACCTCATGACACGGTATATATATGGATCCAAAAATGATAGAATTTATGGAATGTAGGTCCAGACTAACCATGATAAATGGGATCTGTAGTTTTCTTAGTTATGATAGATATTATATGTTATTTGTTTAAATTTTATCATAGTGTTCCAATCCAATCAAAATGTTAACTTAGGGATCCACTTTCCATTATAAAAATGAATGTGACACAAATTTCAAGGAATTAAAAAGAAGGTTATTTCATGCACCTATTCTTACATTAACTAAATATAGATAAGGGTTTATAATTTATAGTGATTCATTAAATAATGTACTGGGATGATTTCTCATTAACAATGTTATGGTTATATATTATTTGTCTTGAAAATTGAATGTTTATGTTAAAAATTACATAACTAATGATTTAGTGTTAGCTGTTATAATTATTTTATTTGCGAGGTGAAGGAATTATCTTTACATAGTAAAGTGTTATATGTATATTGATCATAAAAGATTAAATTATATATTCACTCAAAAGGATTTGAATATGAAATATTGAATATGGTTGTAGCTAATTAAGGATTATGATTGTTCGATAAATTATCACCTTAGGAAAGTGAACAAGGTGGAAGATTATCTAAGTCAGAAGGATCGTGTAAGATTATCTATAATGAGTAAAAAAATCAAATATTTATTAATTTTTAAAGGATGGATATGGAAATATTAAAGTAATTGTAGAAATATCATATTGATCAAATGAGGTCACTTACATTTATCCATTTATGGATTAAATACGCATAAAAGGAAGAAGTATAACTATAGAATAAGTTGAGAAAAAAATCCTAAGTTAAACCTTCATTGTGATGGAATGATAAGGTTTAGAAACTATGTATGCATCCCATCAATACTAGATGGGAAAACATGATGAGAGATATTGTGGATTTTGTTATCGGTTCTTAGTATGTCAGAAAGATAAGGCTAACATACAAAATTATAAGAGGGTGTTATAACCAATACACATACCATAATGTAAATGGGAAAACCTCCCCAAGGATTTTTTTTCATTAGACTCCCAAAAATGTGTAAGTTCGTAGTGTTATTTGGGTTGTGGTTTATCACTTTATAAATTCAACATACTTAATTTCAATTAGATAATACTTCACTATTTATCATATATATATAATATACATTAAGTTATAAAGTTAGATGGATTACCACATTATATTATATCTAATCAGGATCTGATGTTTACCTTGATGTTCTGGAGAAGTATTCGGCAGGATATTGATACATAGTTATGTTTGGACACTACTTATAACCCTTAGACAGATGATCAGTATAAGAGGACCATTGAAAAGGTATAATATATATTGAGATCATGATCTATTTATTTTAAAGGTGGTTGGTATGAACACCTTCCTCATTTTGATTTTTCTTTCATAAATAGCATCCATTCAACCTGTTAGAGGGATCCTTATGATTCCTTCAATGTAAATAATTATAGAACTAAAATGTTCCCTGATCAAGTTGTAGAGATAATCTATTGTAACCTGATCTAGATGAGGAAATTTCCAAGACATTTATATCCATTCAGAAGCACATCAGGGTAGCTTAGACTCGGTAGAAAATTTATGCTAAATATTATCAGCATGATATGGAATTTGATATTAGTGAGAATATTTTTCTATGAATTTATCCTTAGAATAATGTTATGATATTTAAAAATAAATTAAAGTTGATCCCTATGTATATTTTATACTATGATATTCTTGATTGAATCCGGATGGTATCTTATCATTTGGAACCTTTGCCGAACTTCTCTAAAGTCCATTATATATTCCATATATCTCTCAAGAGGAAGTGAATATCATACCCTTCACATGTACTAAACTCAAAGTTCATACTAATGGAGTAATATATCTCTTATAAGGAATAACTAATAGATGTTTTGGATCATATAGTGAAAGTGATAGGTAATAAGACCACTCACATGGTCAATGTTTTGTGGTGAAACCAACAATATGAAGAAGTTACATAGGAACATGAGGATATGGTGAGGAAGAAGTATATTCATTTGTTTGTATAAGAGTAAAAAAAAATTAGTGAACAATTAATTTTAACGGGGTAGAATATAACACCCCAATATTTTATGAAATATTTTTTTAAAAAATAAATTTAATTTTCTCTATTATCTTTTATTACACGAAACACTATGTTTTAACAAATAGTAATACAATAAACCATTATAACCTAGATAAAAATTTGGTGGGTTTTAATAAAACTAACTAAATTATGAAAAGTATATGGTTTACACATGTATAAAATAAATTCATCAGATATCAATTTATTTTAAATTAAAATCATTTCAAATTACAATAAAAAAAATTTTGTAAAATAATTTTTATGCGTAAAATACGTTTTTATCTTAAAAATAAATTAATCACTATTGGTTATTTATTTTAATTAAATATATATATTATATATTAAATAGAAAAATTATCATTAATCTAAAAATTTTTTATGCATGGGATAAGAATAAATCCAGTTTTATTCTAAAAAACTATATTTTTCTAAAACGAAGTTTTAACCTTTTGTATATTTATTTTAAAATTATTTTTTAAAACTTTTATAAAATTTATTTCAAAAATTTAGAATAATTTTTTAATTAATATTTTGAAAATTAACTTATAGGTTATTTTTAGTAATTTTATAAAAACAATATTTTTTGATGAATAGTGAAAAATGTTTATTTTTATAGAAAAATGTATTTTTGTTTAAAGCATTTAAAAAGATAAATTATATTCTAAAATGTTTTTAAAATTAAAACTAGTTCAATTATGTTATTATTAATCCTAGTTAAGAAAATTTAATCCATTTTATCTTCAATTTTTATATAAAAACTTTTTATACTTATGAAGACTTTCATTGGAAAACTACTTTCTCGATGCATCTGTGGGATTAATTTTAAATTAAATGTTGGAAATTATATCAATTTAATTTTATAAAATTAATTAAAATTTATTAATCATCACAATTAATATTATTATCTATTATAAACTTAATTTTTGGTCATAATGATATGTAAAAAAAGTAAAAATTAATTATCACAATTAAGGATAAAACGTGTTTACTAGGGGATGAACTAAAAAGATAAGGGTTAAAATGACCTAAAAATTGTCTAATTTATGTTTTATTGATATATCTAGACCACATATATTCCAATTATTTTTAAATGTATATTTTTTATCCATTGTTTTTGTGTAAAATATGGGTATATTTTATTCTTTTCAAAATTTCCAAGTGGGTACTCACCCACACGTATAAAAGGGCACCCCCTCTCCTCTCCTATCCACACTTAAAGAGAATTTTGCATTAGAAATACCAACCCAGATACCCATTTAAATCATTTTAAAAAACATATAACACCTTTTTTGAACATAAAACCATTTTAGTAAGGATATAGGTGTAAACCTAAAAAGATTTCTTGAAGAAGAGGTATAGTCATTAACCCTGAATTTTTTTTTATTCATTCTTATACCCTATTAAAATATTTTTAAACCATAATAAAATAATAGAAATTATATATTAAATATAAATAGAATTTATTATATTAAATTAATAACCTATATCAATCTTCTTTTCTTTCAAATGGGAAATAAGACCATCGATCATGTATATGGCGGACTACAGCCTCACAAACCGATGAAATTTGATTTCAATAACTGCTTATCATGGATAGATATAAAGAAATATTTTATTTATAAGTATTATATTTATGACATATTTATACACCTTCAATTATAATATCACATATACCTTCATACCTTCTAATCCATTGGAAAACCATAATGTCACTCATGCATATGTGTGGAGTATCGCCTCCACGAAGCGATGTGATTTATATTTTATTACAGTAGGATGTCGATGGTAATAAAGTATATTTAGTAATTACATACGATATATATGTTATGAAAATTAATATATATATATTATAATTAATATTTATCTTTCTTTTATTCCATCCTTTTAGAAAATGAAAACAATGTTCATGTGTATGTATGGTCTACCATCTCAATGAATGAACTAATTCATTTAACTATATATATATTTTATGCTTTAATATTAATTTTTATATTATTAATATATATGATATTTATATAATTATAAAAATTATTAGTATTATTTTAACATATTCAAATTATAAGAACCAAAACTACCAAACCACAACATTCCTGAAACACAAATCAGTTATTAATTTGAATAGTGATTTTAACAATGAATTAGTAATAAAAATGTGGTAAAAGGTTATAAGTAAAACATATGTGGTATGATTTATATTATTATGGTTCTATAATAGATTTATAATAAAACAATATCTATTATACATTATGATCAAATGTTTATGAATGAATTTGAGACATTAGGTAATGGATTTTCATCTCACTTTTCTTTTCATGGGACACATGTCATATTCAGAACTTACAAAATTTGTGCGGTGTATATACTAACCATTAATGTATTTTATGATTCATATAATAAACAATTTTTGGTATAAATTTCAATATAATGTTATTTCTTTCATTTTTCTTGTGATTTAAAAGTTACAATGTGGAAATGATTTATATTACAATCTAATTTTTATTAGGTTTTATTAATTATGCTTTCATTGATAAAATTAACTGATCTTCCTCTCAAAAAACTCTAGAAATTTATTCTCCTTTAGTTATTTTGGGAAAATACATTTTTTCTTTCATTTTCCTCTTATTTTAAACTAAGGATACCAATATAATTTTTTTAATAAAAACCATCTTTATTTCTATCTTCGGTAAAAAAAATATAATCTCTTCCATGTTTATGTTTTCTATAATAATTAATGAACTTTATTAAAGTTATACATTGATTGTATAAATTCATTTTTTCCCTTTTTTTACTTTTTATAAAATGTTCTAAAAATAATATTATTTTCATTTTCCAAACAAGGTACTTAAAACTTTTTACAAAAAATATGAAAGGAATATTAGTTTTAGCATGTAGAGAATGAATAATGTTTCATGTAGTCATGAATGATAAATTATTTAAATCTTAATTTAAAAGTTTACAAGTTTATTTTCAAATAAAATTATTTCCCTAATATTATAGAAATTTTTTGTTTAAAAAAATTTATTTTCAAAGTGGATTATCGTATTTCACTCAAGAATGTTTTTAATGATATTTTAATGGTATTTCTCTTCATAAATGACAACAAACCATAATTATATTAGTGATTTAATAGGTAAATTATCCAATTATATTATCTATATTATTTTTCTATATGTTTTATGATTGTGATGAAATTATTTTAATGAAACTCATTTATTTTCAACATGTTAAGCTTATTAAACACATTTCTTTTCCATGGGTTATGCTATGTTGAAATGTTTATAAAACGCATTTTCCCTATATGAATTATGAAATTATGAAGGTTTTATGTTATCATGGCATACATATGTATTATTTTAATTACTTTATGGGTGGACAAGGAATTTTATATCCCTACAATTCATTGGGTAAATATTAATGTTCTATGAGCTCAAATAGTACATGAGGGGTTATCCCGATCCCAAAAGAGGGTAAATGATAGATTATCCCAAGCCTAAAAGATGTTAAATGGGAGGTTATAATAATAAAATACAATAACATGGATATTTTTTCCAATCCTAACATGTTATGAATGTATTTGTGGGTGGACTTTACATAATATTTTTATTCTTATGTATATGACACAAATCAATATTGTATGCCAATGTTATGCTCGTATATATCTTATTCATTGATTACTTTATGATTAATGTTTTATGTGATTAAATATTTATTATATGTATCAATATTAGGATCTTTGATATGTAGGTTATGGTTCTAAAATGATATTTTCATATTATCTTATCCTTATTCTCATGTTATGTTGATATCTCCCTTTTTTACCCTTACTAAGCATTTGAGATCACCCTTTCATATGTTTCCTCTCCCGAGATTATAAAGAAAGGTATTATGTATGATATGACTAAGAAGGTATATATTTATTTACAATATAGTGAAATATTAATTAGTTCACTTATGAACCAGTTGTTTTTGTGTGCATGTTTCAAAATACATTATACCTTTATAGTCCTCATGCATGTTTTTGTATAACAAAATAAATATTCATATATTAAGATGTAATAAATATGTATTAATATTATTGGTTTATTTACTTATTTTGGTAGGAATTTATTTTTACATATTCATACATCTTACTTTTGGTGTTGAGCATCTCTCTATTTTTCATCACCTTGTAACAGATTTGGAAAATACACCTACACTATTTATAGAAACAAATTTAGTATGATCATTTGATTTTGATATGGATATTAAATTTTTTTAGATATTTATTATGATTGATCATTATATGATCTTAGTGTCTTATTTAAATAATATTTAGGCCCTTTTGAACTGTAACCCTCCTTTGAAGTTTTTATAGTAGCAATTCATCCCTCAGCTTCTCGTAAAGATATAGTTTAATTTATTTCTAGATTTCCTAAGTGAAAATAAATAATAAAAAAATTCATATTAATAAAATTCATTTCATATTAAACCAATTTTATTCTTACTTCACTCTTTTTATAGTTTTTTTAACTTCGTCATCATGTATTTTATTTATTTCTTGATGAAAAGAGTCAAGTTCATTAATACCCTTAAATTTGACCTCTAGTTTTGCATTCTTGTCATCAATTCCATTATTTTGGATTATTTCAAATGCATGGAACTTATCATAAAATTAAATTGTGTCCTTTTCTTTTTCATGAATTATATTAAGTGACACTTTCTAAAATTTGTATCATCATTCATAAATATCCATGTTTATTTCTTATTTTTCTTCAAATCTTTTAGAGATATTTATATAAGTAATAACTATTTATTTTAAAGCTTCTCAAACTTTTATGATTATTCGTCAAGTACAATGATCCCATCTGTTATTATTTTAAAAATTATACAAATAAAATAGATTATTTCATGGGGAATCCATGAAGGATACCATTTATTTTAGTAATTGATTCATCTTGTGAATTTTTAGATATATTTTCACTCAGACTAGTTATTGGTTCTTCTTCAAAACACTTGATAAGAATTTTTATTAACCTACTGATTACCTGATTTTGTTTATTATTATTTTTTAAAATACATGTTTAGAACCTTCAATGTAGATTCAATAACAATTTTTTATTATTTCAAGATGGATTTATATTCATTAATATTATAGTATATAAAAAGTAAAAAATCGTCCTCTATACATAAAAAGGATTATTTATTTATCCTTTTATTATCTTTCTTTTTCATGTTCATCAGAGTCTTGGAAGAGATGGAAATATAATCAGTATTGGAGACAATTCCTCTGAGTTTTCACTCTATGTTAACATTTATAAGTGAAACTAAACCATCAAAAAAACATCCAATTTTAGAATTCAATTATAGGTATGACCTAATATGATTCCAATTGATGGAGACATGTTGTTATAATCCCAACACTGAGAGGGTTGAATCAGTGTTGGTATTATTTATAACCAATTTAATATTTTATACATTTTCACCTCCTCACATTGTACAGTGAATTGATATCTCCCTCTATCTCACTTTATCTCACCCTTTATAGGTATTAATTAATAGTTATAAAAAAATCACACAACAAGACACTAGAATTTATTAACAAGGATTTCCTTAAAGATGTATGACTACATCCCTAGTGTGTCTTTGTCATTATTCCATGAGTACATATTCCCTCTTATTATCAAAAACAATTTTTGGAAATGGTATGACATTAAACCTTAGGAAATAGAATGGAATTAGACCCATATAAATACTGGAACCAACCAATTTCAAAGAAGGCACTGACTTTATATTCCTTAAGTCTTTATAGAATACTGGATTTGGATTGCACCACTTAAAGTAGATCATTAATAAAAATCGTGTGTCCCTCCTAGATAGTGGAAGATTGATCCATATCCATAGTTATAGTAATATTATGGGTTTTATTGATCTCCTCTAGTCTTATAAGTAATAATAATAATAATATAGTTTGGATTTATCACTTTTATCATCCAAGATATGATCAGTAGTTGAGAAGACTAAAAACATATATTTTCTTCTTATTATTATTTATTTCATTGAAAGTATCTTTTTTATAAAATATCATATCCCCATTATTTCATCAAAAACTAATTTATTATAGGACTTCAGGGTTATCTCTCTCTTATCCCCTATCTATTTTATCAACTTGTAGATTATATGGTAGTCATGCATTCAAGCTTCTTCTCATTATACTTATTCTTCTCATTTTATACTCATTATATCATGTAAAACATAAAAAATTCACTTACAAAATTTGATATTCTCGGATTATTCAAATATTATTGTACATTATGATGTTCTATAACAAAAAATTATAAAAGGAAAAATATGAACCTTATGATGTTTCATTCCTTCTAGACTCCTGGTCGTTTTAAATTTCATTCTTCATCCTTGAAATCATATTTCTTTGAACCATGATTGAACACTATTATCATCATTATAATTGAGATTTTAATACTAGTAAAAAATCAATGAATATATTTCTTCATTCTCATTATAATATAAACATTATAAAATTCATAAAATACTAATCAAAAAACCAAAACATAAAGCTTCTAATAACCATGAGTATTTCAGGCATGCACTTCTAATAATGCCTTCATCATCCAAGAGTTAACAGTAGTTCATAATTAAAACTATAATAGGTGTGGAATGAAATCCAATGATGTGAGGATGAAGATTTAAACAATATTATGTTGGGTGTACTTTTAAATGATGAAAATGTTCCCTCATAGCATGATCCCACATCATAATTTTCCACGGGAGTGTGCTTGTTTATTACATGACCAAATATAAAGATAGTGATTGAAGTCTCATGTGGTCACCCATCTATGCAAACAATATTTCATTGTGCCACCCCATATGGTGTCTCTCAACTCCCCATTCTAGTTTCAACCAACATTGGCTGATACTCCTCTTAAACCACCTTTAACTAATTGTGATTAAGCCTAGTTACTTCCTCATAGAGGTAAAGTAAAATTTAGTGGCTAGCTAATGTTTGGATTATTTTTCCTTCAACACATCTAAAACACTTAATTTGGATTCATTAATCTAACAAATGTTTCATTACTTTTTGAAATGTCCCACCACAATGTCCACATTAAACCCTATGATGTTTGTAAGAGTTAATCACTTTGTTAAAAAGTCATAATTTCCAAAATTTCAACACAACATAGGTACTTCATCATGATAGATTCCTTTTTCAAATTAATCATAGTCCTATAAATAAATCTAAAAATATAGATTAAAAATATACATACCTTCAATTTAACTCATGGCCTTCTCTAAAATGCTTATAACACTTAAAACTGAACTTATCTCTTATAGAGAAAATATTTAGCATATTTTAAACTCTATGGAACTCATAAAATATGTAATTTTTCATTAAATAAAATATTTTCCAATATGTGAATGAATATTTGAGAATTCAATAATCTAAACTCTTCAAATGATAAAATATATTAAAATAAATTTGGGTTATAATCTATAAGAAACATCCTCATATATATTTTTTATACAATTGATATTAATTAATCCAATTATAGGACACAATTACTCATTTTTTTTATTTTCTAAATTATCAATGGTGTAATAATTATACATCCAATATCCATGATGCATCCTCAATCATCTCATTTACTTAACATAAAGTAACATCGTACTTGGGAACTCTTTTTCTTTTAAACAAGATTGAGAAATTTATATCTCTTCCTAACTATTCAACTTCATTGCATACTGAAATCTTTAATATTGCCTCCTGTATTGATATAAAATACACCAAGAATAGTAAGTGATATAAAAGTTATAAAAAATTATCATTTCATTCACCAACACACCTAAAATATCCCATCCTTATCAAATATGGTCATCTTGATCAACCATCGGTGATGGTCGCTCTAATGTGATGGGGAACTCCACATGAGCTTCAGGAACCTTTTTAGATTAATAGATTGAACATTTACCCCTGAGATTTATCACCTTCCAGTTAGATCCTTTTTTCAATAATTATAATATATTCATGAGATATCAATGTTTTAATGGACACAACATAGGTTATTTTCACAAATATGAGAAATAAAATTATAATAGTTGAACCCCCTAAACCAATAGTAAAAAGAGTCATACAACATTAAATCACACCTTAATACTAATCCTTATCACATTATTCATAAAGAAATATTATTAGATAATGATATAGTTTCAATGTACAAGAAAATAACACAATTGTTCCTAGACTTGGGTTCCAGTTTACCAAATAATGGTTCATATCCCAATGGATTAAATTACATTACCCTGTTATCTTTTAATATTGATTTACAAGGCTCATTCTTGGAAATATTTCTTGTCTCAATACTAATTATATATTATATTCATGTTTGAATATGATTTCATGAATTAAACTCAAATACATACCCCTATCATGATTGTAAATGTTTGTGGTCCATTTGAGGACACGTTGTTATTTTTAGTAAAAGTTCGGTGGAGTGTAAGGTTATGTTTCTGACATTAACTGGCCAATAATTAGGAATGTATCCAATGGATCCCATTACTCAACACCTAGAATTTCCTTGTAACCCAGTGATACCTCCTCCTATATGATATGATTTTAATCTATTATGCTACCATGTAGAGAACCAATTTTCATGTGTCAATGGGATTCCACTAATTCTCTTTAAATATATTAATTATATAAAATGGAAAGTTATTTAGGTTAAATATAATTGAAACTACTAATTATGCAGAGCCCCATACCGGATTTACAATTGAGACAATGGTAAATTAGTGGTTTACATTTAAAAATTATTTTCATTTAGTTAAAACTCTTAGAATTGTTGAGTTTCTTTGTCCTCTCAATGATATATCATAGTCTCACCTAATATATAGAAATAATAAGAAAAATAACATCACATGATATTTAAAAGGTGTGGTACAAAGACCTACACCTTTCCTTGTTGGTAAAATTCTACAAAAGGGATTCTCTATTTTAATCATATCATAAATTATAATATCTTGGGATACAACTGGTTTACACCCCAGTAGATGGTCCTCTAGTTGATGTGTGTTCTACACGCCATCAACACAAATCTTATGACTTGGCTAGTTATACCCACCAACAATCTTCTCTTCTCTTTTACTGGTAAGATACCCCGACCTTGAACCTCTTCAATAACTGGTTAGACACCCCATTCATTAGCTTCTAATTTTTGTTTTAGATCCTATATTATAAAATCAAATTTCTCCATAACAGTTAACTTCTTCCAAAAGTGTACTTGATATTATCTTTTTATGTGAAACTTAAAGTTTATATGTAATGTATTATTTAGAACTTGAGTTTTTGACCTTCTCGATATTTATTATCTTGACATTGATCTGAATATTCTCATCACACTATATAATCATGCATACAAAGTCTTCTCCAACAAGTATCTTCTAACTTAATTCTCTTATCATCTCGTTCTCTATAAACATTCACTTTACATTTGCAATAAATATTTATAATATAGTAGGAAAAATTATTTTCATGTAAATCATATGACTATAGCATAACATATATGATGTATCATGTAAATGTGGTTCACTTCATTGAATGTTTATATTCTAATGCTTCAAAAACAAATTAATTCATTTTCTATAAGTACATAGTACCAGTAACTATCTCTATGCAATTTCAAGAAAAATTATTTGTCATAGAACATCACCTAAATAGAACCTCACTTCTCAAAATTTTATCCTTCATAAAAATAAACACATTATTTTTGGAACTAAACTAGATAAAAATATAAGAATCCCATCTTGATTAGAATATCTCCTAAATTTCATAAATATAATTTTTTGAGAGTTAACTATTAATTTATAGGCTACTTGGAACATGGTTAACACATGATAATTCCTTAAAATATAGTATTTCAATAATTTGTATGTGATTATAAAAAATACATTTCATATTTCCAAAAACAACATGTCCTTTGTATACTGCATATACTACATAGAATTATCATTTTTCAAACTCATATTACCAGTATGTGCAATTATATAAATAAGAATATTTCTTTATCTCATCAACTACTAGAAATATTTCATATCATTTAAAACATTATATTCCTCAAAATTTCCTTCTCACTCACATACAACCCATATTCATGTCATTTGGTTTTCAAAGAATTTTGGTTCACAAGATGAAATCCTTATTCAACAACTCAATCCCATAATGTGTTTTCTCAAACTATCTTTAAATCACATAGGAACTATATCCACAAATCAGTTTCACCATATATCATTTTTTATCAAAAAATCATAAACCCCCATTCACATGATTTCCCCATTCACAAAGCTTATACTCCTTCCTTATAACATATATCAAATTTCAGCCTCTGTATGCAGAAATTCATACTTAATAAATTTCTAAAATTATATCAAGCTATATATGTTTTGGCATGGTTTTCAAACTCATATGTGATCACTCATTCATGAAAACCCTTGGATATAAAATCTATTCAAGGTGACATTTATGGAAATTACATGTGAAATGATTAGATGAATCAGATTTATCAGATTGGGTGGAGATCATTATATACATATATTTTTAACACATGAACAATGTCCCACAATGAATTATATCCTACACCAATTTTTTACTTAGCTGGGATTCACTTTATAAGCAATTACATTCCCTTCGGTGGGCATATGTGAGTAATAGAGTTTGATCTCAGTGTTACCTGGCACTAGCATGTAATTGAACCCTCTAGTTGTCATGCCACACCACAGGGTGGCATCGTTACTACTAATGCTAGTTTTGAAAATACTCTTCCTTCCCATAAATGTGCTCTCATCTACCATCATGGCTTCCCATTCATGGGATGGCTTCCATGTGGCCGAGCTTTCTCACATTTTTGGTTGATCTAGTCCTCCTTAGGGTGTTTTGTTTGGCTCTATTTTTTTAATAAATGGATCATTTATATCACTTTGAAGAATACTAAGTTTAAAAATATAAAATATATAACACCCCTTATTATACAAATATTTTTCATGAAAAAAAATTAATTATTTTTTCATAGAATTCGCTATTAAATCTCATTCTATAAAAATGGAATTTTTGATGGAATTTTTCTTAAAATATTGTATAGAAACTCAAAATCAAAATATATTTTTTCAAATAAATATTTAAATATTATTCACTATTTGAAATATTTTAGAAAAGTTTCACTCTTCTTTTAAAATTATCACATTCCATTGTGCTTTAATATTAGTTCAAAAATCATCACAATTAATATGCCTTTATATCCTGGACTTATCTCTTCAATTTGATTCTTCAAGATATTAGCCTCAAAGTGTATATTCCATATACCATGAAATAATCTCAATCATCATTCGTCATTACATTGAGAATTATCCATCATAACATCTTATCTCTTAATAATCATCAACTCCTCATTCAAGTATTCTTTTTATATTGAATTTTTGATATACTAAAAATAAAGACAACATTTATTCTTCAATATTTCACTTATTTTCCTCAATATACCCCCTTTGTATTTTTTTATATACTTTATCACTTTATAAAATCAATAGCTTTCTCCCACTTATTATTAATTAATGAAAAGGTATATTGAGGGGATTTTCATATAATTAGGGTCTCCTATTATCCTCCATTAATATAAGGCCCCAATCATATCCACTTTTTATAGATGGATGAAATGACATGTATTTATTTAGCAAAGAGACTTTAGCTAGAAAAATCTAAGTCTACATGGAAAAACCATTATAGAAAACATGATTTTATAACCTAGGTTATCTGTTTTTACCATAATTATATATAGTATGATTCCAAACATTGATAACTCGATTCTTAATGATTTAGGGGTTCCCAATCAATTAAATCATGAAATATATTTTATCTTCTACATATCTTAACAAACAAATAAAAATGTTCAAGTGAAAAAAGTTATTACTCCTCCTTTGTAGTTTATTATCAACTCCTCCTTGATAATAACTATGAATTAATTTTGAGTAGGTATATGGGAATTATTTTGATACCTCATCTTCCAATTATAAAAAAATATTGAGAATACCACACTAACTGTGTAGTGAAGGTATTACAAATTTAACTCTTCAATGATCCCCCTCAAGGGATGGATCCATCTCCTTAAATTACCAACATGTAAGTATAAAATAAATTATAAAATGTTATATGGAGGGATAAGTTTGTTCATTTGAAACATAATTCAAGATGATAGATTCTTCTCAACCTAGAGAATTGTTTACTTTCAATCATAGTACGGTAATATTTCTATAAAATCTTCTTTTTGTTCTGAGTCTCATATTGTGAAGTATTTTTCCTCATGTTTTCATCTTTCACTCATTAAATATTTTAATTATTCTCAATAATAACTTCCTATAGTGGAGTGGTGGTTTTTATCTGTTATTTTAATCAAATTTCTTTTCATTTTTATTATATCTTCCTCTTAACACTCTCTTATTGGGCTGGTAGGATTAAATTTTAATTCTTCATCTCATGCCAACTTTGTTAACACTTTTACAAATATTTTTTTATTATTTAGATAATCTAAAATAGATGACTTGTTATGAACTTAAGCCTTTTTATTTTGAAATTGTATTCTTACACTTACTTTCATTGTATATTTGATCTTCTTCCATTTGATTCTCCAATTTTAGTTGATCTGATCAAACTAACAAACATTACTTCTTTATATGTTCACCCTTTTTGGTTTGTCGTATTTCATCTCATATGTAAATAAATTACACTCTTTTTAATTCAGAGTTTTCTTCCTATCTACATTATAGGAAACCTATCAAGTTAAAATTTTCATTCACATTTGAGCTTTTTTACCTTATAATCCATATCATCCAGACACTTCTCATAAGAATTCACATATTTATGGATTTATACTCACTCATTTGTCTCATTGATAATATATTATCTTATATTTCTATTGACTCCCCCTTGGTTCATGCATGTTTCCTAGAAATGAAATGTTACACCAATATGAGTACACTTTGTTCCCATATTTTCCATAACACCATAAAAATATTATGAACTATGGTCATTTATTTGTTTGATAAACATGACTAGAAATTCCTTTATTTAATATTACTATAAATATGGTTTTATATTTAAAAGGGGTAAATGTACTTCTAATAATATTAATTTATTTATTTTATTTGATAGATCCATTTACTCTTGTGTCTATATATATTCACCAGTATTATTGGATATAGAATATATATTTTTAAATTGTTTTGGAGAAGATGCACCTTGTCTGTAGGAAACCATCCTATCTCTGACATGATAAAACTCTCCCTTAAGTTCAATGGACTTAGTGAAGTATTATATAATTATTTTCAGCTCATTTTTAACAACAATACACATTGAGTTTGTCTTACCCAATTCTTATTCCCTTAAAACTATCTTCTCCTCAAAAATGATAATAATTTTTCTTGATCATATTCTATAGTATTTTTCTTCCTGATCTCATCAATATGTGATTCTTATTTCTTAATAATTTTTTATTTTTCTATATAAACTTAATTATTCTCCTTAATAAATGTATTTTTTTCTTTTTTGATATTTTTTTATCTCCCCAATACATGATTCCAAATACCTTTTAACTATCGCTACAACTTTATCATTTCTTATAAATTATCATCACCACATGAATAGTCAAATATTTTTTCAAATTTAAAAAGGAATTTAACCTCGTTATCTGAACATATAATTGAATATGAATCATCTTTATCATGTTTTCTCAAACTAATATCTTCATACTGATGAAATAATTATTTACATTTTTACTCCTTTTCCTTTTTTAAAATTTCTCATTTTCCTCGTCAAATTAAAATTCAATTTCCCACATCTTTATAAATTTATGGGAAAAATATCAAAATCCATCACAATTCCCTAAATTTTATAATTTTATTCCTTTTCTTTTCCACTTACCCTTTTTGAATCTTTTTTATATAAGGCAAATAATTTCACCAAGATCTTCATAATCCATTTAATATTTTTCCTTATTTTTAAAGGATACAATTTCCATCTTCTCATATCCTATGATAATCTTGTGTAACTCATCCAGTAAATAATCTCTTTCTTTCTAAGCTAATATTTTTTAATCAAACTGATCTTAAAAATTCCTCATCAGTTTTTTGACAATGGTGGAGTCATCCAACTTCTCACTGAATCATAAAATATTTCTGACTATTTCAATAAATATTTTTTGAAATAATCATAAATATTTAATTCATTGGTCATTTTTATATCCTCAAATTAATTTCTCGAAACTTTCATTTTTCATTCCTTGATTTTGACGTTAACGTTTTAGTTATTTCTCAGTTTTTCACCGATCGGTTTGTCACTATGGAGACCCAAGAAATTTTGGCCTACCTTCTCTAATATAGACCTCATGATGGAATTTTTATCATTAAAATGTATCTAAAAATTTATATTATCAACTTGTGTCATAGTATCATCATCAACAGAGGGTGTAAAATCTACTGTTATACTACCTCTCCCTTCATGGTCAGGTGATAGGAGGTATGGATGAATCTTATTCCTCTAATTGTGATAATTATTCCCATTAAATATGGGGAAACATCATTTATTTATTAAGATAAAATTATTTATGGATAAAAAATATTCTTTTATCGTTAGAGGGATCTTATGCTTTGATACCACTTATATATCCCCCAGAATGATTGAATACTAAGAGAGGGGTGAATCAGTGGTTTAATTTTTATGAATTATTTTTATTTTAATTAAAACTCTCATAAAATTCAAGTTTATCGATCTGCTCAATGATATCTCACAATCACACCACATATTCAAAAATAATAAGATAAATCACAACACATCAAATTTAAATGATTTTTTACAAATACCTGCTCCTTTCTATGATTGTTAAATTAACCAACATAGATTATCCACTATAATATTATCATCAATTTAAATGTATTTGGAAGAAATTATTTATACAGTAGTCGATCCTCTAGTTAACCCTAGTTATATCCCCACAATCCAACTCTTTTTTCTCAGTTGGTTAGAGCCCCCAACCATATTCTCTCCTCCTTAACTAGTTATTCACCCCAGCCTTGAGAAACAGTTTTAAAACCCTAGTCACAAGTTCCCTCTTCTTTACACTAAAGATCTTGTATTGGAAAATCCTCTTAATTATTTAGAGTAATATTCCTCAGCAAGTGTTCAAGATCTACGTCGCTCAGGTAAAACTTCAATTCTGTAGTTTTGTTCTACATTAGAACATGAACATATGACTTGGTCAATCTTTCAAATGTTTAAATGATCAAAATATTCTCATCTCACTGAAAACTCAGACAAAACAATTCTTCTCCTGGAAGTATCATCTAACTTAATTATCTTCTCAACTGGTGATTAATGAACCTACTCTTTACTTATCCACTAAATATTAATCATATAATATGAAAATGTATTTTATTTTACATCATATTAGTATAGAATGGAATATATGTATAATTGTTTACTGTTGTATCACTTCCTTAATGATTAACGTACTCATTCATCGAAAAGAAATTAATTATTTTTTAATAATTATTCAGGATGTGGTATTATCTTTATGAAATTACAATAAACTGTAACTCTCATAGTACTTCATCTACATTACACCTCACTTCTCAAAAATCTATCCGTCAAGAAAATCCACACTTGATTTTTGAAATTCAAACAGAGAAAAATATGATATTTCACTTTGGATAAACACTTCTCCCAAAATTCTTGAATAAAATTACCTGAGAGTTAACTAGGTATTTATAAGATACTCATCTTATTTTTACCACATGATAATCCTGTAAAATATTGTGCATCATTAAACTGTATAAGAAAACTAAAAATAGATCCCCACTTTTCGAAAATAAAATGGTTTATCACATATTGCATGCACCATAGAGAATTATCATTTCAAAAACTCTTATTACCATTATAAGGAATTATATACTTAATAATATTTATAAATCACACAAGATACTATAAATCATGCATTGTATTTGAACATTTATATTTTTTATACTATCTTTCTCACTCATATACAACCCATCCAAATGGAATTTTGTTTGGTTGTAATTTTAGTACTCAAACCACCTTCCTGGTTCACAAACCCACTCTCATAATGAATGGTCAAAAACTATCGTCCAATCGAATAAGATCCATATATTAATAGCATCTTCACAACATATCATTTTTTTAAATATAAACCTTCAATTTCATGGCTTCCTCATTCATAAATCATATTTTCATTCCTCATATCATATATTCCATGGTCATATAAGTATTAAAAAATTCATACTTGATTAATTTCAAAACGTTTATCTTGCATTATATTTTTCCACATGATGTTCAAACGTGTATGTAGTTTCTTGTTCATGAAAACCCTCAGACACAAAAACCCTTCAAAGATCCAAAAAAAAGATAACATTTGAAATTATTGGAAGACTAAGTTTCATCATATCATATAGTTATCATTATAAGAATACATTTTTAATACATGAAGATATTCTTGAAAAATGTTGTATCCAACATCGATCTTTTTTTCAGATGGGATCTGCTTTATAAGAGATCATGTTCCATTTGATAGCCATCTGTGAGTAATGGGGATCACTCCTAATCTCTACTAACACTGAACTATATAGACACCCTCCCGCTCTCTTCTCTCCCCACATGGTGGTGCCACTGCTCCCTGTGTTCACGGTGTGCATTCTCTTACTTCTCTTGAAATCAATATCCTCTAGCACCATGGATTCCTAAGTATGGGTTTGATCTCCTGTAGTCAATATTTCCCCCATAAGTGGTTGAGATGGCCCTAAATTGGTCTCTATGGTTGGATCCATTTTCTAATAAAAGGATCATTTATTCCACATACAAAAACACTAAGTGTATGAACATAAAATATAAAAAACCCCTTATACTTTGAATATTAATCATGAAAAAATATAATTATTTTCTCATGGCCTTCACAATTAATACTCATCATGAAACAATATAACATTTCATGGCCATTTTCATCAAATATTTCATGGACACCCAACTTCAAAATATTTTGATGCAAATATATATTTTCATGGTCTTCACCTTTTTAGATATTGTATAAAATGTTCATTCTCTTAGTGAAATCGGCACATGTCATTAGAAATTAAGAACAGTTTAACAACCATTTGATTAATATTCCACTACATCTTTAACCTCTCTATTCACATTAAGTTTTTACTCAAGTGTCCTCAAAATTTATTTTCCATAGACCATAGAGGATCCTCAATCAGCCTATATACTTACATGGACGAATTATCATGTATGAAATCCAATTCCTTAAGAATCATATACTTATAATTCAGTTTTGACTTATATATTTACTTTATAATGTACTAAAAATAAATACCACATTTATTCAACAATGTTTCACTTGTGATCTTAAAAAGCAAATTTTTTTAAAAGAAACATTTCTTAGACTTATATGGAGTAAATGATATCATCCCATTACTGGTGAATTAAGTAATTTGTTTCCACTTCAATATTATCAAGGTCTATCATTTCATATCACGTCTTGTGTTATAGATTCTATCATTTTTAGAATTTTATAGTATCTATAGTTCCCTATGATAAATTTAGACCCTAGTTCGGTTATTTTTGAGATTGATACTGGGAGGATCATTCAGATATTTGGTTGAGGGATATGTGTACCACTAGGAATGGAATAAAATAATTTTTAAAGAAAATATATATTTATCCAAAATTATTAAAATTTAAAGGGATAAATATATATGTAACCTGATGAGAGAGTGGTGTTCCCCTCAGGTCTGAAAGAAGTGATACACTCTTTCATTTTCAACTACATTCCTAGACTCCAACATTTAACCAAAGTGTATTCTCCCTTCCTCCAACAAGATCATCTTGACACTGAATTATGATGCATTTTCTCTTCAATGAGAAGTTAATTAGAAGGTCGTGGTAACTACTGAATTGGATGATCTAGTTCCAAAGATGTGGCTCATGATTTTTGGGGTTTCATAGTGTCTTTGTTTTTCTTGTTCACTTCTATGGATTCACTATTCTTGGGGAACCTATTATCTAACATATCATGAGGGTAAAAAGATATCCAATCTTTTTAAAAGTAAAAAAAATCAATGCAAGTTTCTAAGAAAGTAAATGTAATTTTAGTATAACTATAATGTTGGGTAATCATTGAAAATAGTCATTGTCCTACCATAGGATTTTTTTCCATACCTTCATCTGTAAGTAGAAATTTTAATTTTCATTATATATAGTGAAACTAGAGATAAAATCAATATAGAATATATACCTTATAGTTAATTTCATAATCAATTCACAATAACAAAATAGTGTCTCTTATAACTATCTTGTATGGTCATATTTCATAACCTAAATGGGTTTTATCTATGATCATACCAATATTTAAATATCTATATATAAAGATATTAAAATTAAATGGTATTCCTAGAGTACTAGAGGCCATTTAATCATTTATTGGGACTTAGAGGATCCTCAGAATTTCTTGTATATAGAGTTTGAACCTATACCTCATGAGATCAAGTGTATTGTGGAACTCATATGTTTCAAAATGCACTACTAACCACCCCCATAAAACTTGAAATGGATTGGAGATATAGAATAGGTACTTCCTATAATATATGCATAGTAAGTAATAGTAAACTTTACATATAATTAGAACAACACGGAAAATGGGTCTGCATTTCACCAATATTGTCGATATCATAAATTTTATTAGTCTAAAACCATTGTATTAATCATATAAAAATTCATATATCTAATATGACACATTTTTATATTAACATTAGTGTAAGTATCTGGGGTGACTCTATAGACCCATTACCCATATTTGCAATACGTTCATGGTATTAGTTGTGTAGGGTTCCCCTTTTCTTCATGGAAATGTATCCCATTGGGCATTGAGTGGTTGAAACCTCACAATGATTTATTAATATGATCATTATCCATGTGTCAAAGATGATATAAATTTGTGAGTATGGTTTCTTCCTTACACCTTTCTCATATTCCATTAATAGTGTTTATTCCAAAGGAGAAGTTTGACCAATATCTCCCCATATAGGCTTGGGTGGAAAGGATTCATCATACATTTCCCCCAAAAGTAGTTCCCTAGAGATATTTTAAACATAGCATAGATTTATTCTTACTTATCCCTAAAAAATTATAAATTTATCATCCAGGGACTTTTTTGGGTGAAAATGGAATAAATTCAATGTTCTTATATACATATGTCTAAAACATCCAAGTGTATTTTTGTATCACAATGACTTTGATTTGATGCTCAAAATCAGTATAAGACTACTTGAACCAGTATGCCCACATCCATCCAGGATTGAATCTACATACATGGAGAATATAATAGATATTATAACATCCTTAAAGCTTATCATTAGTTTCCTAGAAATATATAGAGCCATGGTAATGAGTTTGATGATATTTCTCATTTCAACAGTTATAAAGGGAGTCTATCATGTACCATATGATATATACAAGGTCTTTAAAATAATCCCTATTATATCATTACATCATTAAATTTTTTTACCCTTATAAACAATAATAATATGAAAAATAAGAATTTGATAGGTTTAGATCATTTATTGGGATCTCAACATTAGTAAATCGTCTAGATTTGTGTATTAGAATAAAATATGATATTAGTAAATTTTGATAGAACTCAAAATAAGTAACTATAAAGGAAAAAATATTCAATATTAATTAGTTAATCAGTCCTAAATCAATTTCCATAGCTAGTTCATTAATGTGAGCATCCACAAGATCTTTTGGATTTCAAAGATTTATCCATTTCCTCTAACAAATTTCTCAAAATTTCAGTAGAGTTATTATGAAAATTAAAGATAAAAGAGATATACATTCAAAAAAGAATTCATAAAACATAGCATGAAATAGAGTGTGAAAATTTGATAAAGTAAAAAAATTCACCATTCTCAATTTTCTCATGAGTCTTCAATCATTCTTCCATGGTTTACACAACTCTAAAAACCAATTTTAAGTTAATGAACATAATTTTTATAGCCTAGTGCCCAGTTAAATACATCAAGAATATAGTGGAATACCAATGCCCAAACCTACCGAAGTTGATACTGGTCTATGTTTGACCAAGGAAAATAGTCAGTGCTCAAATTTTTAAGATTAAACTATGTTTTTTTCACACCATAAAGTGGTGGTCCCCAAGCCTATAGAAGATAAGTGCGGTCGTTGAAAATACCACAATGGTCCCCTTTAATCATCAACACACATGTGCCCATATTTCCACATGGGTGTGCACCATCCTTAAATCTATTTTTATTCCCAAGACATATTTTCCATGTATTTTGATCCTTTAAATCCTAATTGGATATAATTGTCTAGGAGAGTTCTTTATGGCACTCAAATTATTTCAAACACAATTTCATGAAGTTTCAATATGAACATCATAAAAATTCAAAGTGAAGGTAGAAGTTTAGTTCCCTACCCTACACCAGTGTACACATATCATTCCATTTTTCAATTATCATGCACTCACTGACCATGAACCCATGCCTTATCATGCATACACACACCCCTGTTTATGATCACCACTTACCATGTCTCATGTTCCCATGTCTTGAACCTAGGTACCTTTGTACTTATATGATATTATCAATTCCCATAACTATTTTAGCTGGTAAAACGAGATAATGCATTCCCATTTTGACATATATGAGATATCTTCCATTACCAATCCTTTATGAGCTAGACCAAGATCCACCAGAACTCAAACCTCCATAATCCAACTTTCCAAACTCCCCCTCATGTGAATTGTTTGAGTCAAATCCAAGGATTCCTAAATAAAAACGTGTTTATTTGTGTCATAAAAAGGTTTCATACCCAAAAAACTTGTGAAATACCACTTTACCAATGATTTTAACAAGTCTAGGTAGAAGGTCCTTTTTTAGAAAGTCTCCCAAGTAAAAAAGGATGATTATAAGTGTTGTTTAGGCTTCCCCACAATGGAAGCATCCCCATCCCTCCATGGAATTACTAGGGAACCTATACACATATGATCAAAATTTATCGACACACCCATATTTTTTAGGAAATAAAATGTGGTATCCAATTTTCCCCATTTAATGGAACCATTCCTATCTTATAAGTGGCCCGATTAGGCACCCCATTTTCCTAGGTCACCTACATATGATAAAATTTATCCTTTCTCACTGTAGTCTTTAATGAAACTCATTTTAACCTTTCACCCAATCCATACCTAGAATATATTTCCATAACTATATATATTACATGGTAACATAATATACAAGACTAGGTCATTTACCATATTCATGTGGCCATAACAATAATGTATTTCTCTAGTAATTAGTGTCAGATACTTGTTCTACGAAGCTGGTAAGATCCTCAGATTATATAGAAATATTTATTTCATTGATAATGATGATACCTCATATTATAGAATCATTATACCTTTTCATAACCTTGATTTCATAGAATAACCATATCTTATATATCCACTATGTTCCTGGTCAGTTGTCTGAAGTTCAATCAATGATTCTGGGTTTTAGATCTTATGTAAGTCCAACTTTTCTTATAGATTATTCACAACCCCATGTTTCATCCTTCCCCGTATCTAGTAACCAATAGATTAGAGGTGATTAAATATGGTCTTCTCATGCCTCACTACCATATAAAACCATTTTTTGGCACTCAGATCAATATTTTTGAGTTTTATAACCTTAAACTATAAGAAAAATATAGTCTATTATACATGGATTTAAAAAACTTGGAACCAAACCTTGTATTATGAATTTTTATTAAAATACACAATAATCCTTTATATATGAATTTAAACTACTCATAAATGGTCATGTTCATATTACCTTAAAATGAAAGATAGAATAGTCTTTTCCATGTTACTTTAAACTACTTGGAATAGGTCATGGACACATTACCATAAAAGGATAGACCCATGGTCCTAAATTCTTGAACAAAAAATGAATTAACCCAAGTGCATATTTAATGACCTTAAAAGGAATCATATTAGACATTGTCACATGAACATAGAAGTCATGGTGTGTCTTGTTATTTAGAACTAAACTATAGGAGTTTTGATTCCCTTTGTTTGGATACATAGGAATATATTCTCAAAAACCCAATCCCAACTACACAATACCTTCCACCTCTTTTTATTGAGATAAATTATAGATTACCCAACTTTACTATTTTAAAATAAATTATAATTAACCAATGAGAAATTAAATAGAACCTCTCATACATATAGTGTTAAAAAAATGCATGGTTTCAATAATATCTTTGTTGAAAAGGGTAATATTTATTGTTATTGTGAATAATGTCATGAACATGACTTCAACATATAAGACTCTCATACTATAAAGTAATATACTCTATGGGATTATTTTACCTATTATCCTCACTATTCTAATATTCAGGTCACCTTTAGGAAACATCCAAATGAGCTCATAATGGAACAAAGTATAAGAAACAATTCATAAGTTACTTATAATATATTTTTCATGGGTTGGAGTATGGTGATTGTGACTTTGGATGGAAGGGATTCGAATTTGAGTTCCTTATACCCCTAATTTTATTTTCGAACATGTGTTCTATTAGATATGGACTTCATGGTTCACATTTAATTATTTTCCAACTCATGTGGAATCCAAATTGAATTAGGTAATGGAAATTTCTATGTTTTATATATACATAATTATATATCAATTATAGTTTTAATTACACATTATTTTTTCTTATATATTATATTTAATGTATTTTATATATGATTAAATATATTTACTAATAATGATAAGAATATTTTTCTAATCACATTATGTAAAAAATATTGTAAATATAATATAAACCGTCATATTATTGATAAAAAATATTATTGTCGTGTCATATTCCCTTAATATATGTTACATTTTATAGTATCGTGTGATGTATTATATTATATATTTGATAATAAATCATTGAGAAATATTTTTATTCAATTTATTCATCATATCCCATAATATATTCAGGATATACATATGAAAATTTATCTTTATTAAAAGTACAATCAATGAAAAACTCAAGAAATTTCATAACTCCTTTTCAAATTTGTCTTTGATACAACTATTTGGAATTGAAATAATTGAATATGATAAAGTACAAAAAAATAAAAAATAAATACCCCAATATTTTTCAGTGTATGAAATATAGAAACTTAAAAAAAACTATTTACAATAATAATATGTGTGTTTCTTTAGTAACCCATCCTTTCTGATTCAATGAATATCCCAAAATCATACTAAAAGACTCAAATTAACTTAAATATAGACTAATGATACCTGTAATTTTATTATAATTTTATAATAGGCTCTACCATGTTCTATGTAAGGTTAATTTCTCCATATGATAAAGGAAATTGAGAGGGGAAAACAAAGCTATTATAGTGTGTTTAAAGAGAGCACCTGGTAATCCAGGGGTGGAGAAGAGTTATTATTTATGAAACATAACTCATACAATTTGTTTTTAATCTATATATATATATCACTCTTTAAAAACTCACAGAATTAATTTCCCTATGTTGTCACATGATGATCCCACCATTCCACTCTTATTTTATACATTTTTCAACAACTCACATTATGAATTGGTTTTACATATATCCTACCATATATTATAAATTTTTTATTAATCAAATAACACTTGATATTATTCATATATAAATTTATAATTTTTTCTTTTCATATAAATTAAAAATATATTATCAAAATATCACTCTTCTAAAACAATTAATGGATTTTATTAAAATTATACATTGATTGTATAAATTAATTTTTTCCCTTTTTTACTTTTTATAAAATGTTCTAAAAATAATATTAATTTCATTTTCCAAACATGGTACTTAAAAATTTTCACAAAAAATGTGAAAGGAATATTTGTTTTAGCATGTATAGAATGAATAAAGTTTCATGTAGTCATGAATGACAAATTATTTAATGCTTAATTTAAAAGTTTAGAAGTTTATTTTCAAATAAAATTATTTCCCTAATATTATGTAAATTTTTTGTTTTATAAAATTTATATTCAAAGTGGAAATGGTATTTTCGTCAAGAATGTTTTTAATTATATTTTAATGGTATTTACCTTTATAAATGACAAAACCCCTTAATTATATATGTGTTATACTAGGTAAATTATCCAATTATATGATCTTTATAATTTTTCTATATGGTTTATGATTATGATGAAAATATTTTAATGAAATTCATTTATTTTCCACATGCTATGCTTATTAAACGCATTCCTTTTCCATGGGTAATACTATGTTTAAATGTTTATAAAACTCATATTCCTTCTATGGGTTATGAAATTATGAAGGGTTTATGTTACTGTGGAACACATATGTATTATTGTAATTATGTGATGGGTGGAAAAGGAATTATATATCCCTAAAATTCATTGGGTAAAGATTAATGTTCGATTAGCTCAAAGAGTACATGAGGGTTTATCCCAATCCCAAAATAGGGTACACAATAGATTATACCAAGCCTAAAAGAGGTTAAATGGAAGGTTATCCTAATAAAAAACAAAAACATGGATATTTATCACAATCCTAACATGTTATGAATGTGTTTGTGGGAGGACTTTAAATAATATTTTTTATGCTTATGTATATGCCACAAATATATGTTATATGCCAATGTTATGCTTTTATAGATCTTATTCATTGATTCCTTTATGATTAATGTATTATGAGATTACAAATTTATTCTATGTATCAATATTATGATCTTTGATATGTAGGTTATGGTTCTAAAATACTATCTTCATGTTCTCATATCTTTATTCTCATATTATGTTGATATCTCCCTTGTTTACCCTTACTAAGCATTTGGGATCACCCTTTCTTATGTTTCTTCTCCCTAGGTTATAAATAAATGTATTATATATTATATGAATAAAAAGTTATATATTTATGTTCAATATAATGGAATATTAATTAGTTCACATATGAACTAGTTGTTTTTGTGTTCATCTTTCTAAAGACATTATACCTTTATAGTCCTCATGCTTGTTTTAATATAAAAAAATAAATATTCATCTATTAATATTTAATATATATTTATTAATATTATTGGTTTCTTTACTTATTTTGGGAGGAATGTATTTTTACACATTCGTACAACTAACTTTAGGTGTTGAGATTCTCTCTATTTTTCATCACCTATTTTGTAACAGATTTTGAAAATAAACTTACACTGTTTATAGAAACAGATTTAGTATGATTGATAAAACACTATTTTTTTGAATATTTTATTTATAATAAATGATATAACTTCCTCACATTCTGCTAAATATATTCATTTATGAAATATTTGGGATTAGATCATTCATTTGAAAATTTGATGAAAATTCCAGTTTTACCCTTTTAAAATACACTGTAGTATTTCTCAAATAAATATTTTTAAATGAATTTTTTGAAATTAATATTTTTTTACAGTGTTCCTAACTTAAATTTATACAACTTTTGTTTAGGACACTGGAGCTAAAGAGTTCATTTGGATGGATTAAATGAGCCATTAAATCAATGGTGGGATGGACTCGGCAGGATGGACATAGGTTCTGTATTTGGGCCATAGCTTCTTAATACTTGCTTGGATCAGGCCCAAATTTGAGAGGATATAGATGAGTCATTTTAAAAGAATCATCCTTCTGGAAGGATAGGTTATTCAAGCGTTTTGGTGGTCAAATGGGAGGTACAAGTTGGCATAAAATATTTGGCTGAGATTACCCATTCACACTTGAAACCAATTTGACCCTATCCTCCCCACCACACTATAAATTAGTGTTTTTCTCATTTGGAGGGGTTGGGACGTGAATTATCTGATTTGAAGAAGAGGATAATTGGTTTCACCAAAATTATCCAACCATTGTAAGAGGCGTTGGGACGTTCACTAGGAGATTGGAGGTAGAGGAGAATTGGTTTCACCAAAATTCTCCAACCATTGTAAGAGGGGTACCTCTTGAAGCAAGGATCCCCTCATCGAAACCTCCTTCTCTTCTTCATGTTGTAATATTTTCATTTATGTATTAAAATTCATTGTTCTTCTTTTATTTATTCTCTTTTATTATGTTTTATTCAAATTTCTTCTTCTCTTAGTCTTCCTCTTTGGGCTGGAATCCTTGAGTAGAAGCGTGATTGGGTCATACCCATTATAAACCGTTGCAAATGCAATTCGCTTCTATGATGATTACGCCACCCATGGAAGGGTAGTATTTTTAGTAATCGATCTATCTCTTACCTTCTTCATTTATTTATTTTGAATCAATGAGCTACTATAATTCAATTAATATGATCTATTAATTGAGTTTTTAATTTAAATGAAACTAAGAAAGAAATTGAAAAATAAAAACAAATCATGTGAGGTCGAGAATTGTGTGAATTGTGAGAGCACGAACTTAATTGGTAATTAAAAACCACACGGGATCAATTTTTAGTGTTAAAATACAATCCCTAAACTCAATTAATTCTAATTTCTGCAGAGGACATGTTCTTTAATTTACCACTGACCATAAGCTAACCTTAGAACATCAATCAAAGCAGGGTGCTACAATTGCATGTTCTGAACTTATCCTAGGGTTAATTCACTTCATATTTGTGGTAAAGTTAATTCTCATAGGTATAGGGGTTTAACAAGTTAAGGGATCATAATTAAGTGGATGTTAATTTAAATGATAATGATAAATAAAATATTGAAAAGGAAGAGTTAGATCGATTATGTCTTTTAAATATTGTTAAAAAACATCTTCTGGTTGTGTCTTTTTAATCGAACTTAATTTCAAAAAAATAAAAAAAATATTATACAATCTTCTTCCAACAAACTTCTTCTTGTTTTATGAATGGTAAAAACCTCCCCCATCCATTCAAGTAGTGTTTTAATTCTATTCTATTTTTCTTTCACAAAACCTTTAATAAGTTTTTTTAATTTACTTCCTCCTTCGAGAGACGACCTTAGTCAGCCACTCTACTGCACCTAAGTACCCAAAAACCATTAATAATTTGAGGGTTCCCACGACAGCACTCAATTCAAATTGGCACCATTTATGGGGAGGAAATTAATTATTTCAACCATTTAGAGGTATTTATTTTATTTTACATTTTATTCTCTTCGTCTATTCTTTCTTCCTTCTTTAACCAATCTAAATTTTTCTTCTTATTTGGTTTTCTTCTTCTTCTTCTTATTTTTGGACCATCAACTAAAACTTCTAATTTTTATTTTCCTATTGTCCACTTTCCTTCTTTTCATTTTTATTTTATTTATGACACGAACTAATCCTGAAGATCTCTTAGATCTTGACCTTGAGATTGAAAGTATCTATCGGGCTCAAATAAGACATTCTCAGTCTACGGGAAGTTTCAACATTCAATCAGTTGGAGAATTACTCCACTCTTAGAACATTGAATTTTGAATCAATTGAAATTAAACTATAAAACAAGAACCAATGGTTGAAAATAATGGAAATGAAATTAATTTAACCATTCAGGAATTTGTTTCACCTGATATTAACAATCAACCAAATTGTATTGCATACCCAAATCTCAAATCAGACTATGAACTGAAATCTAGGTTAATTCATCTTATTCTAAAGTTTCATGGATTATCTATCGAGGATCCAAATAAACATTTAAAATAATTTAATGTGGTTTTATCAATCCTTAAACCAAGAAATTTTTCTGAATATCAAATCAAACTAATAGCGTTCCCATTCTCACTTGATGGAGCTGTGAAAGACTGGATGTATTATTTACAACCTGAAGATGTAACTTGTTGGAACGATTTGAAATGATTTGAAACGCATTTTCTTGCAGAGAGTTTTTCCAGATTCAAGGACCACATCCATTCAAAATGAGATATCAGGGATCAAGAAAACACAAGGGGAGTCAATGTATGCGTATTATGAGTGATTCAAGAAGTTATGTGCAAGCTTCCCACATCACCAAATCAGTGAACTACTCATCATCCAATACTTCTATGAAGGACTCACACCTATGGAGAGGAGCATGGTGGATACTGCAGCTGGAGGAGCATTGGTGGACAAGGCACCAGTAGCTTCATGTGCATTGATTGACAAAATGGCCCAAAACACCCAACAATTTGGTGATAGATGTACACCACATGTCAGAGGAGCACATCATGAAAGTCCTTCTTCTATTTAGAGTCATTTTTCTGATACCAAGTTGGAATAATTGACAACTATGGTGAGACATATTGCTTTGGAAAAAAAGACATCTCATCCCCCTCATTCAATGAATTGTGGAATTTGCACTGAGACAAGCCACCCACTGACTGTTTCCCACAACTACAAGAGACAGAGGATTGCACGGCAGTATTCCCAGGGAGACCTTATCAACAACAACAACAATATCCCCAAAAGAAGCTTGATTCATTTTCACCAACATACCACCAAGGGTGGAAGGATCAATTGTACATGAGGTATGGCTCTGGACAACAACAAAGGCCACCCTTTCAAAAAAACTTCCAGCAGCCTCCACCTTACCAGTAGGGATTCCAACAACCCGAAAAGAAGATTTGAAGCCCAAACATCAACTACACAACAACAAAGGAATCCCCCACCAAAGGTAGATTCTAATGTTGATGATCTTTTGAAACAAATTGTGCTTAATCAACAGAATGAGCTGAAGAGTCAAGGTTCGGAGCTGAGGGAGTTGAAGTCTCAAATGAGCCATATTGCCACCACCCACCATGAACTTGTAAGTACGAATTCATGAAATATACCTTCCTAACCCACTCCAAATCAAAAAAGAAATGTCAGTTCCATCACATTGAGAAGTGGGAAGAAAACAATTGATTCTTCTTCAGCTACCATTCCATCGGGATTCACCTAAACTCCAAAAAGCCCAATTCCACATCAACTGATGAGAAACACAAGGAGAAAGGTAAAGGTAACCAAAGATTAATGATGTTCCTCATAAACCCCTTCCTTTTCCAAATAGGATTGTTCAAAATAAAAAGATGGCTGAAGAAGTAATGAAAAAGGAGGTTTTGGACACATTCAAGCATGTGGAGATCAGCATTCCTCTACTTAGTGGCATTAAGAAAATTCCATGGTATGTGGAATTCTTAAAAGAACATTATACCAATCGAAGAGGCCTCATGGAAAATGAGAGGATTAATCTTGGAAGGAATGTGTCATCACTCATTACACCAACTCTAGCGATGCCAACAAAGTGAAAGGATCCCGAGAAATTCACTATCCGATACACCATAGGGAAGTTTCACTTTGTGATGCACTTTGTGATTTGGGACCTTCCATAAATGTGATTCATCACTCTGTATTCTCTTCTTTGTAGGTTGGTGAGATAAAACCGATGATATTAGTGGTTCAGTTGGCTAATACAGTTACGACATATCCAGCTGGAGTCCTTGAGGATGTACTTGTCCGGGTAAGAGACATGATCTTTCCAGCAGATTCCTATGTGCGTAAGATGGATGATGATCAGTTAAGTTCCCATGACCCCATTATCTTGAGTAGACCATTACTCAAAACTAAAAAAACTATCATAAATATCAATGAGGGTACACTTTACATTGAATTTGGGGATGAAGTTGTGATATTTAATGTTATGTATTCCATGAAGTACCCCTCATAGGATCATTCTGCACTTGTTATCTCCCATTTTGAACCACCAAGTAAAAGACACATGTATTTTGATTTTCTTATGCTTAGGGAGATTATAAGTATTGGTTCTAGTTTGATGTCTAGGAGTACTTACACACCTATTTCTAATGAAAAAGTCTCTCTTAGATTTGATTTTGAAATGGAATCATATCTTGATTTTGATTATGTGAACTCTGATTATGAAATGGCTGTTGAGTATGCTGATGTATTTGATTATTTATTCTATAATTTTGATGATTCCTATTCTAATGTTGGTGCTCTTTGTGCACATATTTCAGTTCATTCTATGTCTCCATCCATACACCACCCCCTACACTAGAACTCAATTCATTTCCAACAAATCTCAAATACTCATACTTTCTAAGTGGTGAGAAATTACCTGTTATAATTGCTAACAATATCCCTTTTGTATATGAAGAAAAACATTTGAATATTTTGAGGGAGAATATTAGGGAAATCGGCTGGACCTTGGCTGACATATCAGGTATTATCCCCTCCATTTTCATTTATAGGATTCTTTTGGAGGATGGGGCTCAACCGGTGAGGTAACCACAAAGGAGACTCAATCCAACCCTTCTGAAGTTTGTTTAAAAAGTGGTTAAAAAATTTCTCGAGGTAGGTATAATCTATCCCATTTCTAATTCTCAGTGGGTAAGTCCTATTCAGGTTGTGCCTAACAAAATTGGTGTAACTATTGTTAAAAATGAGAAATATGAGTTAGTTCCAATGAGGGTACAAAACAATTGGCACGTGTGTATTTATTATAGGAAACTAAATCAATCTACACCCAAGGACCATTTCCCCCTTCCATTTATTGATCAGATGCTTGAGAAAAAAGATAGGAAGACACATTATTGTTTCATGGGTGGATTTTCTGGATATTTTCAGGTTCCTATTGCTCCGGAAGATTATGAGAAGACTACATTCACCTGTCCCTTTGCCACGTTTTCCTACCGGAGGATGCCATTTGGGCCTTTCAATGCCCCAGGTACCTTTCAGAGATACGTGGTGAGTATTTTTTATGATTTTACAGAGACGTGTATGGAGGTATTTATGGATGATTTTATAGTGTATGGATCCTCATTTGATGAAAGTCTAAATAGTTTGGGAAAGGTGTATATTCGTTGTATTGAAAATGATCTGGTCTTAAACTTTGAAAAGTGACATTTCAGGGTAGAGCATGGAATTTTCTTAGGTCAAGTAGTGTCAAAACATAGGATAGAGGTTGATAAATATAAGATAGAAATTATTTCATCCTTACCATATCCTTCATGTGGGCATGATGTTAGATCATTCATAGGGCATGTAGGATTTTATCGGCACTTCATCAAAGACTTTAGTAATATTGCTCTTCCTATGCTGCGATTACTTCAAAAGGATTATGATTTTCTGTTTGAAGATTCTTGTAGGACTTCCTTTGATGAGATAAAACAATGTCTTACCACTCAACCTATCATACAACCCCCATGGTGGGATATTCCTTTTGATCTTATGTGTTACGCCTCCAAATTCACAGTTGGAGCTGTCTTATCTCAGATGGTGGAGGGATGTTCATAAGTGATTTACTATGCATAGAGGACACTTGATTCATCCTAATAAAACTAAAAAACCATTGAAAAGGAGTTTCTTGTTGTTATATTCGCTTTAGTTAAATTCTGTTCATATTTATTGGGCTCTAAAGTAGTTTTTTTATGACCATGCAGCTCTGAGGTACCTATTGAAGAAGCCAATTACAAAACCTAGACTTATCTGATGGAGGCTCCTTATTCAAGAATTTGACATTGAGATAAAGGAAAATAAGGGGTCAGAAAACCGAGTGGTGGACCACATGAGTATGATTACTCACATACTATAGGATGACCCCTTGGACCAGGTACCACTTAGGGACACTTTCCCCGATGATCATCTTTATTCCATCTCAGGTACACATCCTTGGTAAGTAGATTTAGTTAACTACATTGTTGCCTCTTAAATCCCAACAAATTTAAAGAAACATCAAGTCCAAAAATTAAAAAGTGAGTCTCGGTATTATTATTGGGATGATCCATACCTCTAGCGCAAGTGTAGTGATCAAGTTATTAAAAATTGTGTTCCTGATCATGATTTGGAGTCTCTTTTACATTTTTTCATACACTTTCTTGTGGTGTACACTTTGGACCCCAAAGGACAGGTAGGAATGTTTTAGACTCTGGATTATATTGTCCTAGCTTATTCCGTGATGCACATGTGTTTTGTAAGTCATTCTCTCGTTTCCAACACACTGGGAACATTTCTAGCAGACATGAGATTCCCCAACAACCAATTCTATTTTGTGAGATTTTCGATCTATGGGACATCGATTTTGTGGGTCCTTTTCCTAGTTCATTTTTAATTTTATATATTTTTGTTGTTGTTTATTATGTGAGTAAATGGGTGGAGGATAAGGCCACAAGGACTGATGATTCTCATGTTGTTGTAGACTTTTTCAAATCACATATTTTTTGCAGGTTTGGAGTTCCGAAGGCCATCATCAGTGACCAAGGGACACACTTCTACAATCAGAATTTTTCTTCACTTCTTCATAAGTATGTGGTGACACACAAAACATCAACACCATACCACCCCCAAACAAATGGCCAGGCTGAGGTTTCAAATAGGGTATTGAAACAAATTTTAGAGAAAATTGTGCAGCCAAATAGGAATGATTGGAGCAAGCGTTTGGATGATGCATTGTGGGCTTATAGGAAAGCATAAAGGACACCCATTGGTATATCCCCATTTCGAATTGTTTTTGGGAAATCTTTCTATCTCATCATGGAAGTTGATCATCAGGCTTATTGGGATATAAAGAAATGCAACCTGGATTTGGCACAAGCTGGAATCCAAAGGAAGTTGAAAATTCAAGAGCTTGAGGAGATTATATTGTCTTCATATGATAACTCAAGGCTCTACAAAGAAAGATCAAAAGTAGCTCATTATAGAATGATCCAACAAAGGGAGTTTCATGTTGGAGAGAAAGTCCTTCTCTACAATTCACGGCTGAAGCTGAGGTCCGGTAAGTTGCATTCTAGATGGTTAGGTCCTTATGTTGTGACTAATGTTTTCCCTTATGGTGCAGTGCAGATCACACAAGAGGACACATGAAGGAGTTTTACAGTCAATGGGAAATGTTTTAAGAGATACATTGAGGGACTTCCTACTGATGCAGTGGATTTTATCACACTGCATGACCCCATCATCACTTGATCACATCAAGCTGTTCCTAACCCTTTAACTTTTTTATTCTTTGTCCTATTTTAAATTATACATGTCACGTGCATATATCATTTCATGGGTTCACATTGAGTACAATGCAATATTTTTAGTGTGGGGGAGGGATCCTTTTAGTTTAGTAATTTCAATTTTTTCCTGATTGAAAAAAACAAAAAAAATGTGTTCATTTCAAAAAAATTTGTGTTTATTTTTCAATTTTCTGTGTGTTTTTGAATCTTTTGATTTGAAATGATTTTCATCACCATTTTGAAATCTATATCAAAAACTGGAACAATTTACCCCTTGAAACTAAGCTTAAATAAATGATTAAATGACTTTGCTTCAAGTTCAAATATTTAGTAATTTCATGAAAAGTACACTAAATTTAAAATCTCAGGCCACATATCACTGTCTTTATATTTGAAATCACTTTCATGTGAGGCTTGTGAAACATTATTTTCATATTCATTACATTCACCTCACTTCTTGAGTGAACCAAACCATGCTTGATTTAACCATAATTTGATTTATTCCTATCAAAACTTGTAGGTTTGAGGTACTTATATTTAAATGATTGAGGCATTTGTTTGGTATTAAAGCCCCTATTTCAAAGAATACTTTTTTATAATGGCCTACCGTGAACATTTAACCCTTGTTGCTCTTAGAATCCATGCACATCCTGTTAGTTTAGTCACATTACAATCCAATTTTACCTATCCAACCAACTATTGAAGTGAAATTTCATAATCTAGTTGAACTTAAGTATGGGGGAAGCTATCATGTGTTGTGCTAAAACATTCTGTGATACTTTGGGTGGAAAATTAAATTCTGAATAGATGTGTTTTCTTCTGAAGAAAATCATTATTTTGAAAGTTGTGCCTTTTCATAAGCTTTCATGATAAGTGAAGTTGTGCCTTTTCTGGAGCTTCTAATAGAGGAAGAATGTTGTGCCTATCTGGAGCTTTCAAGAAAATCATACTTGAGAAGATTGACATTTGTTTTCTAAATGATGAATGGTGCAAACATTCCATGACTTTATATGATTATGGATCTGAATTTATACTATGGGGATTGAGGATGAGACCATATTTAAGTGAAAATTAGATTAATTCAATTTTTCTTCAAAAAGAGTTAAGACCTCCTTATTCAGCCTCAGAATCTTTCACATCAAAATCCAACCAATCGAAAGCCACAGAACAACCCTGAAAAGTCATCATGATAAAAATATGTCCTTGACTCATATCGGGTGGTAATTTAGAAATTTATCAAGTCTATGGTGACCCTTGTATGAGTTTGGATGAGAAATACATTGCAAAAAAAATTGGCATTTGTGTGATAAAAGAAAATTCAAGTGAGATAAGTGTTTTGTGCATGGCAGGATAAATGAAGTGGAAATATATTGAATGATATAAATAAATAACATGAAATAATGTATTTTTATGAGGCATGATATATTTTCTTTCTTGGTATGTAATTTTTTGATCTTAAGGATATGTGTTTTAAAATATGTTTTGATTTGATATTGATGTTTACTTGATATAACGTTTTTCCCAGGAGTGCAAAAGGGTAAGTGTGGGGGAGTTGATAAAACACTATTTTTTTGAATATTTTATTGATAATAAATGATATAATTTCTGACATTGTGCAAAATATATTCATTTATTAAATATTTTGGATTAGATCATTCATTTGAAAATTTGATGAAAATTGTATTTTTACCCTTTTAAAATACACTGTAGTATTTCAAACATAAATTTTTTAATATGAATTATTTGAACTTAATATTTTGTAACAGTGTTCCTAACTTAACTGTCTAAAACTTTGATTCAGGACACTAGAGATAAAGACTACATTTGGATGGAGTACATGGGCCATTAAGTCAACAGTGGTCTGGACTCGGCAGGATGGACATAAGTTCTGTATTTGGGACATAACTTCTTCATACCTGCTTGTATCAGGCCCAAAATTTGAGAGAACCTCTATGACTCATTTTTACACGAATAATACTTCTCGAAGGAAATATTATTCACATTTTTTGGTGGTTAAATGGGCGGTACATGTTGGCATAAAATATTTGTCTGAGTTTCCCAATTCACACATCAAACCACTTTGAACCTAGCCTCCACACCACTCTATAAATTGGTGTTTTCTCATTTGGAGGGGTTGGGACTTGCATTAGAAGATTGGAGGTAGATGAGAATTGGTTTAAACTAAATTATCCAACCATTTTAAGATGGTTTGGGACATGCATTAGGAAATTAGGGGCAGAGGAGAATTGGTTTCACCAAAATTCTCCAACCATTGTAAGAGGGGTAGCTCTTGAAGCAAGGATCCCCTCATTGAAACCTCATTCTCTTCTTCATGTTGTAATATTTTCATTTATGTATTAAAATTCATTGTTATTCTTTTATTTCTTCTCTTTTATTATGTTTTATTCAAATTTATTCTTCCCTTAATCTCTCTCTTTGGGCTGGAATCCTTGAGTAGAAGCGTGATTGGGTTATACCCATTATAAACCGTTGCAAATGCAATTCGCTTCTATGATGATTACACCACCCATGGGAAGGGTAGTATTTTTAGTAATCAATCTATCTCTTACCTTCTTCATTCATTTATTTTGAATCAATGAGATGCTATAATTAACTTAATATGATCTATTAATTGATTTTTTTAATTTAAATGAAACTAAGCAAGCAATTGAACAATAAACACAAATCATGCGAGGTCGAGAATTGTGTGAATTGTGAGAGCGTGAACTTAATTTGTCATTCAAAACCACACGATATCAATTTTTAGAGTTCAAATATAATCCCTAAACTCAATTAATACTAATTACCATAGAGTATATGTGCCTTAATTTACCACTGACCATAAGCTAAACATAGAAAATCAATCAAAGTAGGGTGCTGTGATTGCATGTTCTGAATTTATCCTAGGGTTAAATTCACTTCATCTTTGTGGTAAAGTTAATTCTCATAGGTTTCAGGGGTTAACAAGTTAAAGGAAAAAAATTAAGTGGATTTTAATTTAAATGATAATGATAAATAATTGATTGATGTGGTAGAGTTATATCGATTACGTCTTTTAAATATTGTCTAAAAAAACATATTCTGGTTGTGTATTTTTAATCGAACTTAATTTCATAAAATTAAAAAAAATATACAATCTTCTTACAGAAAAATTCTTCTAGTTTTATGAATGGAAACAACCACCTCCATCCTTTCAATTAGTGTTTTAATTATATTATATTTTACTTTTACAATACCTTTAAGAAGTTGTTTTAGTTTACTTCCTCTTTTGAGAGACGACTTTGGTCTGCCACTCTTTTGCACCTAAGTACCCAAAAACCACTAATCATTTGAGGGTGCCCATGACAGCGCTCCTTTCAATGATCATTAGATTTTGATATGGATATTAAATTTTTTATATATTTATTATGATTGATCATTATATGATCTTAGTGTATTATTTCAATAATATTTTGGCCATTTTGAAATGTAACCCTCCTTTGAAGTTTTTATAGTAGCAAGTCATCCCTCTACTACTTGTGAAGATATAGTTTATGTTATTTATAGATTTCCTAAGTGGAACTCAATAATAAAAAAAATCATATTAATAAAAGTCATTTCATATTAAACCAATTTTATTCTAACTCCACTTTCCTTATAGTTTTTATCAACTTCATCATCTTTTATTTTATTTATTTCTTGATGAAAAGATTCAAGTTACTTAATCCCCTTAAATTTGACCTCTAGTTTTTCATTCTTGTTATCAATGCCATTATTTTGTATTGTTCCAAATGCATGGAACTTATCCTAAAATTGCATTGTGTCCTTTTCCTTGTCATGAATTATATTAAGTGACACATTATCAAATTTGTATAATCATTCTTAAATATCCATGTTCATTTCTAATTGTTCATCAACTCGTTTAGAGATATTTATAGAAGTAGTCATTATTTATTTCAAAGCTTCTCAAATGTTTATGATTCTTCTTCAAGCACAATGATCACTTCCGATATTCTTTTAAAAATTCTACAAATAAAATATATTATTTCATGGGGAATCCATGAACAATACCATTTATTTTAGTAATTGATTCATATTTTTAATTTGTAGATATATTTTTACTTCCACAAGTTATTGGTTATTCTTTATGATACTTGGTAATAATTGTTTTAACCTACTGATCACCTGACTGTTTTGATTGTTTTTTGTCGAAATAGATGTATATAACCTTCATTGTAGATTCAATAACCAGTTTTTATTATTTAAAGATGGGTTTATATTATTTAATATTATTGTATACAAAAACTAAAACTTCATCCTCTATACATAAAAAGGATTCCTTATTTATCCTTTTATTATCTTTCTTTTTCATTTTCATCAGAGTCTTGGAAGATATGGAAATCTAATCAGTATTGGATATGAATCCTCTGAGTTTTCACTCCATGTTAACATTTATAACTATAACTAAATCATCAAAAAAATCAAATTTTAGAATTCAATTATAGGTATGACCTAACATGATACCAATTTATAGAAATATTTTGGGATAAGCCCGACACTGATAGGGGTGAATCAGTGTTGGTATTATTTTTAACCAATTTAATATTTTATCCATTTTCACCTCCTCACTTGTGAAGTGAATTGATCTCTCCATATATCTCACTTTATCTCACCCTTGGTAGGTATTCATGAATAGTGATAATAAAATCACACAACAAGACACTAGAATTTATTAACATGCTTCTCCTCAAATATGGATGACTACATCCCTGGTGTGTCGTGGTCATTATTTCATGTGCACAAATTACCTCATATTATCAAAACCAATCTTAGGAAATGGTATGACATTAAACCATTGGAAAAGGAAAGTAATTAAACCCATATAAATACTGGAACCAAACAATTTCAAAGAAAGCACTGACTTTATGTTCCTTAAGTCTTTACAGAATACTGGATTTGAACTGCACCACTTAAAGTAGATCATTAATAAAAATCTTATGCCCCTCTTAGATACTGGAAGAGTTATCCTTATCCATATTTAATGTAATATTATGGGTTTTCTTGATCTCCTCTTGTCTTATAAATAATAATAATATTGTAGTTTGGATATATCACTTTCATCATCCTAGATATGATCAGTAGTTGAGAAGACTAAAAACATGTATTTTATTCTTATTATTATTTATTTCACAGGAAGTATCTTCTTTATAAAATATCATATTACATTTAGTTCATCAAAAAATAATTTATAATAGGAATTCAGGTTTATCTCTCTCTTATCCTCTATCTATTTTATCAACTTGTACATTATATAGTAGTCATGCAGTCAAACTTCTTCTTATTTTACTTATTCTTCTCATCTTTATAGTCATTATATCGTGTTAACCTTACAAAATTCACTTAAAAACTTTGATATTCTCGGATTATTCAATTATTATTATACATTATGATGTTCTATAACACAAAATTATAAAGGAAAAATATGAACCTTATGATGTTTCATTCCTTTTACATTCCTTCTAGAATCCTAGTAATTTTTAATTTCATTATTCATCATTGAAATCATTTTTTGTTGAACCATGATTGAACACTATTATCATCATTATATTTCATATTTTAATACTAGTAAAAATCATATGAATATATTTCATTCTTCTCCTTATAATAGACACACTCTAAAATTCATAAAATACTAATAAAAAAACCAAAACGTAAAGCTTCTAATGACCATGAGTCCTTCATGAATGCACTTATAATAATGCCTTCATCATCCAGGAGTTAATGGTAGTTCATAATGAAAACTATACTAGGTTTGTCATGAAATCCAGTGATGTGAGGAAGAATATTTAAACAAAATTATGTCTGGTGTACTTTTAAATGATGAAAAGTGTCCCTCATACCATGATCCCACATCATAATTTCACATGGGAGTGCACTTGTTTATTACTTGAACTAATCCAAAGATTGTCATTGAAGTCTCATGTGGTCAGCCAACTATGCAAATACTATTTCATTATTCCACCCCATATGGTGTCTCTCAACTCCCCATTCTATTTTCAACCCACGTTAGCTGCTACTCCTCTTAATACACCTTTAACTAGTTGTGATTAAGCCTAGATACTTCTTCATAGTGGTAATGACATATTTAGTGACTAGCTAAAGTTTGGATTATTTGTTCCTTCAACACATCTGAGAAACTTCATTAGGATACATTAATCTAACAAATGTTTCATTCCTTTTTGAAATATCCCTCCGCAATTTCCACATTAAACCCTATGAAGTTTTTATGAGTTAATCAATTTTTCAAAATAACATAATTTCCGAAATTTCAACACAACATAGGTACTTCACCATGATAGATACCCTTTTAAAATTCATCATAGTCCTATAAATCAAAATAAAAATTTTGAATAAAAATATAAATACCTTCAATTTAACTCATTCCTTTCTCTATAGTTCTTATAACACTTAAAACTGAACTTATATATTATAGAGAAAATATATAGCATGTTTTAAACTCTATAGAACTCATAAATAAGTAATTTTTAATTAAATAAAATATTTTTCAATTTGTGAATGAATATTTGAGAATTAAATAATATCAACTCTTCAACTGATAAAATCTATTATAATAAATTTGGCTCATAATCTTTAAGAAACATCCTCATCTATATTTTTTATACAATTGATCTTAATTAATCCAATGATAGACAATATTTATTCATTTTATTTATTTTCCACATTATCATTGGTGGAATAAGCATACATAAAAGATCCATGATGCATCCTCAATCATCTCAATTACTTAACATAAAGTAAAATCGTACTCGGGAACTATTCTTCTTGTAAACAAGATTGGGAACTTCAAATCCCTTCCAAACTATTCACCTTCATTGCATACTGAAATCATTAATATTTACTACATGATTGATATAAAATACACCACAAATAGTAAGCGATATAAAAATTATAAAAAATTATCATTTCATTCCCCAACACTCATAAAATATCATGTCCTTATCAATTATGGTCATCTTGATCAACCTTTGGTGATGGTCTCTCTGATGTGTTGAGGAACTCCACATGAGCTTCCGGAACCTTTTCAGATTAAGAGTTTGAACCATTACCCCTAAGATTTCCCACCTTTCAGTTGGATCATTTTTTTAATAATTTTAGTATATTCGTGATATATCAAGGTTTTAATGGACACAACATAGTTTATTATAAAAAAATATAAGATACAAAATTCTAGTAGTTGAATCCCCCAAACTAATAGTAAATAGACTCAAACAACATCAAATCACACCTTCATCCTAATCCTTATCACTTTATTCATAATGAAATAAGATTAGATAATGATATGGTTTCAATGTACAATAAAATAACACAATTGTTCCTAGTTATGGGGTCTATTTTACCAAAGAATGGTTCACAACCCAATGTATTAAATTACATTACCCTGTTATCTTTTAATATTGATTTATAAGGCTTCTTCTTTGAAATATTTGATGTCGCAATGCTAATTATTTATTATATCCATGTTTGAATATGATTTCATGAATTAAACTCAAATACATACCCCTATCATGATTGTAAATGTGTGTGGTCCATTTGGGGACACATTGTCATTTTTTCAAAAGTTTGGTGGATTGTAAGGTTTAGGTTCTAATATTGACTGGCCAATAATTAGGAATGTATCCAATGGCTCCCACCACTCAACACCTAGAATTTCCATGTAACCCAGTGATACCTCCTCTTATATGATATGATTTTAATCTGTTTTGTTACCAAGTAGAGAACCAATTTTCATGTGTCAATGGGATTCCACTAATTGTCTTTCAATATATTAATTATATAAAAATGGAAAGTTACATAGTTTAAATATAATTGAAACTACTAACTATGCAGAGCCTCATATTGGATTTATTATTGAGACAATGGTAAATTAATGGTTTATATTTAAAATTTATTTTTTGGTTGAAACTCATAGAATTGTTGAGGTTCTTGGTCCTCTCAATGATATATCATAGTCTCGCCTAATATATTGAAATAATAATAAAAATTACATCACATGATATTTAAAAGTTATGGAAAAAAGACCTACTCCTTTCTATGTTGGTAAAATTCCACAACAAGGATTCTCTATTTTAATCATATCATCAATTATTATATCTTAGAAAGTAACTGGTTTACACCCCAGTAGATGGTCTTCTAGTTGACCTTGGTTCTACGCCCCATAAACACAACTCTTATGACTTGGTTAGTTATACCCACAAATAATTTTCTCTTCTATTTGACTATTAAGATACCCCAACCTCGACCCTCTTCAGTAACCAGTTAGAAACCCCATTTATTAACTCTTAATTTTTTTTTAGATTCTAGATTATAAAATCCAATTTCTCCTTAAAAGTTAACTTCTTCTACAAGTGTACTGGATATTCTCTTCTTATATGAAACTTAAATTTTATATATCATGTATTCTTTAGAATCTGAATTTCTGACCTTATCCATATTTAGTATCTTCACATTTATCTGAATATTCACATCACACTAAATAATCATGCATACAAATTCTTCTCCAACATGTATCTTCTAGCTTAAGTCTCTTATCAACTCATTCTCTATAAACATTCTCTTTATTTCTACAATAAATATTTATAAAATAGTAGGACAAATTATTGTCATGCACATCATATGACTATACCATAACATATATGATGTATCATGTAATGTTGGTTCACTTTTATATACTGATGCTTCAAAAATAAATTAATTCATTTTCTATAAGTATATAGTACAAGTAACTATCTCTATGAAATTTCAAGAAACATTAATTGTCATATAACATCACCTAAATAGAACCTCACTTCTCAATATTTTATCCTTCATAAAAAGAAACACATTATTTTTGGAACTAAACCATAGAAAAATATAAGAATCCCATCTTGATAAGAATATCTCCCAATTTTCACAAATATAATTTTTTGAGTGTTAACTATTAATTTATTGGATACTTGGAACATGGTTAACACATGATAATTTCTTAAAATATGGTATTCTAATCATGTGTATGTGATTATATAAAATACATTTCATATTTCCAAAAACAACATGTCCTTCACATACTGCATGTACCACATAGGATTATCATTTTTCAAACTCATATTACAAGTAGGTGGAATTATATACATAAGAATATTTATTTATCACATGAACTTATAGAAATATTTCATATAATTTAAAACATTATACTCCACAGAATTTCATTATCACCCACATATAAACTATATGCATGTCTTTTGGTTTTAGAATAATTTTTGTTTGCAAGCTGAAATCCTTATTCAGTAAATCAATCCCATAATATGTGTTCACAAACTATCTTCAAATCACATAGGAACTACATCCACAAATTAGTTTCAACATATATCATTTTTTATCCAAAAATCATAAACCCTCATTCCCATGGTCTCCACATTCCCAAATCTTATTCTCATTCCTTATAATATATATCGAATTTCAGCCTCTATATGTAGAAATTCATACTTAATCAATTTATAAAATTATATAAATCTATATATGTTCTGACATGGTGTTCAAACTCATATGTGATCACTCATTCATGAAAACACTTGGATATATAAATCATTCAAGGTGACATATAAGGAAATTACATGTGAAATTATCAGATGAATCAGATTTATCAGATTGGATGGAGATCATCATATACATATATTTTTAACACATGAAAAATTTTCCATAATTAATTATATTCTAGAACAATTTGTTAATAAACTAGGATCTACTATATAAGAAATTACATTCCCTTCAGTGGGTATATGTGATTAATAGAGTTTGATCTCAGTGTTCACTGGCACTGGCATGTAATGGAACCCTCCAGCTGTCATGCCACATCACCAGGTGGCATCGCTACTACCTATGCAAGTTGTGAACATGATCTTCCTTCCCATAAAAGTGATCTCATCTACCCTCATGGCTTCCCATTCATGGGATGGCTCCCATGTGGTCGATCTTTCTCACATTTTTTGTTGATATAGTCCTCCTTTTGGTTTTTTTTTTGGCTCTATGTTTTTAATAAAGGGATAATTTATATCACTTTAGAGAATACTAATTTTAAAAGCATAAAATATATAACACCCCTTCTTATCAAAAAATTTTTTCTGAAAAAAAAAGTTAATTATTTTTTCATAGAATTCATTATTTAATGTCATTCTATAATAATTGAATTTTTCATGGAATGTTTCTTTAAAAATTGTATAGACACTCAACATCAAAATATATTATCCCAAATAAATATTTACACAGTCTTCACTATTTTAAATATTGTAGAAAATATTCACTCTCCTATTAAATTATCACATTCCATTATACTTTAAGATTATTTCAAAAATCATAACAATTAATATGCCTTTATATCTTGGATTTATCTCTTCAATTTAGTTCTTTAAGCTATTATCCTCAAAGTATATATTCCATATACCATAAAATAATCTCAATCGGCCTATTTCATAACGTGGAGAATTATCAATCATAACATCATATCTCTTAAGAATCATCAACTACTCATTCAATTATTCCTCGTATATTGAATTTATGATATACTAACAACAATGAAAACATTCATTCTTCAATATTTCACTTGTTCTCTTAAATAACCCCCTTTGTATTTTTTGTAGATACTTCATCACTTTATAAGGTTAATAGTTTTATCCCACTTATTAATAATAATTTAAAAGGTATATTGGGAGGATTTTCATACCATTAGGGTTTCATATTCTCCTCCATTAATTTAAGGCCTCAATAATATCCACTATTGATAGAAGGATGACATGACATGTATTCATTTATCAAATAGACTTTACCTAGAAAACTCTAAGTCTACATGGAAAACCCTTTATAAAAATCATGAGTTTATAACCAAGGTTATCTGTTTTTACAATAAATTATATATAGTATGATAACAAACATTGATAAATTGGTTCTTCATGCTTCGGGGGTGCCCAATCAACTATATCATGAAATATATTTTATCCGCTGCATATATTAACAAACATATAAAAATATTCAAGTGAAAAAAGTTATTACTCCTCCTTATTAGTTTAATATAAACTCCTCCTTGATAATAAATATCAATTAATTTTGAGTAGGTATATAGGAATAATTTTGATACCTCATCTCCCAATTTTAAAAATATATTCAAAATACCACACTAACTATGTAGTGGAGGTTTTACAACTTTAACTCATCACTGATCCCACTCAAGGGATGGATCCATCTCCTTCAATTACCAGCATGTTAGTATAAAATAATTTATAAAATTTAATATGGAGGGATAAGTTTGTTCATAAGAAATAGAATTCAATCTTACATATTCTTCTCAACCTAGATAATTGTTTACTTTCAATAATAGTATGGTAATATTTCTATAAAATCTTCTTTTTGTTCTGAGTCTCATATTGTGAAGAAATTTTCTTCATGTTTTCATCCTTCACTCCTTGCATCGTTTAATTATTCTTAATAATAACTTATTATTGTGGAGTGGTATTTTTTATCACTTATTTCAAGGAAAATTATTTTCTTTTTTATTATATCTTCCTCTTAACACTCTCTTATTGGGCTGGTAGGATTTAATTTTAATTCCACATCTCATGCCAACTTTCTTCACACTTTCACAAATATTTTTTTGAATATTTAGATAGTCTAAAATAGATGGTTTGTTATGAAATTAAGCATTTTTCTTTTGAAATCACAATATTACACTTATATTCTTTGTATATTTGATCTTCCTCCATTTTATTCTCCAATTTTAGTTGATCTGAACAAAATATCAATCATTAATTATTTATATGTTCACCCTTTTTGGTATATCATATTTCATATCTTATGTAAATTAATTACAATATTTTTATGTATAAGTTTTCTTCCCTTTCACGTTATAAGAAACCAATAAAGATAAATTTTTCATTCACACCTCATCTTTTTGAACTTCTAATCCACATCATACAGACACTTCTCATAAGCATTCATATCTGTATGGATTTATAGTAACTCATTTGTTTCATTGATAATATATTATCTTATATTCCCCATGACTCCACCTTGGTTCATTCAGGTTTCCTCGAAATAACATGTTATACCAATATGAGTACACTTTGTACCCATATTTTCCATAACACCATAAAAATCCTATGAACTATGATTGTTTATTTTTTTGATAAACATGACTAGATATTCCTTGATTTTATCTTACTATAAATATGGTTTTCTATTAACATGGGGTAAATGGCCTTCCAATAATATTCATTTATTCATTTGATTAGATATAATTCGTATCCCTTTACCCTTAGGTCTATATATATTCACAAGTATTATTGGATATAGTATGTCTATTTTTAAATTGTCTTGGAGAAGATGTACCTTGTATGTAGGAAACCATCGTATCACTAACAAGATAGAACACTCCGTTAAGTTCAATGGACTTACTTCAGCATTATTTAATTATGTTCAACTAATTTTTAACAACAATACACATTGTGTTTGTCTTACCAAATTATTCATCCCTTACAACTATATTCTCCTCAGGAATGATAATAATTTTTCTTGATCCTATTCTATCATATTTTTCTTCCTCATATCATCAATATATGATTCTTATTTCTTGATTAGTTTTTCCTTTTCTATATAAACATTATTATTCTCCATCATCAATTTATTATTTTATTTCTTGATATTTTTTATCTCCCCAATACATGCTTCCAAATACCTTTTAACTGTTGCTACAGATCTGTCATTTCTTCTCCATTATCATCACTGCATGATCAATAAAATATTGTTTCAAATTTAAAAAGGAATTTAACCTCATTATCTGAAGATATAATTTAATATGAATCATCTTTCTCATATTTTCTCAAAAAAATATCTTCATGATAATGAAATATTTGTTTTTGTTTTTACTCTTTTCCCTTTTTCAAAATTTCTCATCTTCCTCATAAAATTAAGATTTAATTTCCCACATATTTAGAAATTATTGGGAAAAGTATCAAAATCCATCACAATTACATCAATTTTGTAATTTTATTCCTTTTATTTTCCACATACCCTTTTTGAATCCTCTTAATATAAGGGGAACAATTTCACTAAGATCTTCATATCCCTCAGTATTTGAATCACTTGATTTTGGAACTTTATCTTCCTTAGCCTTTACTTTTCTAATGGATTCAAAAGAAATTTAATATTTTTCATTATTTTTAAAGGATATTATTTTAATCTTCTCATATCGTATGATAATCTTGTGTAACGCATCCAGAAAATAATCTCTTTCTTGCTAAGTCGATATTTTTTAATCAAACCGATCTTAAAAATTCCTCATCAGTTTTTTGACAACGGTAGAGTCATTAAAATTCTCACTAAACATCAAATATAACTGATTATTTCATTTAATCAATTGAAATAACCATCAATATTTAATTCATTGGTCATTTTAATATCCTCAAATTCCTTTCTCGAAACTTTCATTGTACATTCCTTGATTTTGACATTACCTTTTTATTTATTTCTAAATTTTTCATCGATCGGTTTGTCACTCTAGAGACCCAAGAAATTTGGGCATACCTTCTCTAATATAGACCTCATGATGGCATTTTAATCCTTTACATGTAACTCCAAATTTATATTATCAACTTGTGTCATTGAATCATCATTAATAGTGGGTTTAAAATCTAATGTTATAGCATCTCTCACTTCATGGTCAGGTGATAGGAGGTTGGGATTAATCATATTCCTCAAATTGTGATAATTATTCCCATTAAATATGGGGAAAATCATTTATTGATTAAGTTAAAATTATCTATGTCTCAAAAATCTTCTTTTATCTTTATAGGGGTCTTATGCTCTGATACAACTTATATATCACCCAGAATGATTGAATACTAAGAGAGGGGTGAATCAGTGGATTACTTTTTATGAATTATTTTATTTTAATTTAAGCTCTCAAAATATTTATGTTTATCGATCCACTTAATGATATCTTACAATAAAACACCATATTTCGGTATAATAAGATAAATTAAAACACGTCATATTTACAGTATTTTTTACAAATACTCACTTCTTTCCATGTTTGTTAAATTATCGAACATAGATTATCCACTATAATATTATCATCAATTAAAATGGATTTGGAAGAAATTAGTTATACAGTAGTCGATCCTCTAGTTTACCCAAGTTATATATCCCAACAATCCAACCCTTTTTTCTTAGTTAGTTAGATCCCCCAACCATCTTCTCTCCCCCTTAACTAGTCATTCACCATAGCCTTGAGAAACAGTTTTAAGACCCTTGTCACAAGTTCCCTCTTCTTTACACTACTAATCTTGTAGTGGAAATTACTCTTACTTATTTAGATTAATATTCATCCACAAGTGTTCTAAATCTAATCCGCTTAGGTAAAACTTCAATTTTGTGGGTTTGTTCTACTTTAGAACAAGAACATATGACTTGGTCAATCTTTCATATGTTCAAATGATCAAAATATTCTCGTCTCACTAAAAACTCAGACATAAAAATTCTTCCCCTGGAAGTATCATCTAACTTATTTCTTTTCTCAACTGGTGATCTATGAACCTTATCTTCAATTATAAACTAAATATTAATCTTATAATATTAAAATTTATTTTATTTTACATCATATTAGTATAGAATGGAATATATGTCTTGATATGTACTATTGTATCACATCCTTAACGCTTCACGTACACATTCATCAAAAAAATTAAATAATTTTAAATAATTATTAATTATGTGGTATTATCTTTATAAAATTACAATAAAATATAATTATCATATTACTTTATCTACATTATACCTCACTTCTCAAAAATCTATCCATCATGAAAATCCACACTTTATTTTTTAAATTCAACCAGAGAAAAATATGAGATTCCACTTTCAATAAACACTTCTCCCAAAATTCTTGAATAAAATTAGCTGAGAGTTAACTAGGTATATATAACATACTCATCATGTTTTTACCACATGATAATCCCAAAAAATATGGTACATCATTCAACTGTATCAAAAACCAAAAAATACATCGCCTCTTTTCGAAAATAAAATGGTTTATCGCATACTGCATGCACCATAGAGAATTATCATTTCAAAAACTCTTCTTACCAGTATAAGGAATTGTATACTTAATAATGTTTCTAAATAACACAAGATAATAAAAATCATTCATTGTATTTGTACATTTATATTTTTTATACTATCATTCTCACTCATATACAACCCATCCAAATGGAATTTTGTTTGGATGTAATTTTGGTTCTCAAACCACCTTCCCGTTTCACAAACCCACTCTCATAATGAATGTTCACAAACTATCATCCAATAAAATATGATTTATATGTTCATATAATCTTCACAACATATCATTTTTCTTAATATAAACCCTCATTTTCATGGATTCACCATTCATAAATCATATTTTCATTACTCATAGCATATATTCCATGTTCAGATCAGTATAAAAAATTCATAATTAATAAATTTAAAAACATTCATCATGCATCATATTTTCCCACATGATTTTCAAAACTGTATATAGTTTCTTGGTCATGAAAACCCTCAGACACATAAACCCTTCAATGATCCAATGAAAAATATAGCATGTGAAATTATTGGAAGACTCGGTTTCATCATATCATATAGTTATCATTATAAGAATACATTTTTAATACATAAATAGTTTCATGCAAAATGTTGTATCCAACATCGATCTTCTTTTCAGATGGGATCTTCTTTATAAGCAATCATGTTCCCTTCGGCAGCCATCTGTGAGTAACGGGGCTCAATCCCACCCTCTACTACCACTGAACCATATAGACACCCTCTCACTCTCATTTCTCCCCGCATGGTGGTGACACTGCTCCCTGTGTGCACTGTGTTTATGCTCTTACTTCCTATGAAGGAAATCTCCACTACCGCCATGGCTTACTAAGAATGGGTTTGATCTCTTGTCATCAATATTTCTCCCATATGTGGTTGATATGGCCCTAAATGGGTGGCTATAGTTGGATCCATTTTCTAATAAAGGGATCATTTTTTCCACTTACAAAAAAACAAAGTGTATGAACATAAAATATAAAACACCCCTTATACTTCTAATATTATTTATAAAAAAATATAATTATTTCTGCATGGCCTTCACAATTAATTCTCATCATGCAATAATAGAACATTTCTGGGATATTTTCTTCAAATATTTCACGGACACTCAACTTCAAAATATTTTGATGAAAATATATATTTTCATGGTCTTCACCTTTTTAAATATTGTAGAAAATGTTCATTCTACTAGTGCAATTGTAACATTTCATTAGACACTAAGAATAGTCTAACAATCATTTGTTTAATATTCTTATATATCTTTAACCTCTTTATTCACATTCAGTTTTTAATCATGTGTCCTCAACGTTTATTTTCCATAGACCATAGAAGAACCTCAATCAATATATATACATACATGGATGAATTATCATGTATGAAATCCAGTTCCATAAGAATCATAAACTTCTAATTCATTTTTTCCTCATATATTAACGTTATTATATACTAAAAATAAATACAAAATTTATTCAATAATATTTCACCTGTGATCTTAAAATTGAAAATTTTTGAAAGTCAAAATTCCTCAGACGTATATAGAGTAAATGATATCATCCCATTACTGGTGAATTAACTAATTTGTTACCACTTTAATATCATCAAGTTCTATCATTTCATATCACGTCTTGTGTTATAGATTCTATCATTTCTAGAATGTTATAGTATCTATAGTTCCCTATGTTAAATTTAGACCTCAGTTCGGTTATTTTTGAGATTGATACTGGAAGGATCCGGTAGATATTGGTTTAAGGGATATGTGTACCACTAGGAATGGAATCCAATAATTTTTAAAGAAAATATATAGTTATCCAAAATTCTAAAAATTTAAAGGACTAAATATATATGTAACCTGATGAGAGAGTGGTGTTCCCATTAGGTCTTAAAGAAGTGATAGACTCTTTCATTTTCAACTTCATACCTAGCCTCCCAAATTTAACCAAAGTGTATTCTCCATTCCTCCAACTAGATCATCTTGACACTAGATTATGATGCATTTTCTTTTCAATCATAATTTAATGAGAAGACCATGGGAACTTCTAACTTGGATGATCTAAATCCTCAGATGTGGCTCATGATTTTCGTGGTTTCAGAGTTTCTTTGTTTCTCTTGTTCACGACTATGGATTCACTGTTCTTGGGTAACCTCTTACCTAAAATATCATGAAGGGTAAAAAGATATCCAATCTTGTTCAAAGTCAAAAAAAATCAATGCAAGTATCTAATCAAGTAAATGTAATTTTAGTATAACTATCATGTTGGGTCATCATTGACTATAGTCATTGTCCTACCATAGGATGTTGTTCCATACCTTCATCTATAAGTGGAACTTGTAATTTTCATTATATATAGTGAAACTAGAGAAAAAATCAATATAGAATATATACCTTATAGTTAATTTCATAATCAATTCACAATAACAAAATAGAGCCTCTTATAACTATCTTGTGTGGTCATCTTTCATACCATAAATGGTCATCATCTACAATAATCCCAGTATATAAATATCTATATATAAAAATATTAAAATTATATGTCATCCCTAGAGTCTTGTAAGACATTTAATTATTCATTGGGACTCAGAGGATGCTCATAATTGTATGTATATATAGTTTGAACATATACCTCATGAGATTAAGTGTATTGTGGAACCCATATGTTTCAACGTGAACTACTAACCACCCCTATAAAACTTGAAATGGATTAGATATATATAATAGGGACTTCTTATAATATATGAATAGTAAGTAATAGTAAATTTTACATATAATTAGAACCACATGGAAAATGGGTCTCCATTTCACCATTATTGTCGATATCATAAATTTTATTAGTTTGAAACCATTGTATGAATCATAGACAAAATCATATATTTTCTATGACATATTGTTATATTAACTTGAGGGTTTATATCTGGGGTGACTCTATAGCCCCATTAACCATATTTGGTATACTCTATTTCATGGTAGTAGTTGTGTAGGGTTCCCCTTTTCTTCATGGAAATGTATCCCATTGGTCATTCATTGGTTGGAACCTCACAATGATTTATTAATAAGATCCTTATCCATGTGTCAAAGATGATATAAATTTGTGAGTATGGTTTCTTCCTTAAGACTTTCTCATATTCTATTAATAGTGTTTATTCAAAAGGAGAAGTTTGACCAGTATCTCCCCGTGTAGGCTTGGGTGGAAGGGATTCAACATACATTTCCTCCAAGAGTAGTTCCCGAGATATATTTTACACATCCCATAGATTTATTCTTACTTATCCTTAAAAAATTATAAATTTATCATTGAGGGACTTCAGTCGGTAAAAAATGGAATAAAATCTATGTTCTTATATACATATGTCTAAAACATCCATGCGGATTAATGTATCACAATGACTTTGAGTTGATGCTCAAAATCAGTATAAGACTACATGAACCAGTATGCCCACATCCATCCAGGATTGAATCTACGTCTAGGGAGAATATACTAGATATTATAACATCCATAAAGCTTATCATTAGTTTATTAGAAATATACAGATCCATGGTAATTTGTTTGAGGATCTTTCTCATTTAAGAAGTTATCAGGGGTGTCTATAATTTACCATATGATATATACAAGGTCTTTAAAATATTCCCTATTATATGATATCCACATTAAAGTTTTTATCATTATAAAATAAAATATTAGGAAAAGGAAAAATTTGATGGGTTTAGATATATTCTTGGGATCTAAATATTAGTAAATAGTCAGGATTTGTGTATTAGAATAAAATATGATATTGGTAAATTTTTATGGAACTTTGAACAAGTCACTATAATGGAATACATATTCAATATAAATTAGTGAATCTATCCTAAATCAATTTCCATAGCTAGTTCTTTAATGTGAGCATCCACAACATCTTTTGGATTTCAAATATTTATCCATTTCATGTAACAAATTTCTCAAAATTTCAATAGATTTATTATGAAAATTAAAGATAAAATGGATATACATTCAAAAAATACGTTATAAAACATAGCATGAAATAGAGAGGGTGAAAGTTTTATAAAGTAAAAAAAATCACCATGCTCAATTTTTTCATGAGTCTTCACTCATTCTTTCATGGTTTACACAACTCCAAAAACCAATTTTACATTGAAGAACATAATGTATATAGCCTAGTATCAAGTTAAATACATCAAGGATCTAGTGGAATACCAATGACCAAACCTACCAAAGTTGATACTACTCTATGTTTGACCAATGAAAAAAGTTAGTGCTCAAATTTTTAAGATTCAACTATATTTTTTCACACCATAAAGTGGTGGTCCTCAAGACTATAGAAGATAAGTGAGGTCATTGAAAATACCACAATGGTTCACTTTCATCATTAGAACACATTTTACCATATTTACACAGAGGTGTGCACCCTCCCTAAATCTAGCTTTATTCCCAAGACATATGTTCCTTGTAATTTAATCCTATAAATCCTTATTGGATCTAATGATCTATGAGAGTATTTTTTCCACTCAAATTATTTCAAACAAAATTGAATGAAGTTTCAATATGAACATCCAAAAAATTAAAAGTAAAGGGAGAATTTTAGTTCCCTACCATAAACCAGTGTACATATATCATTCCATTTTGTAATTCTCATGCATTCCCTGACCATGCACCCATGCCTTATCATGCATACACACACCCCTATTTATGATCACCCCTTACCATGTATCATGTTCCCATGCCTTGAACCTAGGTACCATAGTACTTATATGAGATTATCAATTCCAATAACTATTTTAGCTGGTAAAAGGAGATAATTCATTCCCATTTTGATATATATGAGATATCTTCCATTACCAAGCCTTCGTGAACTAGACCAAGATCAACTAGTACTCAAACCTTCATAATCAAACTTTCCAAACTCCCCCTCGTGTGAATTATTTTAGTCTAATCCAAGGATTTGTAGAGAAAAAATGGTTTATTTGTGTCATTCAAAGGTTTCATACCCAAAAACATTGTGAAATACCACTTTAACAAAGATTTTAACCAGTCTAGGTAGATGGTCCTTTTTTAGAAAGTCTCCAAAGTAAAAAAGGATAATTATATGTATTGTTTAGGATTCCCCACAATGTAATCATGTCCATCCCTCCATGTAATTACTAGGGAACCTATTAAAATATGATCAAATTTTAGGGAAACACCCATATTTTATAGGAAATAAAATGTGGTATCTAAGTTTACCCATTTTATGGAACCATTCCTAGCCTATAAGTGTCCCTATTAGGCACCCCATTTTCCTAGGTCACCTACATATGATAAAATTTATCCTTTCACCCAATATCCTTTAATGAAACTAATTTTAACCTTTCACCCAATCCAATCCTAGAATATATTGCTATAACTGGACATATTACATGGGCACTTAATATACAAGACTAGGTTATTTACCATGTTCATGTGGCCATAACAATAATGTATTTCTCTAATTATTAGTTTCGGATACTTGTTCAACGAAACTAGTAAGATCCTCAGATTATAGAGAAATATGTATTTCATTGATAATGATGATACCTCATATTAGAGAATTAGTATACCTTTTCATAACCTTGATTTCATAGAATAACCATCTATGATATATCCACTAAGTTCGTGGTCAGCTGTCCCAGGTTCAATCAATGATTCTGGGTTGTATATCTTGTGTAAGTCCAACTCTCCTTAGAGATTATTCCCACCCCCATGTTTCATCCTTCCCCATATCTAGTAACCAATAGATGAGAGACGATTAAATATGGTCTTCTCATGACTCACTAAGATATAAATCCATTTTTTGGTACTCACGTCAATATTTCTAAGTTTTATAACCTTAAACTATAAGACAATATAGTCTATTATACAGGGATTTAAAAAAATTGGAACCAAACCTAGTATTATGAATTTTTTATAAAATACACAATAATACATTATAAATGAATTTAAAATACTAAAAAATGGTCATGGTCATATTACCTTAAAATAAAAGATATAATAATCTCTTTCATATTACTTTAAACTACATGGAATATGTCATGGACGCGTGACCATTAAATGATTGACCCATGGTCTTGGATTCATGAACATAAAAGGAATTAACCCCAGTACATATTTAATGACCTTAAAATGAATCATATTAGACATTTTCACATGAACATATAAGGCATGGTGTGCCTTTTTATTTAGAACTAAACTATATGAGTTTTTATTCCCTTTTTTGGGATATATATGAAGCTCTTATCACAAACCCAATCCAAAATCCACAATACCTTCCACCTATTTTTATGGAGATAAATTATAGATTTTCCAACTTTACTATTTTAAACTAAATTTTAATTAACCAATGTGGAATTATATAGAACCTCTCATACATATAGTGTTTAAAAAATGCATGGTTTAAATAATTATCAGTGTTGAAAAGGGTAAAAATTATTATTACTGGGAAGAATGTCATGAACATGAATTAAAGATATAAGACTCTCATAATATAAAATAATATACTCTAAGGGATTATTTGACCTATCATTCTCAAAATTATAATATTCAGGTCTCCTTTAGAAAACATCCAAATGAGCTCATAATGGAACAAAGCATAAGAAACAATTCATATGTTATTTATAATTTGGCTTTCATGGGTTGTAGTATGGTGATTGTGACTTTAGAGGGAAGGGATTCGAATTTGAGTTCCTTATACCCTTGATTTTATTTTCCAACATGTGTCATATTGGAGACGAACTTCATGGTCCACATTTAATTATTTTCCAACTCGGGTGGCATCCAAATTGAATTAGCTAAAGAAACTTTCTATCTTTTATATATACATCAATATATATCAATTATAGTTATAATTATACATTATTTTTACTTATATATTATATTTAATGTATTGTATATATGATTAAATATATTTACTAATGATGATAAGAATATTTTTCTAATCACATTGTTTAAAAAATATTGTAAATATAATATAGACATTCATATTCTTGATAAAAAATATAATTTTCATTTCATATTCCCTTAATATATTTTACATTTTATAGTATCATGTGATGTCTTATATTATATATTTGATAATAAAACACTGAGAAATATTTTATTTCTATTTCTTCATCATATCTAATAATATATTCACTATATATCTATGAAAATTTATCTTCATTAAAAGTACAATCAATGAAAAACTCAAAACATTTCATAAATTCTTATCAAATTTGTCTTTGATACAACTATTTGGATTTGAAATAATTTAATATGATAAAGTATAACAAAAAATAAAAAACAAATACCCCAATATTCTTCAATGTAGGAAATATAGAATCTTAAAAAAAACTATTAACAGTAATAATATATGTGTTTCTTTTGTAACTCATACTTCTTGATTCAATTAATATCCCAAAATCCGACTAAAAGGCTAAAATTTACATAAATATACACTAATGATACCTGTAATTTTATGCTAGTTTTATAATAGGCTCCCCCGTGTTCTATGTAAGTTTAGTTTCTCCTTATGATGAAGGAAATTTTAAGGGTAAAACAAGGCTATTATAGTGTATTTTAAGAGAGCGCCTAGTAATCCAAAGGTGGAGAAGAAGTATTATTTATGAAACATAATTCATACAATTAGTTTTTAATCTATGTATATATATATATATATTTCACTCCTTAAAAACTCAAGGAATTACTTTCCATACGCTGTCACATGATGTTCCCAATATTCCACTTTTATGTTATACATTTTTCAAGAAATCACATTATGCATTGGTTTTACATATGTCCTACCATATATTATAAATTTTTTATTAATAAAATAACACTTTATATTATTAACAGATAAATGTATAATTTTTTATTTTAATATACATTTTAAATATATTATCAAAATATCACTTATCTAAATAATATGTCTTAAATAATAATCCCTTTACAATATATGGTCAAAAAAGAAAACTAAAAGTTAAAATTAAATTAAACATTTATTAAATTAATGTGTTAATAATTATCACATCTTATCTAGTTATATAATTATGTAAATATCATATATTTAACTAATATATCTAAATTATACATGATAAACTTTTAGGGTACTTAAACTAACATATAATTCAAATTGAGGTGGATATTTGTTGATGTTCCTTGAATTATAAGAGAGTTTATGTGGTTTTCCATTATTTTAGGAAAATATTGATCATTCGTACTATTGAAAAATTATATTTAAAATTAAGGTATCTGCGTTTAATCTTATGTAATCTTTATATAATTATAAAAATAAAATTAACTCAATTTACATTTATCAGTGAATCCAATATATTATAATAAATCATTCATGGTATAATGGCACTAGTAATGGAATCTTTATACTCTTATTTAAAAAAATATTACATTTATCTAATTACATGAATTCCTATATAATTTCATGTGATTTATCATAATTTAGGCCACATTTTCACTTTATTCAATTGATTTTTATACAACACTTACGAGTATAATTATTTCAAATTGATCATTATAATTTCCATATCAAACGGTTTATAAAAGTTTGATCAAATATTCAATTAATTAAGATATATATATATATTAATGTATTCAGATAAATAATATTAATTACATACCAAATTCATGTTAATATTTATATATTTTTTACATTAAAATAAGGGTAACTAGATTTGATTGTAGTAATAAAATTATAATATATAAAAAATAGTTCATTAATGAAGATTAATTGCTGTCTTTTATAACTTATTCATTTTTATTGCATATTTAAACTATTATAAATTAATTTACACTTCAATATATAGAAATTAATCTTAAATCCAATCAATTAAATGATCATAAACTGATCATTATTATTTTGAAGGTATGATATTTTGATCATTTAATTTTCCTTATATTACTGAATGGATCAAATAATTTTAAATTATCTTACATCATCCCCTTATAATTCAAATATACATGTTATATATTTTAAAACTCATCATTAAATAAAATTATAAAACAAGTCATTATTATAATAAAGGACATCTATTTATATAACTTTGTTTTAATTATAGAATAATCTATGAGCTTTATTTTAATATTAAAATAAATATTGATATATTAATAAAATTATAATTTAAAATTTAAATTAATTAATTTTATAAAATGAAATTAAATTAAAAATTATCATAGAATATAATAAATAATTTAAAATTATATCAAAGATTTTCATTTTTTTATTTAAAAAATAAATATTAATAAAATATTGAAACCTTACATCATAAAAAATAGAGGATACATTGGAATGATATGATATGATATTATTTTTGTATCTTCAATTTTGTAATGTATTCTGATGTTATAAAAATATGTGTGTAATAAAATCACAATTTCCTATATCTTTTCAGGGGTTCTTTAACAGATCCCTCTAAAATATCTCCTTCATTATACATATCTTCCATTAAATCGCTTCCCCATTCATTACCCAAATACCCCTTTATCTTGATTTTACCTCAAAATTCTCTAATAAAGTCTCTATCTCTATATTTAATCTTTCATTCATTAAACTAATCATTATTTTAAATTTTTCAATCTGTAGGTTTTGAATCAACTCATCCCATTTAATTATTTTAAATTTTTTTCTATTATTTCTTTTATATTTTTTCAACATAATGATATATTTTTTAAATATTATATTATATATTTGATAACAATGTATCGCTATTTTAAATTTATTGATCATTTTGAGTGGTGTACTTTGTTAACAAGTATAGTAACAGTAGTTTTTCTCCATGTGGTTATAGAAATTATTTATGTAGTTGGTGAATAATTCATGGCCTTTTTTATTTTTACTGGTGTCCTAGTGTTTCGTGATTTTTATTGAAATTATAACCACTTCTATATTAGTTACATGAATTTTTTTGTGGATCGATCTTTATAACTGATTTAGAAATTTTGAAAAATATTATTTGTCTATTTGTAACCCATGAAAATAGTTTTTAGGGAATATAATTCCCTAAAAAACATTAAAATAAGGAAATTAGTTTGTTCCTTCACATATATCAAAAGATAGTTATTATTATGGAGGTGGTTGGTAGATTTTTTGCCACATAAAACACCTATAACTTTTTAGAAGGTGAATCCACATGATCGTAAACTTTTTTAGTTTTCTTTATTGAATATATTTAATTTTTCGATTTTCCTTGATCACTTTTATATAAAATAATATTATTTGAGAGTTTATCTAAGATATTTTTATTGAATTAAAATTACTTTTACATTATTCCTTTATTAATTGATGCACTTAATACTACTCATGAATTGGGTTTTAAACCATTAAATAATATATAAATTTGATGTTGAAAACACAATCCATAATGATGTCAATTATTTAATAATTTTTTGAAATTTTCATGTACTATAAATATTTATTTTCCATCATGTTTTAAAATATTTTTAATTTCAATTCTATACTTGATATTGTTGTATGGGGTAAAATTATTATCCGAGAATTTCATTTACAAAATTTTTAATGTGTCAATTGATCTAGGTGATAGAAAATTTAGAAAATACATCTATATATCCTAAATATGTAATAGGAACACCCTAGATCGTATTATGTCATTGTATACTCTATTTCACTTGAATACATCACAATTTTACAAAACAAATTGAAAACAATGGAGTAATTTTTTTATAGTATCCCACTAAACTGTCCCAAGTTTTAAATCATATATGAAATTATTAACTTAATCTCAAAGTTATTCCCTTAAAATGATGGTCTCACAAGACATTAAATTTGTACCATAATGGATGGATTCTAACACCTCTATATTTTAAAATAAGTGCATTATTTTTGGTATTGTATTCAACACACAACACTGAGCTTAAAAAACCCACGAAATATTTAATTGTCAAAACACCACTATTCAATTGGTGGGTAAGTCATGACCCGTCCCCTGGGGCCCATGTTGTGACTACCCCAACCATGCCTTCCATAGGCTAGGGTCTGGCGACTAGCACCTAAAGTTGTATTCCCTAAAACGAGAAAGACTTGCCTTTAATCCTGTATAAACACACGGTCCAAGAGTAAAACAAGAAGAAATTGTTAAGGAAACTGCTATAGTAAAAGAGTGCTAAAAACAAAGGGGTCAGAATACAATCCCAACTGGAAATGTACTAAAACAACTAAAAAGTAAAAAATAGGAGAAAAGGTGAAAAGTAACTCCTGGATCATCCACTACGGATCCTACATGAACGGTAGGTACAACTCACGATCGGAATTCCAAGTGTCACGTCACTCCAAATGGCCCACCTCTAAGCACCGTCCAATCCTGGCTCCATCAGCCTCGATCAATGTTTTACGTCATCTGCACAACACACAACAAGGTGCAGGTGAATCCCGTGTAGGGTTGAGTATAACCATACTCAGTAGGGACCCCGAGACCCAGTAGGTCTCTTAATGTTCCACAAAGGAAGAACCACAAAGCAAGACATCAACTCTACTTAGGTATATACCCATACATATACCTAAGTTATCAAGATATAATCATCTCATACATGAGGAAAGTATACCAAAAAGGTTACACCATGAAGGTTGAAGGACCACACAAGTAACACCACAAAGATAGTACCATGAAGGTAAAAGACCTAGTTCAAATAGAGTCTCAGCTCAAACCAAGTATACAACTCAGAGAAACAGGATTGTGATGTTGACCCACAGAGAATCGCTATGAATGCTGATAACCAGCCACCGATTCACTAGGCCTAGGATCAAGTAACATTACCAGTCACAATTTCGAACACCTTGAATACTGGAAAACTCCTCCTCTATCGAGTACAGTGGTCCTGCCGCATCACATAGAGGTGCTTCCCACTAACCTTGAACTGCTGAGGTACTCATCCCCATTACATACAGTGGGTCTGTCGGGTCACAGAGAGTCACTCCCCCACTGTGGTCTTCAAAGTTACTCCTCCCCATCATGTACCGTGACCACTCCCCACTATGTCCTGTTGAGGTACTCCTCCCTATCGCGTATAGTTTTCATCAAGTCACTCCGAGTGGAAAAGATCAGCAGTCTTCAAGTCTCAGCTAGTCGCAGGGTTCCGTACGTAGTGCACTTCGGAGAACTACTCCCCAATCAAATGGTTTTTTTACATATATCTCAAAGTCTCATAAATAAGGAACTCGATGATCCTCCATGTCATAAGGGTTCCAACGCAATAGACGGTGCGTCAATCGGACACCCGGTTGGTGTGTTATTGGCATTTCAATGCTGAGGACCCAGTTAGATTCAGGTGCAATCCAACCTGGCCATACTCTAAGTTTCTCCAAAACTATCATGGAGTAATTCAAAAGGAACAACTCACTCCAAGGATTCTGACGTCATAGACGGTTCATCAAACGGATGTCCGGTTTAGTAGTTAGGGACCGTTTTGTGTAACTGGTTGGTACGGGGTCTAGCCCCGGTCTACCTTGGTCAGACCGGCCCAACATTGCTTGGAATGGGCCAAACCGAATCAACCTGGGTCGACCCAGCCTGACTTGTGTCTGACCCAACCCGGGTCAACCCAGTCTGCTAGGCCCAGCCCCTCCCGGCTGGGCCGCGGGTCAGGTCGTTGGGCCGCGGGTCGCACCCCTGAGCGTCGGGTCCATCCGCTGGACCGACCCAGCAATGCCACACACCTGGCGGTGTGCGCTACCAGGGATACACGGACATGGCGCATCCAGGTAAGGATGAAGTGGCGTGGAGCCATGTCATTGGTTCAACCCATAGGGGTTGACCCAACGCGGCGCCACTTGGCACCGCAGGTCCTCCATGTCGCGGTCTATGGGCCACGACTTTTCCACCAGGGATGCTAGTGGAACGTGCCCTATCCATCGTCCGATGGTTGATCCAGAGACCCATTCTTCCACCGCGTCCAATAATGGCCACGGTCATGCTGTCTCATGGGTGTTCCGCTAAGGGCGCGCCCCACCCCTGCCGGTTCCAACACGGTCGGCCAGCGTGGTGGCAGCCTTCCTCTGGTCGCTGCGACTGACGAGCTGTGGCCCTCCTTGTTCATCGGTGATGCGCGACAACACGCCTCGCCTCCTCCGCAGCCAGTCGGTGTCGGCCGCTCCGACGATTGACGTGGCCTCCTCCTACAGGATGTGTTTCTGCGCTTTCCGCCAAGTAGTCGGTCGGTGTCGTCGCGTTGTCGGACTTCCAGGGAGGCACAATGATATAGAAAATATAGTTGAGGGTTCAAGTTAGGTCCATTAGGCCCATGTCCTCCACATTATCTTTTAACATGTGAGTGGTTAAGGTTTTAATAACAATTTAATTAAATAACATGATAAACCCCACAATATTCCCTGCAACAACCTCCCGCAAAGAGGATGAATCATGGGTCAACCCATTAGTCAGTTGACCCACGTTCTTCATGTTATTCAAGAACGGAGAATATTAAATCAATTAAAAATAATAAAAATAAACCCCTACCTCGAAACCCATTGGAGGGCATCCGCGAGTTGAAGGAGGATCACGTTCTTCGTTCCCGAAACTGTTTCCCAACGACGACACTCGCACGTCGTCCTTCGGTTTATGGTTTAGTGTCGCTCATCACCTCCTGCTAGGATCGGCTCCATACTCTAAGGGTCTAGCATCATGGCGCTCCATCAGCACTTCATTTCTTGTAGAATCTATACCGATACCCCTCCCCAAGATCCATATATATAGGAGAGGGGAGGGAAAGTAACGATGTTGGAATTTAGTGGGGCTCATTAATTAGGAAGCTTCCTAATTACCCAACAACGTCGTTACTTAGGTTTGGGATGTCAATCTATTTATCGACATGACACATCACTGGCCCCACCCCCTTTACATGTCCGTTAGATTATATGAAATAAAATAACAAAATTATTTCATTTCTTTTCTTTTAAAAAAAGTGGGAAAACATAACTTTTTCTCCGGACCTACTACAGTCAAAGAAAAGTCACCCTTCAGCAATCTCGGCACTGCATATTCAATGGTGCCCTTGAATGTCTTATTTGTGCACTGGTTCAAAAGTTAGAAAACATAGCTCGTACGTTTACTAAACATACCTGAAAAAAAAGTTCAATAAATTATTAACGTTCACTCTTGACCCATGCGAGTTGATGTTTGGATTTGACTAAGGAGAACATGCCCTAAATAAGTCAACGGTACTCTCAAATTTTCAAGCTGAGTTACTCTTTCGAAGTTATGGATTTTACAGTAAACTAATTCTCACTTAATTATTTTATTTACGGCCAAAAACTAACTTTTATTGGTGTCTCTCTCTGACGAATATTAGTATCTTCCTAAATATAACATACCCTCACGAGTATAGCGGTGGTCTAGGATTTTTAATCTGAGTCACCATTTGTGAGTTACAATCATTTGAAAAATAAAATAACTTTATTTAATTATTTTATTAATGGTTATTCCATTTTTTGGGTTTTCTCACAGGAGGCATGCGCCGACTAAACTTAAGTCGCACCTAGGGTAAACCCGCCATCCTGAACTCAATGTCCCCCTCGGGATTCTTATCTGAGAAACCGTTTATGTGTTATACCACATTTTCAGTAAAACTAATTACAGTGCTAATTAAATCTTAACAAAACTTCGATGGATCATTTCAGGCACTCCGGGCCTCATAATCACACACTGTTAGATTTCACGGTATTGAAATAATTCCATATAATTAAAAAAATATCCGGAAATTATGAGATGTTACATTCTACCCACATTAGGGATTTGCATCCCCAAAATCCACAACATAGACTAAAGAAAAAAAAATGGGGGTAATGAGCATGAATGTGAGCCTCTCGCTCCCATGTACTCGCCAGGAGGTTCCTGTGATGCCAGCAAATGCGCACCAGAGATATCGACCATCCCTGAAGGACCTGCTCCTGTTGATCCTAAATATTCGTTGAAACCTTCATAAACGTTTCCCCATCATCTAAGTCCATCACGTCATGGTTGATGGCATGAGATGGTTCATGCATGTATCTCCTCAGCTGGGATACGTGGAAGACTTTGTGCACCATCTCCAACTGCGGTGGAAGTGCCAAGCGGTATACCACCTCGCCTATCCTCCAAAGTATCATAAGTGGTCTGATAAACCTCGGTTATAACTTGTCATCTCGGCCAAATATCTGTAGTCCCCGATGAGGAGAGACTCGCAAGAATACGTGGTACCCCTCCTGGAACTCAAAAGGTCTCCATCTTCTGTCGGCAAAAGACTTCTTCTGGATTTGTGCAGTCTTCACTTACTGACTAGTGAGGCATCATGATACAAACTCTTCCACAGATTCCATCATCCTGGACACCAGTACTGACGTTGGAGGTTCTGGTACATCTTCTCCACTCCATAATGTACTGTTAATGGGGATGTAAGGAACTCCCTCAACACCTCCTCATGTAGCGCCACTGACAGCATGGTATGTCCTCTGAAGATAATGACGTGCTCCCCACCTTCAGAAAATCCATCAGGATCCTTTCCTGAGGATATCTAAGCACGTCATGTCTCGCAGTCAATGTCCCCATGTTGTGCCTCCGTGAATCACTAAAGGAGTGGGGGAGTGACAATCATAGATTGGAGGTAAGCTCTTCCATCTCTATACACGAATGATATCTACAGCGTGACTAGCTTCTCTGATGCCTCACTTAGCAGTTGTACGCTAGACCCCCTACGGAGTGTCTTTGCTACCACATTCCCCTTCCCAGGAGTATAAACTATCTCAAGGTCATAGACTTGGAGGAACTCTATCCATCATTGTGGTCTCATGTTCAGTTCCTTCGGAGAGAAGATATACCTGAGACTCTTGTGATCAGAGTAGACTATAAAATGTTCACCCATTAAGTAAATTTTCAACACCTTCAATGAGAATACCAGTGCCACTAACTCCAGGTCATGTGTAATGTAGTTCTACTCATGTTGTCTTAGCTACCGTGATCCATAGGTGATCACTGCTTGCTCCTACATCATTACACACCCTTGTCCGTCCCATGATGCGTCGTAGTAGACTACATACCCAACACCCTCTTCTGGTAGCCTCAAGATGGGGGGCACTCATCAGTCTCTACCTCGGCTCCTGAAATCTCTACTGGAATCTCTCTGTCCACATGAAAGGTTGTCCCTTATTCGTCAACGCTGAAAAGGTTGATGCAACTCTAGAAAAGTCAGGCACGAATCTCTGGTAGTACCCAACCAAAACAAAAGTCCCTCTCCCTTCAGGGAGGTATTCCTAGAAACATCATTTTAAAAAATGTACCCACACTCTGCCATTCTTGTTGCAAACTTAAAACTCAAAACTCCTGCTGCCACAAGGGTAAGTCTATCCGACTCAAGAGTGATCGGTTTCACCCTCTCATGCATGATTTTATCCCATGCTTCTTGGGTTTCCTTTTTCATCAACCAAGTAAAACACCATTCCAACGTTTTAGATAAACCAAAACATTTTTACCTAATACAGTTAATCTGAGTATGAATTGTGGATGTCCAGTCCATATCCAAACTAACGTCGTAAGACCTCGATGCTTCCACCAAGAAGTTCCAACCAAAACTCTCGCCTCAAGAGTCAGATCACATTTTTGGCATAAGTGTGATTATCAAGTCTACTCCCAAAGGTCTCTCTAGACATGAGGGTCAAGTCAATGGTTTAACTAGAAACTATAGGTCATGGAAAAGATTCGTGGAAGGAAGGAATGATTGGTACCAATGTCTACTAATACGACAGCTAGTTGTAGACACAGACTATACCTTGAATCCTTCCTAGAGCCCTTGGGTCGCACTCCTTGACTGCATGCAGCTACTCCCTTCCCCTATCCTTCAGCTCCCTGAGCCTGGTTGGGACCACATTGAGGTGGTGTTTGTAACATGTCGAAATGTACAAAACCTCATGCTGCTCTCCTAGCTCTGCTTCCACGTATGCAGCCATGAAGATTCTTTTGTCCATATCCCCTCCTCTTTCCGAAACATTTTTCATGCCCAAGTCTCTGAGAATAGCGCTAGATTCCTGCTTTCCCACTGCTAAGATTCACTGGATGTATCCGCTCAACCAAATAACATTCAACCACAAAGGTTCTCTCTAGAACCCTAACATAGGTAGGAACACATAGTGGAATATTGTCGGCTTTGATGTCCTTAAATACACCTCGCTCGGAATTCCGAGCCCTGAATCACTGATCGTATCGTATTCATCGAGCACCAGGAATGGTCGGTACGCCTTGATGAATACTCAGCTACCGACATGTCGTCCTGCCGAAGCTGTAGAAGCTCTATGGAACTCTCAGCCACCTCCTCAGGCCAGTAATTAGCTACCTGTGAGTCGGGCTTCCCTCAGAACCTGATGGGTATATGATGTTGAAACATGTGTAAGGCATTAAACCAATATGTGTCCTCTACCAGTACAGCCGGTTGTAACAGCTGACAGACGGGTAGTGATATAGCTGGCACATTACCCAAAGGTACCATCTTGGGTAACGGTCCAAGTAATGAAGCCTCATCACCTGGTGGACAATCCTCATGGTCATGTACTAGAAATAACCAGCATCTAGGATCACCATTTACTCAACTGGTGTCCCAACTAGGCAGAAAACTCTAGCCATAGCCTCAAGCTAGTCCTCACCTGCCTGAAAATTTTTCACACCTCAAAACCTCAGAGGCGTCTACTAGTGGAACTCATGCAACATGCTTAGTCAGCGTGCACTGTCCTCTAGTGAAACTGGTGGTAACGGCTTCCCTACATGTGGTGGTGCTTCCGGTACACCACCCGAAGGTGCTAACATAGTAAGAGGGCCCTTCACCAGAGCCTCATCACTCGGTGGGCTGTCATCATGTACTCTCTTGGGAATCATATATGGTAGTCTATGTGGTGGAATCCTAATAAGTAATAGATGATCCATGTTAATTATGTTATACATGGTCAGTTGAATCAAAAGAAATCACAATAGAAAACTCTTCAAAAACACATGAAATCAGTGTTTCCATACACTGAGTCAGAAATCAGAATTTTGGGTCCTAGTGTATGGATATGTCGGCCACTAAAACAACACTGGACTCCCCAAACTGAAAACCACACTCATAACACATAACACTATTGCTACATTAAAAAAATAATAGTCTTATTTCTTCGGTAGAACCAACTCCTCTGATACAACTTTGTCAGGACCCGTCCCCTGGGGCCCGTGTCGTGACTACCCCAAACCCGCCTTCTATATGCAATGGGTTGGCGACTAGAACTGAAAGGCATATTTCCTAAAACGGGAAGGCATTTATTTTAAACCTGTACAAATACACGGTCTAAGAACACAACAAGAAGCAACTGTGAAGTAAACTACTGTAATAAAAGAGTGCTAAATGCAAAGCTCTGGAATACAATCCCAACTGGAAAAGTACAAGAACAATTGAAAAGTAAAAAATAGTTGAAAAGGTGTAAAGCAGCTCCTAGATCGTACACCAAAGATCCTACCTGAAGTGTAGGTATAGCTCACGATCAGTAGTCCCTACATCACGTCACACAAAATGGTCCACCTCTTAGCATCGTATAGTCCGGGTTCCCTCAGCATCGATCAATGTTGTAAGTCGTCTGCACAAGACACAACAAGGTACGGGCGAAGCCCATGCAGGGGTGAGTATAACGATACACAGTAGGGACCTCGAGACCCCATAGGTCTCCTAAAGTTCCACAAAGGAAGAACCACAAAGAAAGACATCAGCTCTACTTTGGTATATACCCATACATATACTTAAGTTATCAAGATATACTCATCTCATACATGAGGGAAGTATACCACAAAGGTAGAACCACGAAGGTAGAAGTAACACAAAGGTAACACCATGAAGATAGAACCACGAAGGTAAAGGGATTAGTTTAAACAGAGTCTCATCTCAAACCTCATATACAACTCTAAGAAACAGGATTATGATGTTGACCCACACAGGATCGCAATGAATGCTGATAGCCAGCCACAGATTCACTAGGCCGAGGAACAAGTAACATTCCCAGTCACACCGTCGAAAACCTCGGTTGCTGGATAACTTATCTTATATCGAGTGCAGTGGTCTTGTCGCATCACACATAGGCGCTTCCCACTAACCTTGAACTAATGAGGTACTCATCCGTATCACGTATTGTGGGTCTTCCAGGTCACACAGAGTTGTTCCCCCACCATGGCCTGCTGAGGTACTGCTCCCCATTGTGTATCGTGACCCCCCCCCCCCCTCGTGTCCTACTAGGTTACTTCTCCCCATCACCTATCTTGGTCGTAGAGTCACTCCAAGTCCAAAAGATCACAAGTCGTCAAGTCTCGGCCAGTCACAGGGTTCCGTACGTAGTGCGCATGGGAGAACCGTTCCCCAAGCCATTGGTCATATTAAATATGGAACAAAGTCTCACAAATAAGTAATTTGATGATCTTCCATGTCATAAAGGTTCCAACACAAAATACAGTGCATCAATCGGACGCCCGGTCTGTGCGTTATTGGCATGCCAGGGCTGAGGGCCCGGTTGGATTTGGGTGCGATCCAACCCAGTTGTACTCCAAGTTTCTCCAAAACTATCATGGAGTAATTCAAAAGGACCGTCTTGCTCCAAGGATCCCAAAACCATAGACGGTTCTTCAAACATAATTCTGGTTTAGAAGTTAGGGCTCATTTTGTGTAACTGGTCGGTACAAGGGTTGGGCTCGGTCCGCCTCGGTTGGACCGGCCCGACTCGGTTCGGAATGGGTTGACCCGGCCCGACATGGGTCTGACCCAACCCAGGTCAACCTGGACCGATGGGCCCAGATCATCCTGACTGGGCCGCGGGTCAAGCTGTTGGGCCGCGGGTCGGCTCGCTGAGTGGCGAGTCATTCTGATGGACCGAACCGGTAGTGCCACCCTCCTAGCAGCATGGGCCTCTAGGGATACTCGAACGCGACACGTTCGGGTAGGGCTAACGTGGCATGGAGCCACCTCAGCGGTTCAACCCGCGGGGGTTTACCCAACGCGGCACCACCCGGCACCACGGGTCCTCTATGCCGCAGCCGACATGCTGCGGCTTTGCTGTCAGGCATGCTGTTGCCATGTGCCCCGTCCCCCAGTCGTTGGTCGATTCGACGGTCCCTGCTCCCTCCACGACCAACGAAGTCCACTACCCTACTACCGCGTGGGCGCGCCCCACCCCTGATGATTCTTTTGCGGTCGGCCGACGTGTCGGTTTCTTCGTGGTCGGCCGGCATGTTGGCCACCTTCCTCTGGTCATTGCGGCTGATGAGTCGTGACCCTCCTTGTTCATTGATAGCGCGTGATGACGCGTCGTGCCTCCTACGTGGCCATCTGGTTCCGGCCTCTCTGAAGACCATAGTGACTTTCTACCGCAACCTCCTCCTACGGCATGCGTTGACGCACTATCCACCACGTAGCCAGTCGGTGTCGTAGCGCTGTCGGTCTTCCATGAAGGCACAAGGGTGTAGAAAATATAGTAGAGGGTTCGGTCCAGGTTCGTTAGGAACGCGCCCTCCGCGTTAGGTCGTAACATGATTGGGGTTAAGGGTTTAATAAACAATTGAATTAAAAAAACAAGATAAACACCACATGATTCCATGCAATGACCTCCCGCCAAGATGAATGAATCACGGGTCAACCCATTAGTTGGTTGACCCACTTTCTTTGTGTTATTCAAGAATTGGGAAGAGAAAATCGATTAAAAATAATAAATAAATAAACCCTCTACCTTGAAACCCGTTGGAGACTGTCAGTGGCTTGAAGGTGGATCACGTTCTTCATTCTCACAACCGGTTCCCAATGATGACACTCACACGTCGTCCTTCGGTTTGTGGTTCAGTGTCGTCTATCACCTCCTGCTATGATCGGCTATATCCTCTAATGGTATGACATCACGATGCTCCTTCAACACTTCATTTCTTGGTGAATCAGTGCTAATAGCCCACCCCAAGCTCTATATATATAGGAGAGGGAGAGGGTAAGTAACGACATTGGAATTTAATGGGTCTCATTAATTAAGAAGCTTCCTAATTCCCCAATGACGTCATTACTTAAGGTTGGCAGGTCAATCCATTTATTGTCTTGGCAAATTTTGTCCCCACCCCCTTTACTTGTCTGTTGGAGGATATGAAATAAAATAACAAAATTATTTTATTTCATATCTTTTAAAAAATTTGAAAAAATTATCTTTTTCTCCATATCTACTATGGTCAAGGAAAAGTCTCCCTTCTGTGAATCTCGGCGCTGTTGATTCAACGGTGGCTTCATATTTTTAATATGAGCACCTGTTCAAAAGTTATAAACCACCGCTCACATTTTTACTGAATATACCCTAAAAAATTTTCAATAAATTATTATCGTTCACCCTCAACCCACGTCGGTCAAGGTTAGGCTTCGCCTAAGGAGAACACGCCCCAATGAACTCAATGGTACTCTCAGATTTTCAATCTGAGTTACCATTTAGAAGTTATTGATTTTACAATAAAATAATTGTCACTTAATTATTTTATTTGTGGACAAAAACTAACTTTCACTGGTGGCCTATGTCGGCCAATGTTAGTATCTACCTATAGAGAGCATAACCTCAAAAGTTCAGCAGTGGTCTCAGATTTTTAATCTGAGTCACCATTAGTGAGTTATAAGCATTTGAAAAATAAAATAACTTTATTTAATTATTTTTTTATTTTTATGCCAATTTCAGGTTTTTCACATGAGGCAAGCGCCGACTAAACTTATGTCGCACTTAGGGTAAACATGTCATCCTAAACGCAACGGTGCCCTTAGAATTCTGATCTAAGCAACTATATAAAATTCATTCCACTTTTTCCGTAAAATTTCTTATAGGTGCTGATTAAATCTTAACAAAACTTCGATGGATCATTCCGGGAACTCTGGGCCTCGGAATCACGTGACATTAGATTTCGTGCATTCAAAATAATTCCATATAATTAAAAAAATATACAATAATTTTTGGGACGTTATAGGGTATGACTAGTATTAACTACATTATGATATAATTAAAAAATTTACTATTAAATAAAAATTATTGATGAATTATTATTAAATAATTAATCAAATTTTAGTAAAGTAATTTTATTCCACAAAAATATGTTTACTTAAAAATTATTTTTTTTCTTTTTATGAGAAAATATTATAATTAACTTTGGAAACTCTTATAATTTTTTTTGATAAAATTAACTATGTTTTTTTAATATTCATATTAAAATTAACATTGGGAGAAAATTTGGGATTTTTTGGAAAATATATATTTTTCAGTGAAAACTAAAAAAAATACTGAATTTTGTAAAACCATCATTTATTTTCAATAAATTAAGGGATTTAAAAGTTTAATTATGTTACTAATATGATATAAAGTAACATAATTATTATTTAGTTTTATTTAATCCATTTAACTACTTATTAATAATATTTTTATTAGATTTTAGTAGAAGTTTATTTTTTGGTTTAAAAATAGTTTTTTTCTAAAAATAGTTTTGAAGTTTATATTGTTTATCCTTTTTAATTAACTAAGAGAAACTATATTAGGGAATTATTTAAATAAAAAATTTAAATAATATCTAAATAAATATTATTTTGGTTTTATACAATTACTATTATTAGTTATAGAGTAAATATAAAATCTTTTTTTACTTAAAAAATAGACTTCTTGAAAACCCGATTTTTCATCACGTCTACATATTTAATTTTACATTAAATTTTACCTATTATATGAATTTAATTTTAAAAAATATATTAAACATTTTAAATTTGAATAATTTATATTATATAATAAGTTAAACATTGTTTTTTACCATAATGAATAATGAAATAGTAAAAATTAATTACCACGACTAACGTAAAAACATGTTTAACGGGGGATAAACAAAAAAGATAAGGGTCATGATGACCTAAAACATAGATAAAAACTATCGTATAGAAATATTTAGACCTAATAATGTCTAAGTATTGATAATGGTCCATTTTTTTCCTTTTGTCAGGTGAAAAACTTGGGTACACCTTTTTCTTTTAAAAAAAATACAAGTGTGCCACTCAACTCAATTATAAAAGGTCACACCCTATCCACTCCACATCACACACTAAAAGAAATTTTTATCAGCATATACATACCCAAATACCTAAATAATTTCCCTAAACATTACCTATATCACTATTTTTTATCATAAATCCATCCAAATATGGATTTTGGTGCTAACCTGAGGACGTTGTCCGAGGTTTAAGTATCATGCTTAAACGTGCATTTTTTTCTTCTTCCAACACCATAAATTATTCTTAAATTATTATGATATAATAAAAAGATTATATATCATATAATGATATGTTTTATGTCAATGTAATAACCTAAATACATCTCCTCTTATATCAAATGAGGTATGAAATCCGCATTCATGTGTACGGAGGACTACCACCTTATGAACCTATGTCATACATTTTTCATCATCACCTATAACGATGTGTAATAATTATGTATTTAAACATATATATGATATTTATAACATATTTATACTTTTGGGGTTTATTAGATCACATATACATTCTTACATTCCATTCCATGGTGGATACGATAACATTTCTCATGTGTACGGTGTACTACCACCTCACGAAGCGATGTGATTAATTTTTCACTAACGCTTTATATGGAAGGTAATATGGATATATTTAAAAAATATATGTGATGTAGATTAAATAATTATGATATTAATGAAATATTTATCATTATTAATAGATAAGACACCATTTTTATTCTTATACTGAAAAATGATAATGGTGTATGTGCGTACGTGTGGACAACTGGATTTACAAAGCGATGTGATTCTTTTTCCATCACCACCTCAAATAGATTATATATATAAGTGTTTTTAATGAAATAATATGATATTTATGATATTATTATCACTCTTTAAAGTTAAAATAATGCATACCTACTTTCCAAAATGGTCATTGAAAAAATGGAAATAGTACTCATGCGTACGTATGGCTAACTTTCTCAATGATCATAATGTTGTTCATTTTCCATAACCATATTTAATTATTAGATTAAAAAATTATTATTGATGTATAAATATGATAATTATTTCTTGATTATTATTCTATAGATTCATGTGTCTGTTTTCTATGCACTTTTCCACATTATTTATTGTATTTTATTTACTTATTATTAAAATGGTGCATTTTGTTTAATAATTTTCAATGGTTGATAATTTTATATTTGATTATTAAAATTTTAATTTGTTGTTAAAATATGTATTTTATGGATCTTTTTTTCATTTTTAATAGTCTATATTTAATTATTTAATTTTAGTTTACCTATCATTTTTTATTCTTTTCTTTTTTTAATTATTATTTTTTATTTCCATTAATTATTTTATTTTTACATTGTTTTGTGTTTTTCAAAATTATTATTTAAATTATTATATTATTTGATTAATTATATTCTTAATTAATAATTATTATATTTAATTAATCTTGTAATTTCATTAGCTTATTTTTTTCTTTGTTTATTTTATTTTTTTATTTTTCTTTGTTTTTATTGCATTCATTTAATTCATTAATTAAATTCTTTACTTCTATTATTTATTTATGTATTCCATTATGTTTAAAATGATTTTCTATTATTCAAAATTAAGAAATTTAATTTATTCATTATTTATATTTTAATTTACTTACTTTTTTACTATGGTTATTTATTTTAGTTTTTATTTTCATTTGTTTTTTTATGTTTTAATTTAATTTATTAAACTTTTTAGGCATTTGATCTACAACAACTACCACTAGGGTGAAAACACCTCCGAACTCCACCCACCATTATCATTTAGATGTGGGGACTCCTGCACCCAACATTGGCTCCTCCCCACCTCACCCACCATGGGAGGAACACACCCAAACCCACAACCATTTCTTCTTATCGAGTCACCAACAACCCTCCGCCACACCTCTAGTGGTGACTCAATTGTGCCACCTCCACATACCACCAACAGTAACTCTAGAGTCACCAATATAAATAGAATTCAACCATTTTTCCAGCTTCTTCCACTCATAATTCATAGTTATAACCTCATCCCTCTATCACTACCTCCACTCACCGTTGACTCCTTCACTCACAGCTAGTGTTCACCACTCACCGCCAGCCTTCTTTATGACCCACCATCACCCTTACCCTCTTTCATTCACCATGAATCATAGAAAAACTATCTCACTACCATAAAAATAGTATTCTAAGTAGAAAAACAAAATCAATGGCAGTAGAAAAATCTTCAATAGCAGCAAAAATCATCTGTCAATCACATATCGAAGAACTATAAAATCCAAATTTCAATCCAAATCCATATGAACCAAATCATGTGAGTAGAAAAAGAACCCCAAAAATGATTCTCCTCAAATCTAGAATTTCCCAATTTTGAACCTGATATTTATCTGAAGCCACCACCCTAAAAATTTTAGTCAAGCATTGCTACAAAACCCGAGTCACCAGTCCCAGGTGAAGACCTTCCAGCATTAGAAGATACCTCTAAGCCCATACCATCCTCGAACATGTGCTGAAGGCTAACCACCACTAGATAGCATGAGTTTAACTCTGATGAGATGCATCTACATAACTCAAACCACCACCAAGCTATCAAGAGAATGCCTCCAGCTGGAGAAGCCGTTGGATCCCCCTTCAGACCCCTGTGCTCGAACTAGCTAGAATACCCCCTCCATTAATTTTTATTATTTTTTTATAATTATATTTATAATATAATATATATTTATATTTATATTTATATAATAAAATATATTAATTATATTAAGAATATATATAAATGTATTTATGTATTTGTTATTATAATTAATTAAAATTTATAATAGTTAATATAAATAATTATATATAAGTGTTTATATTAATATATAAAATAATATTGATAATGATAATTATAGTTATATAAACAATTTTTACTAATAAGTATATTTGAGTATTTATTTTTCTTTTAGTAATGAAATTAATATTTACATATTAATACTAATAGTTACTATTTTATAACCTTCTCATGAATTTTTTATTTTCTATTGTTTGACATAGGGGGAGCTAAACATCAGTAGTGTTAAAAGGTAATATGGTCATGGGAAAGTGTGTGGGGATACACAAGTCATTGTAAGAGGTTGATTATGTTAATTATAAGTTCATTAAAGACTTTTAATGGGAGCATCAAGGGATGCCACAAGGATTTCTTTCTTGTTAGATAGTTTTTTAACTACATTTCTTTTTGTTTTTTGAATAGAATCCATTCATATCTGTTTTCTATAACCAATAAACACGGGAACCATATTCGACACTGTAAATGGGCACTCTGGTCCTCTTCTTCCATTTTTCCAAAAAATTTATCTCTACTTATATTTTTAAAATATTTTTATCTAATTTTTTATTTCAATTATGGTGTTTTTTATCATGTTTTTGTGTCTTCTTCACATGGTGTGATGATCTACATTCTCCAGTAATGGAGATCAAATTGGTGAGTCTATATTTAGGAATTAAATATTAACGCTTTATGGAGATCAACACTTCATGGGGATTTTCGCCTCTTCATCACTTTGAGGAGATCATGATGGTGAATTGGGTTTTGCAAGAGAACATTATTACCTTATATTGGTTACTTTCTCAATTTCTCTTGATCATTTTCCCCTTATTCTATTAACTAACTCTATCAAGAAGTTATGTAAGGATTGTTTTATTTTTGACCCTTTGAATATATCTCTGATTTGGATGAAATTATTGGCTGGAGTGACTTGAATATAATATTTATTCACTATAGGGAGAGTTATTGTGTGTTGAAAGAGACTCTTCACATGAATTATCAATATTTTGGGTGAGAGAGGAGTGTTTATCAATCCATATACCATGAATTGATGTAGTTGAGGGTTATTGGTTTTATCCTTAGTATATCTATGACAAGGATTTGAGGGTGGATCGAACTAGGTAGGGATCTATTATTATTTACTTTATTTTATTAGGTACTATTTTTTCCTCTGTTGGTATTTTGTTTTATCACTGTTTCATCCCACTTATGATGTGATTTTCATCATTATTTTTATTTTTTGTTCTTCTGTTTGTAAAATATTTAAAACAAAAAACTATTTTTAGAAATACTATTAAGGAACATGAAACTGCATCCTTGAGATAAACCCCAAGGTTATCCATTATTCTATATCTTGGGTTTTATAAATATATCTTTTACCATCCCCACAACAAGTACGCCATTTAATTTTTTCACTATTACTAGGGAATAAATGTTTCCTTTAGTTTTGTTTCCAATTTTTCATTACAAATTTAGAAAAAACAATAACTAAACCCACCAAAAAACAAATGATGAGACCACCCTGACCCTCATAGGATTATTTTGGGTTTCCTTCATTTATAATTAAGGAATATTTAAAAAGAAATCATCCAGGTTAATTTTAAGAACTAATTGAATAAGTTAAGAAGAAGCTGAAACAAAAAACTTTAGAGTCCTTAGTTAGGTATGTTAAATAATTTTCTCATCCTTTCCATGAGTTATATTTGGAGGATCTGGATTTCCCCACATTCAAAATTGAACTAATCCTGGATTTAACACCAGAGATAAAATATCCAAGTTATAAGGATGTTTTAAAGGGAATTGAGGAGATAAACATAAAAAAAATGAAGATTATAGAAAAATTTATGATGATCATTATTTTCCTGATATTCATTTTAATTATATTTTTGTATTAACACTTCTAATGATTTTTCAATGTTTGAACAGGTTAATTCAACACAAATTATCCTCTCTATTTCCATAGAAGATAAACAAAATAAAGTGACGAGATTTGAATAGAGGCTGTAGGAGGTTGGATTCTTCACTCCTACCCTAGAAATTCTCCCAACATAACTATTCAAACAGGATAAACAAACTACAATGTTATATGGAGTTGAATATTTTAGGGAAGAATCTATAATTATATGTGATTTTGATTATATTCAAGAAGATATTGATTGTTTTTATACCATTTCAGGTATTGAGGATGCAATTTACATTTGAGATTACTAAGATATCCAAGAGGAACATTAGGTTTCTTATGGTGAGGAACTACTGTAACACCAGATTCTGGGTGAAATTTTCAGTTTGGGAGAAATTACTGAAGAACAATTGCTTGAGGTGTGAAAAGGTTCAGAAGTGTATGATGACCAATTTTTACTCATCCAAGAGAAAATTTCTGATTTTCATGTATCATAGGATAATTATCATCCAAGAGATTCATTTCCACTACCAATTCACCCTTAACGTAATGATGTAGAATAGGGGATGTACGCCTACATTTTGATTTTCCCTTTACCACTTCATAAGATTTACGCTGGTATGGAGAGGGACATGAAATAATCCAGCTAAGGGATACTCTACAAGATGTAAGGAACTAAATCTGAAAAGAATCATATCTAGTGGTTCTTAAGAAAGAAGCCTCAAACACCACTATACTGAAGTATATGCAATGATTTTCCAGCTATTAATAGTCAAAATACAGCACTTCTTGGGGGTTTTATCGCAAGATTCTCTCTTTTCAATTCAATCTTTAGTTTTTGTATACTCTCTATTCAAATGTTTATGGTTTCATTTAGTAGGAAATATCCAATAAGTACATACACAAGGAATAATAGTATTAAAAGTCACCCAGTAGAAAAATTAAGAATTGTGGCCCAATCATTCCGTTTTCATGGTCAGGAGTAAAAAAATTAGATTTACTGGATAACACTCCCTAAAACACACTTTGGTTGTATATCACTTTGAAAATTAAATTTTGGAGACTAATGTTAATTTGTTTATATTTGTAGGGATTGAAACTTCAATAGAGCATCCAGATTTTCTGCAAAAAGAAAACATTGGGAGGATTCATTGAAAAAAAGAAACTTTTCTCCATCAGGGGATTGATTGGATTAATTTTATTAATATTAATTAATTAATATTACATGATTATTGGGACTACGTGTGGGTGAGTCCCCATTATTACTGAAAATTGTGAATCTTTTCCCACCGGGTGTTAGATTTCTATAATCTAGTGAGTTGAAAATTATATTAACCAAAATTGTGAAACATGATTGAACATGGAATCACAAAGATATAAAATAATTGAACTATATTATGAAAAATTCTTGAATTCACTTTAATTATAATTCTTCTATACAATAATTCATTTCATTTTACTTTTTTAAATTTAATGAAAAGTCTTTTATCTATTAATAACATCTAAAAGAATGAAAATTTCAACAAAAAATTTCACTTTAAATTCTGGTTGTGGTTGGTGGGGTCCTTTGTATACACTTTTTTCTTTTATTTTCTTTTTTGTGTGGGAAATAAATTTGTTGAACTTCCCTACTTCCACTTTAAACAAATCATTTCTGGTTATGACATTCCCTTTTGTTTCAAAGATTTTAATTTTTTCTCCCACCTTCAGAGTGAACATTGGGGACAATGTAGAGATTTAAGAGTTAGGGAGGAGTATTTATTTTCTAATCTATTCTTCGAATTCTTGATACAATAAATTTACCTTAAATTTGTTCCCAAAATGGTATAAATGTTTCATAGAAATCAATTTTTTACAACCTGAGAGCCATTTGGATTCAATATACACCTACATTCTATCATTCCTAGTAGATAATAACTTTATAGTTGTTTAGGGTTGCACTACGTTTTTATATTATTTGGAATGTATGATTTTTTAGTGGATTTGCACATGATTTTTATGAATATTATTTTTAGGAACAAAGGAAAGGAGGGATGTAGGATTTATATTTGTGGAAATTTGATCATAAATTTCACAAAATATAAGATAAAACTCTAACCTCGAGGTCTCATCTTTTGAAAATAAAAATCTATACTCTCTTTAGGGATCCAACTCAAATGGTAATATTAGAAGACCTTTGAAACCAAAGTAAAATGGGAAGATGGATCCCAAAGTGAACATCTTAGTCTCTACGACTTGGGTCTATGTGTGTGTGTAAGACCTCCATACATATCAAATATGTGTATCCTCATAGTTCTATTAACATACATGGCTAGGTAAAATTTCAAAAAAATAGTTAAAAATAGAATTAAGTGCCTAGTAGAAAAAATGATTTAATTATGGTTAGGTGAATTTTGATCCTAGATAAAGATAGAGATAATTGACTTGTATGAAAATCATCTTAGTTGTATAAATGAAGTGATTCAAAAAAACTAAAATTAAATTTTGGGAAACTATGAGAAAGTGAAAATTAAAGGTGCCATTTTTTAAGGTTTTAATTATATTTTATCTAACCTGTCATCACTCTTAGAATTAGAAGTTGAACTAGAATTGATGTAGGTATTTAAGTGATTTCATATACGAGTCATGGAATATTTAATAGTAGATGAGGAAGTGTGCCCTTAATTTCTAGTGTTTAATTATGATTAGGCAAGACCACTTTGGAACACATTCTTTGAAAATATTGACCTCCCTCTGGTTTAGTGCCACTATTTTTGAAAATCTTGACATTCATAATTTTTTATCTCATTGATAAATGTTTTCTTTCTATTTTAAAAAGTCATAAAAATTTGTATTTTTTAGGACAAACAAACATTTATGTGTGGGTGAATATGATGTTTCTATTTTGTATGAACTTTTCCATGTGATTTATTGTATTTTATTGAGTTGTTATTATTAAAAGAGTTTATTTTGTTGAATAATTTTTAATAGTTATCAATTTTTTTTAATTGTTAAAATTTTCATTTGTTGTTAAAATATGTCCTTTATGGATCATTTTTTCATTTTTAATAATATAAATTTAATTATTAATTGTGGTTTAGCTATCATTTTTTATTCCTTTATTTTTGTCTAAATTATAATTTTTGTTAATTCTACTAATTCTTTCATTTTACATTGTTTTGTGTTTTTGAAAATAATTATTTTATTTATACTTTAATTTGATTAATTTTTTATTTTATTAATAATTATTCTATTTAATTAATCTTGTAATCTAGTTGGTCTATTTATTTATTTTTTTTATGTTATTATTTTGTTTTGTTTTGTTTTTATTAAATTTATATAATTCATTAACTAAATGTTTTCCATTATTTAATCATTTATTCAATTGTGTTTAATGTAATTTTTTATTGTTACAAATTAAATAATTTAATATATTCATTTTTTATATGATAATTTTAATAATTGTTAACTATGATTATTTATTTTAATTTTAATTATTCAGTTTTTATTTGTGTTTTAATTTTAGATATTATTTTTTAGGCAGTTGAGCCGCACCAGGTGCCTCTAGGGTGAACCCTCTTACAGCATCCACCCATTGTTGTCATTTTCTAATGGTGACACATGCATCCACCCCTGGATCCTCCTTAACATTAGCCACAATCACCATCCAACTCCCAGAACCACAGATCGTGCTTCTTCCTAAGTCATCAACAACCCTCTTCTACACCTCTAGTGGTGACTCAATTGAGCCACCACCAGATACATTCAATAGTGACTTAAGAGTCACCTCTAAAAATCAAATGAACCCATTGTTTCCTTCTGATTATGATCCTAATTCACCGCTAGAACCTCATCATTTCACTGTTGTCTTCACTCACCATTGGATCCTTCGCTCATAACAAGTATTCACCACTCACTGTTAGACTTCTCCAAGACCCACTATCACCCTTACCCTCTGTCACTATCCTTGAATCATAAACACATTTTCCCTACACCATAAACATGGTTGGGGATTCAGAAAAAAAGTCAATATTATTAAAAATTATCCATCAATCACATATCAAGGAATAATAAAATTCAAATTGCAATATAGATCCATCATAACAAAATCACTATAGTAGAAAAAGAATCACAAACATGATTCTCCTCTGATCAAAAAATTTTACAATTCCAAACCGAAGATTGATCCAAAGTCTCCACCCTACAAATCCATGTTGAGCATCATTGTAGAACCTGATTTGATGGTCTCAATTAAAGACCTTCCACATTCGAAAGATCCTTCTGAACCTATAGAACCACCATTCATCCACTGAAGGTCATCCACCATAGTATTTCTTGAGTCAAGTTACCACAATCTCCCTATGAATAACCCAAACCACCACCGAGATCCCATGAGCACAGCTCCATCTGGAAAATCCATCGGAGCACCCTCACGCCCCCTATACTCAAACAAACCAGAACACCCCCCCCCCCACATTTGATTCTTCCTTTTTTATAATTATATATATAATATAATACATAATAATAATAATAAAATATTAAGTATATATAGTATATATCTTTATATTAAAACATTTATTTATGTATAGGATATTATAATTAACTAATATTTATGATAGTTAATATAAATAATTATATATAAGTATTTATATTTATACATCTAGTAATATTAATATTAATAATTATATTCATATATAAATATATATTTTTATTAATAAGAATATTTTAGTAATTTTTTTCTTTTTTTAATGATATTATTATCTATATATCAATACTATTAGTTATTATTTATAACTTTCTCATGCCTCTTTTATTTTCTATTGTTTACCATAGGGGGATCTGAACATGATTGGTGTTCAAATGTAATATGTTCATGGGAAATTGTGAGGGGATACATAGGTTATTTCACGATCTTGATTATGTTCACTAGGAGTTCACTGAAGACTAGGTATGGGAGCACCAAGGGTCGTCATGTTCATTTCATTCCTGTTCATTATTTTTCCACTGAATTTGTTTTTTCCAATTAAAAGTATTATACACTATGTTTTATATAACCCAAAAGACATGGGAACCATCTTTAACACTAGATATGTGTACCCCACTCCTTATTTTCCATTTTTCATTGCATTATTTTCTCCTTTTGTTCTGTAAATATTAATTATTTTGTATTTATTTTTTGTATTTAATTGTGGTGTTTGTTTGATAATTATTTTGTTTCTTATTATATTCATGTCATGATCTTGAATCTCTAGTAATGGAGATCAAATTTTTGATTCCATATTCAGAAATTGAATCTTGACACTTCCTGGATATCCACACATCAGGATAATCACCACCTCTTCATCACTATGAGAATATCATAAAGGTGAATTGGGGTGTTTGAGAGCACATTATTGCCCAATATCAGTGTATTTATCTATTTTCCTTCATATTTTACCCCTTATTCTCCCAACTCACTCAATCGAGCGGTTAGGTGAGGATTGTGTGATTTTTTACCCTTTGAAGATCACTTCAGTCAGGGTGAAAATATTTTCTCGAGTGATTTGATTTAGATATTTCTTCACTTTTGGGAGAGGCCTTGTGTATTAGAAGAAATTATATATATTAATTAATAGTGTTTTGTCTGAGATAGGTGTGTGCATCGAGCCATCAACCATTAACTAAGTGATTTGATAGTTTTTGGTTTTATCATTAGAATATTTATGAGAGGGATTTGAGGGTGTATCAACATGGTTCTAGAACTGTTCTTCCTGACATTATTTTCTTTTTATTATTTGGTTTCATATATTGGTATTTAGTTTTATCATTGCTTTATCCCTCTACGAATGTGATTTTAAACATTTTTTTACTATTTTTTTCTTCTATTTTCAAAATTTGTAAAACATAAAACTATTTTCATAAATACCACTAGGAAACTCAACACTGCTACCTTGAGAGAGACCCTATGGTTACCCATTGTGCTATATCATGGGATTTATAAATATATCTTTGACCATCAACATGACATTAATTTTGTTATATATTTTTAAATAATGAACTAATTTACCATAGACAACACATCAAATCTATTTTGAAACAATGAACTGAATGTCCTCAAAACACCTGATGTGCACTTCACTAATTAAGTATTAAAATATATAATTAAAATAAATGATATAATTATAAGGTATTAAACCTAGAATAGTTTCTTAAGAAATAAAATAATTTATATAATCTTATTATATTGGAGTTAAATGAAACACATGGAAATTTTGGACTCCAGGTAAGTGTTTCTCTTCCCACTTTTTATTTATATGAGACATATGAGACATTCTAAACATGATTTCATTTTGTGGGGTATATACTACTCATTTTACTTTTAATATCATAAATTATTTTTAATTCTTGGTATATTAAGTTTCAATTTGAATTATTTCATCCATGTAGATTTTACATGAAATTGACCAAGTGGTAAATAATTTCATAACTCAATTTATTTTCATTGGGATATATTACTTCTACATTATAGTTTATAATATATGATTATGGTATTTATATTATATTACTTTTTATTTATACTTGTTTCATAGGGATTTAAATTTGATACACATAATATATTCATTGATTAACTCCAAAATACAATGATTTTATTTTTATAAGTGTTATTCATCTCAAATTCCCTTTCTTTGAGACATATGTCTATGATATGTAACTATATTAATTTTTGAAGTGTATCTACATAACTTTGAAGTTTTATCTCATTAAACTCCTTAATTTAATTATATTTGATGTATTATTTGATTATTTTTTATTTCATGGAGCTACAATTAATGATTTACCAAAGTGAAAAAGGCTTTATGTTACAATCTCCTTGATTTAGAGATTTTTTATGTTCAATGTTCCTATAGAGGAAATCATGTGATAATATTTTCCTGAAATAAATCTCTCTATTATCCAATTTTTATGAATTTTTTTATAATTTTTTTTATATTTCCTCTCTTATTTATTGAAGAAATAATAATAAATTTTGATTGTAAGTGATATTGTTCCTATATTTTCTTTTAGATCAAGTATATTTCTCTTCTAAATCCATTATAACACCACAAGATTCTGTGACATATTTTTTATAATAAATTAATCTTTTTGATATTTTGGGTTACACATAACACTATCTGTATCTTTTGTTACATGAAACATATAGTGTATAATCTCTTATAGGTGATACGGAGTTTAAACGAAACATGACATACTATTTAAATATTATTATTAAATATGATAGTTATCAACTAGCCATTGAAATTGAGGGTATTAATAGAATTAACTATATTTTTAAAATATATAGTTCACACATGTCTATAAAATTAATTATTTGGTGACCAATTAATAATAAATGGAAATAAAAACTATTTTAAAATAAAATAAATATTTTTTTAACAAACTATTTTTTTACAAAAAAACACGTTTTTCCATAATAAATTAAAAAAACATCTAGTTTTGAATGATTTTAAAAAAATTTATATATTATATACTCAATAAAATTTTTAACACCCATCTTATTTCTTTATCTAGGTAAGAGATAAGAATAAATCCAATTTTATGCATAAAAATTGTATTTCTCTAAAAAAACTCTTTTGTTGCTTTTTGCCCACTTATTTTAATAAAATTGAAAATTTTAGAATATCTATCTGAATAAATAATTTTTTAATTTATAATTTACAAATTATCTTATGGTTATTTTTTGATAGTTTTTTCAGAAGATAAATTTTTCGATGAATGGTGAAAAATATCAGTTTTATTAAGAATTTTCATTTCTTTTAAAGATTCTAAGAACATAAAAAAATTAATATGGTTTTAATATAACATTTAGTTCAATAATAAATTTATTAATCCAATTTATTCCATTAGAATCATTTTAATATTGAATTTATATATAAAAAAGTTTAAAGTTTTTGAATATTTTCTCTTCAAAAGCTGGTTTTATTATCGTGTTTGTAGGGTTAATTTTAAAATAAATTTTTCCTATTATGTGAATATAAATTAGAAAAATTGATTCCATATTTTCAATAATCATAATTTAAATTATCTAATATGCTCAAAATAATTTTATTGCTATAATTAATGTTATAAATAGTAAAACTTATTTACCATGCTTAAGGTAAAAATGGGCTTGCTGGGGGTTAAACAAAAAATATAAGGTTTAAAAATGACCCAAACTTGTATATCATCAATTTTATGGAGATATATTGACCTTATATCTTATATGTTCTATACTGGATGATTTATTAGCCATTTGGAATGTGAAAAACTTTGGTACAAATTTTTATTTTCAAAAAATCAAATTGGGCCACTCACCTCACTTAAAATTGCCACCCCCTATCCTCTCCTCTTCCTAATTTAAAAACCTATTTTTAGGTAAATACCTACAATAAAAACTTAATTAATTTCCTCCTCTCATAATATAGGCCTTATTTTGGCTATAAATCCAACCTATGAATTCTTTTGGTGTAATCCAAAAGTAGTTGTCTGAAGAATAAGTAACAACTGTAACAAAGAATTTTATTTTATTTCTTCCTCCAGATCCATAAATTATTATTAAATCATTATTATATAATAAAATTATTATCTTCCATATAGTTATATATATTTATGTCAATTTAATAAACTAAATCTTTCTCCTCTTCTATAAAATGGGGTATGAAATCATTGTTCGTGTGTATGGAGGACGACCTCCACATGAACTGATGTTATTCTTTTTTCATCAACCCCTATCATGACTGGATATGTTTAAATAAAAATATATAATATATATTAAATAAAATTTATTATTTAATTTTAATATATCATTACCATTTTTTCGTTTTTTCCATCAAGAAAATGGAAGCATCGTTCATTCATATGTACAACTTATCTTCCCCATGAACGGGGTATGGTTCATAAGTTACCAAATCGGTAATGGATTTATGTCTCAATTTCCCTTATTTAAGACAAATGTTATGTTATACACCTGTCTTCTTTAATGAGTTGTATATGAATCCCCTTTAACATGTAATGTCATAAATTTATTTATTCTCATTATATTCTATGTTTCAATTAATTTTATTATTTTGTGGGGATTATAATTCAATGATACCAAAGTGGTAATAGTTTTATCTTACAATCTCCATTATTTTGGGATTTTTTATGTTCAAGGTTCCATTAGAGGAAATCATATACTCTTATTTTCGCAAACCAGACATTTTCTTCTCCATTGGTTGTGAATTTTTTTAAAGTGTTTTATTTCTATTCACTACGAGAAAATGGGTTTATCCACATGTATCTATACCCACAGTTTATAGAAACTATGGGTATAAATATTCTTCCCACATATATACCCACGGATTGAAACAACCATTTGTATAGGTAAATATATACCAATAATTTTTAAAAAATCTTGGGTATAAATACTTAAAAAAGTAGGCTTCCCTTCAAGCTCCCCCTACCCTCATCACTCAAATCCCTAATCTCTCATCCCCTCCTACAAGCCTCATCCTCACCCCTCCCCTTCATAGAAGAGGCTTCCCCCATCCTCTATCTATTCTTCCTATATTTCTAGCCTTTTTTATTGAAATACTTAATAGGTAAGATTTACTTCCCTACTGTTATTTCTTATCCACTCACTCGAGTGATGGGTGATTTTTTTCTCTAGTTTTCTCCCCTATTTCAAGGATTTTTTTTATTCCAGTCTTCTTCAATATTAGATTAGTGATTTATTAATTTGTATTCTCTTCTTATATTTTTATTTTCATTTTTTATCTATTCATGTGATTCTACTGCAGCGTATTGGAATCACTTCTATCTGATTTTTTTTAAATTTATAGTATAATATAGATCAAATATAGTCTATTAAATTCCTCAAAGTAATTTTTAATTATAATTCTATTATTTTTAAGACTATTTTAGGTATTTATATGAATTTAACTTAAATATGTGATTATTTTGGTGGAATATTTTATGAATTTTGATATTTTTAGTGTTGGGAATCATATTTAAGTTAACTATAGGGGTTAATGTTGGCTTTTATTATTATTGAGTAATGGGATTTAATTATAGTTTTAAATTGGTATATTATAAACCTTGGTTAAACTATTTAATGGATTATTTTAACCCAAAAAAAGAAATAATTGTATGATGGTGTATATGATTATATTATTATAAGTATATTTGGAATATTTCCTTATCTATATAGGTTGGTTCTTTAGTAATTCACATTTTATTTATATTTGAAGGTACCAAGGCATTAGAGGAAGCCTATGGGATGGGGATTTTAAAAAAAATCATCACTGGGTTGATGGAACCTGTCATCTATGGTGATCTGAGCCCCGATACAGTCCTAGTATCTCCCGTAAATTAAATAGAGCAAAAAAAATAAAATTTAAATCATACATTTTTTCTGATCTGTTGTTGCACTCAAAATCTACTTTTCTCTATAAGTATATACTTTAAGGATCCAAATTATAATCCCTTTAGATCATCCACATGTTCTTCAAAAATATGCATCAAAATCGATCATAAGATTCTGGGTGCTAACGCGGTGATCTGGCGATGTATTCGACATCTCAATGATCACTGTATTAATGTACGTTTGATGCGTGGAGGTGAACTCAGTTTATTTCCCTAGATTGAGTTCTCCTATATCCATAATTAGGGAAATTATATAGAGGCTCTATAAATCTCACAGTGAATTGTCATTATGCAAGAGCTTCTCTCTTCTATTTATATTGGATACTCAAATACTCGTATTGGGTTCCCTGACCTCCATATATTTAACATCCACAAAATAAATAATTATGGTGAACTAAATTACATCATAAATATTATTTATATTTTATCACATACCTATAATTTATATTAAATATATTACATGAAAAAATTAAGTCACTAACTTGACTTGTAATTCATGATTAATATTAAACAAACCCATAATATTAAAATAATATTTGTTCGATTAACATTATTCCTCTTATTTACATAACTTGTAAATACTTTTAATAAATAAAATCAACACTGTTATTAATTACGTGGAAAATAATGAATTTATTTATTCATTGGTGATCGATGACTTGGACAACACTCAAACCCCATGGGGGGCCCACCATATCCAAAATACCTATTCAACTGAATAGGGAAGATTCTTTAATGTGCTATTTTGTGTGACCACATAGATCCTTATATGGATAGTATTTAATAATATCAAAAACCCAAGAGTGGAGTCTAGTAACCAATCAAGGCCCCTAAAGAGATAAGGATAGTCATAGAAATGACGACCAACCTATGAATATGAACTGTGTAATATAATCACTTTACCTTTAAATATATCATAAATTAGGATGCACACTTGTATCAACATCCTTCATTATACTATTATTTGTTTATCTAAATAGATGGATTTACCCTTAATAGACTTGGCCAAGGATGTATGATGTTACTACCTTTCTGATCAATAAGACCCTAGATATATTACTTCCTCGACCTAGAAGTGACAAATCATTTCTTGATCATCCAAACAATGTCATACCACAAATGAAGAACCCAACACATGTTGCCTCAATATTATTTCATCATCATAGTATATTACATGCATCAAAATATGAAGTTAAACAATACACTCTCGTAATGATCTCAATTCATGAGACCAATACACATGTCTATAGATAGGAACAACCAATGACACCTAAAACATGTGGTGTTTTTATTTTGGGGTATGTAATCATGATCTCACTATAAGAAATAACCAAGTCCGAACATAATTAGAAGAAGTCTCAATTCTTATGAGCCCCGAGCAGAAGATAGTAAGACATCAACTGTGTCCAGTAAAAATGATGTATCTAGACCATATGACTCTTTTCTAAGATTAATTTCATAGTATCTCAAGGTTTTCATTATAGTCAGGGGTCTTTTATAACCATTTGATACAATAATTAATTTATGTAAATTACCATTAAATAGTAGGTGTAGAAATATCTACACTTTAATGGTAAGAATACATCATTTATTTCTAACTATATACATGATATGTTAATCTAAAATTATTTTTCAAGATCATTCCAGGGCACCTAATATTACAACACTCCCACTTTCACTAGATCCAACTTGCTAATGGACCTTGTTATCTCTCACATGTTAAATATCATGTTTCTACGAAGTAATAGATTTAGCTACTAGGTGTGTCACTTTTCTACCATGTGGATACTCTTACATATGCCACCTCATCTCTTTGAGTACAACTTCTCAAGAGATAGGTTCCCTGATTATAACCTTTTTTCACTTTCATAAAATGAAAAATTGTCTAGTACATGTAAAAAAGTTATAATGATGATAAAACATTACACACTACGTTTGATTCCAAAAAGTAGAACAAATTATTTTGTTTAAAAATAGCTTCTTAGCTTATCCAGAAGCTGCAACATATTCGGTGTTTGTAGGTATGGATACCACTTGCTTGTATGATATTGTCTCTATCATTCCCTTATCCTATCTGTGATTTCAAATAACATTGATCTAAGTAATAATAGTTTTTGTCCCCTCAAAACTAGTTTCTTTTCCACTCTACTTATCAGGTACATATCATTTTTACTTTCCCAAGTATAATCAGATTGTTGAAACTGCTTCACTTGCAGTTCCCTTAGACATAACAAATATTTTCCTACTATAAAGTCTATGTTGAAAATATAATATCTTATAAATATCATGGAATATTTTATTTATCCATTACTAAGGAATATAGAATTCAGCTATCCTTTTTAATATCCTCTTATGTCCATGAATTTATTCTTGAAGTGATTTATGCCATGTGGCATTGGTAACAATTCTCTCTTGAATTATTCCGACTTGTATGTTTCAATACCATTTCTCTATCTGTTTGTTTTAATAGGTCTAATAAATTGTTACATATACCTTATTAGAACATGATCCCTAGAACGTAGGTTACTACTTTAAGTCAATAATTAAAGAATTTATTTCATTATGGTCTTGGATAACTATGATACCAATAGATTTTTTCCATATATTACCAAACATATTATACATGGAAAATGATGGTTATCCCACTAACCTTTAGTAAATACATGGAATATATTCATTCCAAATGAATATTATATTATGTTTTTACTTAATTAAATCCTAATATGGATTTAAGTAACTTAAAAGCCTATTAGAGTTATGTAATTTCACCATCACTTTCTGGTTGAGTCATATAGAAACATTCTATAAAAGTTCATATTTACATCCAACTGTCAATTAAATGATCATATAAAGTACCAATGAAAATTAAATTTATAATTGATTTTGGCATAATGACTTCGTATAAAAAATCATGCCTTATTGGTATCACTATTTTACCATCCATGTGCCATCTCACTTTAATAATCACCGCAGTATTCTAAATAATAATCACATTTTCTCTTTAATAAATTGAATATATTATTGAATTTTAATTGACCTTGTCAATCATATCTGATTTCCATATACTGCCTACTTGTATGAATTATTATTCACAATGAATAATTTATCACCATTCACGGTGAATATAAAACCATATATATGGTTTGAAACTTCCTACATAGTATGTGCCTCTGGAATATTCATCTTCCACATGGTCTTGTGGAACATGTTCCTATTCCAACTACATGTGAATCTCTAGAATTAACTAAACCTAAGTCAATCTGGCTCCCAATATCTAAAATATATATAACAACCCTTCTCTTCATTAAAAACTTAATCATGATTTATTACATAAACTTTCACTTAAGACAACTATGAGGATCGAGAGGTCTAGTGTCATGGGAAATTATGAAAATTACATAAAAACTTAGAACATAAAACACAACATCTTTATTGAAAACTTATTTTACATGACAACAACATTCTTTCATACTTAGCATTGCATGGGATAACATTAGGACATGCATAAGAAAAGGGTGAGCTAGAAAGCCCAGTAAGGGATTAAACAAGGCATAACCTGAATAATATAGTGCATGTTCAGAAATAGGCATATTAATGGATCATAAGAGAAAAATGAACATAAAGTCTTGATCTATTATGATTATCATAACATGGAAGTTTTCAACAACATTTAACATGATATTAGCATGAGCCAAGGCTTATTGCACATGAAAAATGAGTAAACCCTAATTTCACTTGAATTAGAATGAGTAAACCCTTATTAAATAGGAATTAGAATGATTAAAACCTAATTTCACTTGACGTATCAGGATACTAATCTTTAACCAATGCATTGGAGCACTATTAGGGTTCACCCTTTAAAATCATTTCATTTCATGCATAAGTGTGCCACATGGATCATAAAACATAGATTAATTAAACATCATAATTTAGTCCATGAATAAGTTATATGGAATACATAAATGTAATTACTCAATCAAAAAGTACATGTGCATAAAGTTTTATACCCTTGATAGATAAATGGGTATGGTATTCACTTACACGATGATTTTGGCATGGGAAATTTTGGTGTACCTTCGGTAATATAGCGACGTCAAGTAGAAATCGTAAAAAGGGTTGATGAGAGAGAAAGGGGTCTCTCATCATCTATACATGAAATGGAAAGTAATGGAGGTCATGGAACATGATATCCCAACATATTTAATGATATTTAGATTCATAATATGAAATAATTTCTTGAATGTAAATGAGAAGAGAGAAATTCCTTACAGAATTTCAGAATGTGAATGGGTGTACATGGGAGGAATTAATGAGAGAGAAAGAGTTCTATAATCATTAAAATGGAAGGAGGGAAGTATGGTGGGTTTTAAATAATACCCAACATTTTTAATTGAAAATAAAAGTTTATAATAACATAAATAAATTTGGACAAAAATGAGAAATGAATAAATCACTTACTTGGAAATGTGATCCAAATGGCTTGGGAGAGGCTTGAGAGTGGATTATTGTGTCCTTAGGGTGCCTTTGGTTGATTATAAAGGGAGTAGGGAAGAGTGGTTTTGAGCACCAAAGGTTTTTAGTGAAGAGTAATTAATGATTGAGTGGGTTTATAGAGGAAAGGAGATGGAATTCTTTATTATTTATGTTTTGGACACTACACATTAAACTAATCAAAACCACAGACCATCCCATGGTTTATTCCCATGGTTTTTTCCAAAGTGGAGTGGAAACAAATATTTTATAAGGAAAATGACCGAACTTAACAAAAAATTATGCTTGATTATGTGGAGGTGAGTCACATTCTCAAGGAAATCATTTTAAAATGTTAAAATAGTTTTTATGTCTTGGAGTGTCCACTAAGTCATTGTAAAATAAATCAAACAAATCTAAAATAAAAATATTTTAAATTAAAAACATATATTGTCTGAATATACATTATACATTATTTTATTACATCACTATTGGGTCATTATGATGTCATAAAACACATTATATAATTAAACGGTATTTAATTTTTACGTAAAAATTCGACTGCCTTAGCAAATTATGGAAAATTCACCATTAGATAATTTTTATGCCCTGAATCCAAAAATAATATTAATTTTATACAAAAAATTTCATAAATATTTAAATTTTTACTTTTAAAATAAAAACTGACATTTATCGAAAATTCAAGGGTTTTGACAAATACAACTTTCAAACATTAATAGAAATTATTAATGTATTTATAATAATTATACGATAATTTATATTTAATAAAATTTCATTTAGTAATAATATTTTATTGAAATCGTTTTTTAATTAGAAAATCCATTAATTTGTCAAAATATCTTTCTTGACTGAATATTAACTAAAAATACTATTTGTTAATTAAAACCCATTTACAAAGTAACAATAATAAAATGAATGTATATTCTTTATACAAAAAATATTGCACATAATCATAGTGATAGATTCTTGTTACATAACCCCTTATAACACTGACATAAGACCTTAAGGTAAGGTGTGAGATGGTGACAGACTCTTGGGGTGGCTCAGATAACATCGCTTAGGTGGTAATCTATATTAACTTCCACTTCTCCTGTAGAAGATTTCATTCATTCTTAAAGTGTTAAAACTCATATTGGGCTTTGTCAAGAGACAAGACCAGTGATGCTACCTCCTTCCTTAGATCCAAAAAAATGGCTTCATATGAAGCAATTCTACTGGATGAGTAAAGACCTATATTTATACTAATCATGAGAATAGTGTTCAATGGATATATTAGCAGTGGTGACAATTCTTAATGGTATTTTAAAATACAAAAACATAAAACCAAGGAATTGCATATGTTTTATATAACGATTTTACATGATAATACATTTAATTAGATAAAGAAAAAATTTCATTAATAAATGTTTGTGTCATTACAATAGTTATGTGAACTCTTATATAGAACTATAGTATATAAGATAACTATATCATTCTGGATTTTTTATTTATATAATATCCAAAAAAAACTTTTAGGATTATTTACTTAGATTAACATTGTGTTTTTCTTGATGCTAGTTTGTTTATATCCTAACAAACGCTTTGAATCTAAACACATTTCCTTATTCCATAATGGATTTCCATTATATTATGACTAATATGATATCTATTTTTCGCTATAGTTGACAAATGGTTATGTCATAATGCTGTTATTTCCAAACAACATCTTTAAATATAATGGATTTTTATGTAAGTTTCAATATTGATACTACTTACATCATAACTCTGATGTATAAAATGTGTGTTTAGTAATTTATCCACACTACATTTTATTGATAAATGTCAATTGTAAGACTCATCTTTGATCCTCCTTATGAACATAATTTCTATGATGTGGATAAGGCAATGTGCATTTAGTAATTACTCCATTCTATATTATATTAATCGATGCATTCTTGGTCAAGAAATTCTTTGGCATGCCGGCCCAAAGAAAATCATATCTTCTGACCATAAAAATATTTCATAGTTCACGTTATTATTACTTAATAACGTAATGGAATATAATGAAGTATATTTACCACTATATTACTCTTTTAATAGTTCACACTCTCTTTGTGAACTAATTATAAAGGATTTGAGGCATATGATTATTTATAAATGTTTCTTTGTCCAAAATAAATATGTTAATAATAGCTAAGTTTTTTATCTCTACTAACTCTAAATACCATACTGGGTATGTCCTTGATGTCCACATTAATTTTTATGGACAAATAATTATCCTTCCACAACTAGGTATATAATTATTACTTATTAAATTCATCATGTATTTCCTATTATTCAAGTATCACTGAACTATTGGTTTAGAATGAGACACCACAAACAAAAGTTATTCTTGAACTTGGAATAATGTACCCTGGTGTCCAAGAGAAACATGATATAATTTTTTTGTTTATAATCAACAAAATTTCAACTATAATCAATTACATAGAAATATTAAGTTATGTACATCTCACTATTGACTTAGGAATCACCCTTTCTCACCTACAAGAAAAATACACATTACTTTTTTAATGTTTCTATACATACATGGTAACTATATTTCAATACACATATGTGATAAAAATATTGTATTTAATAACCATGATGTATTTTAGAAAAAAAATACTTATAATTTAATAATATACATTGAAGAAGAAGTGGGTAATTTCTTTTTAAATTCTATTTATTATGATTAAACTTTTATAGATTTATTTCATGATATTCAAAGAAAATAACCTCCTCTTTCAAAACAACACTCTATCATTTGAATGAAATTATGAAGGTTCCTTTGTCATATCACTTTCCATTGACCTTTTTCCTTATCTTTGAACTTGTTTTCCATAAGAAATAATGATTAGTCTGTTTTTAATTTTCTTATTTTATGAAAAAATTTAACCAAAAGGTAATGAAGTATTTATTCCATCCTATTCATTTTTTATTCTTAAATGAAACTGGAGTAATTGGTTGAAAATGATACTATAAAGGTATCGATTTATGGATCATGATATGCCTTTCAATTTACATGTTTTCAATATAATCATCACCTTATTTGTATCTTTCTTCACTTTATCCTGAGATGTTTCTCATAGCTGATACAATATTTTAAATCATCATGTCCTGATGTAGTATCCAAAACTAACATTAGATGTTGATGACAGAATTATTACATAACCATCATATGCATCGTACAAAGAGTCTTCATTGATCATTTTTACGTCATCACTTCCTGATGTGGATTAACATGTATGGGGACACTGGTACCTTGAATTTCAATTAGCATAGTATTGTGTTCAAGTTCATGTACTACACTATATAAATTTGAGATGGTTTGGAAATTTACTTCGTCCAATATTATTATAGTGTATTTTTGTGGTATTAAATTCCATTTTCAACAAAAAAAAATCAATCATATTCTACTTTTATCTTGATTACTGAATTATACATTATTGATTAGTTATATCAATAAATGTATCTCACTATTTTATCAAACTATAGGAACCCCTTATACATGAATCTAAATACTCTTTTTCTTGAGTATTCTAGTGGAAATAATCTTTGGACATCTCCTCATAGTCTACAATCATTGGCTATACTTCTACTCAGAGAGTTCAAGGTAGGAATTTAACTTCCCAAATGCATTAACCTACGATTCCTTGATATGTTGAGTGAAGTATCGGCTTCTAAAATCATAGGCTTGATTTTTTAAACGCTTACCTCTGAAATAGAAAAAGGCAAGTTTTTTATACTTCTTTGCGACCAAAATCACTTAAGTAAACTCACCACTCACATAATAAGTCCCTAGTAGTAAGAGGAATCCTCAAATTTGGTTGATGAGAACCCAGAACACCCGATTTTGTTTAAATTTGAATGATGGAAGCTGTTTTTCAAACATAACATGTCATTGATGGTTTTTTGAGTTTTTCTTGATGAATGTAATCTATATTTATTAATCATGTTCATTGTATACTGTTGCACACATAAGAGAACATTAATAAAGAAAAACATTCACCAATTATTTATTCATTTTATTGTTTGTTGTTTTAAGAATTTTTCTACTGTCATAAAATGCCTAAAATAATAAATAAATTCATAGAGGACATTAACTACCTGACTGGTCTTGAACATCTAAAACTAGTTGATCCATTTAAATTCAATGGACCAACCATGACCTAGGGGTAACATACCTAAGTTATAGCTGACTCTTGATGCATCTAATCCCCCATCTAGTGTGTCCAATGATCCTGTGGAATACACCATGCCCTGGAGGGTTTCACATCTTATTACATCATCAAAAACAATAGGAAAATACTAGCACGCATGTGAGGGGTACTCAGAAGTATAAAATGGAAACTGATAAAATGGTTGTTCATGCGCTTATACGTATTGAGAGAAAGAGAAATGGTGATGCGTTAACTGTCATAGTTAATTAAAATAGTCGTTCGTAGCTCTAAATAATTAAATTAATGATAGAAATAAAAATATAGGTCAATTATCAAGACTGTTCAAGGGTAAAATAAATGTGAGATAAAAACAAAATTTCAATAAATTCAAGTAGGCGAGTATGTGATTAAATTAAATTTCATAATTAAATTAAAATAATTTAATTATCTTCTGTCCAATAATTAATTTAATTTTAATAACAAAATATAAATTAATAAATTAATTTTATTTAATAAAAAATAAATTAATTTTCCACGGGTTTTAAAATTATTTTTTATTATACCACAAATTGATATTCCAATTTGTTTAGTTTAATTATAAAATTAAATTAATTAATTTTATTAATTTGATTAACTCGAGCCCCTAAAACTCGAGTGGGTGGGTGGAGGTCTGAGGCAAGCCTGACAGGTGATGGTCAGAGAAGATCATGAAGAGGAATGGCCATGGATGTGGTGAAGCTGATAGGGACTAGGAACGTGAATATGGAGGTAGTTAGGTCACTGATTGGATGGGATACTCTAGATATGGGGAGGCTGGTGACCAGATTTGGCCTAAATAAGGGGTCTTACGCCTATCTGCAGTCCCGAGTAGCAGAAGAAGCTCGAAATTGTGAGACCTATGATCTACGGTGGTATGAATTTTTAGGGGTTATTGTAGAATGAATTCGGACACAAGGGTGAATATCATATGGTGGCGGTGTCGAGTTAGGAGATGCAGTGCATGACCGAGCATCTAGGGAGGTCCTGGGCGGCATAGAGTGATAAGATGTTACCTGGTGGCATGCGGTCTTGTGAGGAGGGAGACCTGGGAAATTAAAGAGGAGACTTATACAAGAAGTCTTTAACTTTTTTATAAAAATATAACCTCCCATCCATTTTTAAAATAATATATATATTTATATATATAGTTAAACATTTTTCTTGGTCGTAGACAAAATGACTGGTTTGATTTTTTTCAAAGTCACACCCATTATATCCTATATTTTTAAAATTTTAAAAGTCTAATGAAAAAACCATTTAATATTATGATAATATTTATTATTCAAATTACATATCCACATAATTGGGAAAATTTCATCTTGAGTCTAGTATAATTTCCTGTCACCGGAAACCGACCAAATCTAAAATGGATTTACATGGTGCATCGAAATTGCTAAAAAACATGAACTTAAATTGTTTGTTTTAAATTTTAATACATGTAAAACAACAGATATCGATTCATAATTTTTTTGTATGTTCATAACATGGCTATCCAACCTTGGATCAAATAGGGGTCTAATCCATTGGGGCCAAAATTAAACTCTCTACTTAATTTAATGAAACTTAAATTTTTCCTGGCTCAAAAAAATTACAAGATCACTCTGATACCAATTGAAGTTATAAGTGAAGTAGAAAAAGACAATGGGATGGGGTTTTAAAAAAAATTTCATCATTGGTATGATGAAACATGTCGTCTATAGTGATCTGGTCCCCACTAAGGTTATAAGATCTCATGTAAATTTAACAGAGCACAAAAATAAAAAAAATAACAATCATTTTTCTATCTGAAGTTGTTCTCAACATCTTATTGTACTTAGTGATCAATTCTTGAAAGATACAAATAAAATTCCATTTGGATCATCCACGTGAACTTCAAAAATCCATAGGATCCTTGATTATCATATTCTGGGTGGTCGTGTGTTGATCTGACGATGCCTCTGACATCCTGATGATCACAGCATCGACATGCCTTTGATGCATGGAGATGAAATTGATTTGTTCACCTAGATCAAGAGATTATCTCACTAAAAAGTAGGAGAGGATAGAGAGGCTCTACAAATATCATAGTGATTATTCCTTATGCAAGAGCCTCTCTCCTCTGCTTATAGTGGATGCTCAAATACCTGAATTGGGTTCCCTAGCCCCAGTATATTTAAATTCCACTAAATAAATAATTAGGATGAACTAAACTACATCATAAATATTACTTATATTTTATCCCATACCTGTAATATACATTAAATATATTACATGATAAAATCAAGTCATTAACTTGAATCGTAATTCCCACTTAATATTAAACAAATATGGAAAATTAAAATAATATTCATTCGATTAATATTATTCCTCATATTTACTTAACTTGTAAATAATTTTAATAAATAAATTCAACACATTTAATATTTACTTGAATACTTATAAATTTATTTATTCATCAGTGATCTATGACTTAGAAAACACTTGGACCCCGTGGTGGGCCCCACCATGTTCAATATACCTATTCAATAGAATGATGAATATTTTTTAATGTGCTATTTTGTGTGACCCTCTAGGCACTTATCTTGATAGAAGTTAATAATATCTATACACCAATAGAAGAGTCTAGAAACTCCTCAAGGCCCTTAAAGAGATAAGGATATTCATAGCAATGATAACCAACCAACCAACACACATTGTTTAATATAATCACTTTGTCTTTAAGTGTCTCATAAGTAAATATGCACACTTGTTTCATCATCCTTCCTGGTGTTTTTATTTTTTGATCTAACTAGATAGATTTACCCTCAACTGCCTTGACCAAGGACTTATGAAGGTACTATCTTCCTAATCAACAAGGCCCGATATATATTACTTCTTAAACCCATAAGCAACAAATCCTTTCTTGACCATTCAACCAATTCCATACCACTAATGACACACCCAACACAAGGTACCTCACCATGATTTCATTATCATGGTTTTTCCTTACATTAAAGTAAGTAATGAAATATTATAATCCTGTAATGATCTCAATTCAAGTGACCAAAACACATGTTAGTAGATAGGAATAACCAATGACACGTGAAACATGTGGTGTTCATATTGGTGGGTATGTCATCATGATCTCAGCACTTGAGATCATCATGTGTGGACTTTTAGAGAAGAAGCCTCAATTCTTATGAGCCCCCAGCATCATAGTCCAACATCAACTGTGTCTAGTCGAAAAGATGTATCTAGACCATAATATTTTTTTATGATTAATGTCATAGTATCTTAAGGTTATCACTATATTCTGGGATCTTATATAACCTTTTTATATGACAATTAATCTAAGGACATTACTATTAAATAGTTGATGTAGAAATATCTACACTATAATGCTAAGATTGAATCATGTGTATCTAACTGTATACACAATATTTTAATCAAAAATTATTATTCAAGATGGGTCTAGAGAACTCAATATTACAACAATATTACTTGTAAATTATTTTTATTTGAATTTATTATTATGATTTAGATATGAATTTATGATAAAATATTTTTTAAAATAATTAAATATTTAGATTTCTAAGGTTTAGGAATTCTAAAATATTTATCATGTACAAATATTTATAAAATCCTTTGGAAAATTTCATGAAATAATTATATAAGTTAGAATAGAAATATTTTTGGATCATATTATTTTTATGAAAAATGGTTTCCATTTATAAATTTTTATATAAGAATTTAGTTCTTTAAGAAAAAATCAATGGTATGAAACTTAGTTTCTCTTATTTTGATTAACTGTTGAGTATATCATAGTTGATTGTTAACAATTCTTTCCTAGTTCAATTATCATGTATTGATTAGTTATCTATTTATTTCCACTACACATTGAGTGAACTAAAAACCATCTAATTACACTTTAAATTAGTTAAGAGGTTTCGAAAATGATGAAGTAATGGATGGGTTTTATAAATTGGGATTGAATGGATTAATTATTTTGTCTTGATGGATCTTCTCAAAATTAAATACTTATTAAATTGAAATATAACATCAATTAAAATCTAGTTTCCTTTGGTTTGAATAATATAAGTATTGTTAACCTTAAATAAAATCCTTTCATGGTTAAATGTTTTCCTCGATTACATTTTCAATTGTCTTAATTAGCCTAATGGCCTAATGTCCTAATTCCGTAACAGCATAACGCTCTATTTCCCAAACGTCTTAATTCCCTAACAGCCTAACTCCCTAATGGTCTAATTCCCTAATGGCCTAACACCCTAAGGCCCTAATTCCTTAATTGCCTATTGCCCTAACGACCTAAATGGTGTAACAGTATAACTCCCTAATGTCCTAATGCCCTAACGGCCTAATGCCCTGATGGAATAATTCTTTAATGGCTTAATGACCTAATGGAATGAAACCCTAATGTCCTAGCGCCATAATGGCTTAATTCCCTAATGGACTAACACTCTAATACAATAATGATTTAATATCCTAATTCCCTAATATCCTAATAGTCTAATGGCCAAATGGCCAATTGGCCAAACGACTTAATGACGAATTGGCCTAATGGCCTAATGCCCAAATGGATTAATTTTCTAGCAGCCTAATAGTCTAATAACCTAATGTGAAACTTTCTAAATGGCCTACCAACATATCAAATTGTCCAATTGTCCAATCTTATAAATGGCCAATCATCAAAATGTCCTAATGGCCCAACGACCAATTTTCCTAATGGCCTAAATATCCTAACAGCCTCAAGGCCTGGCCAATTGGCGAATTGGATGAATGGTGGAATGGCCAAATAGCCTAACGGACAAATGATCTAATGGACTAATGGCCTAAATGTACTAATGTCCTAATCACCTGATCACCAAATCAGTTAATCATATAATAGACTAAATAGCCTAAATGACCTAAATGGACTAAATAACTTAAATGATCTAAAAGGCCAAATGGTCAACTATCCTAACGTCATAACATCCTAAATTTCTAAATTTTCTAAATCCCTAATCTCTTAATTACCTATTATCCTAATGTCTTAAATAGAACACTTGACCTAAATATGCTAAATGGCCTAACGGTCTAATAGCCTAATGACCTATGGACCAAAATTGGCCTAAATTTCCAATATTCACCTAAATTCACCTTAATAACCTAATTTTCATAAATTGGAAAAATAAATAGCATAATTGGCCTAATTGGACAAAAAAATTTAAATGGAATAATTGGTTTAAATGGATTAATTGGACTGAATGGGATAAAATGGGATAATGGGCCTAAATTGGGATAATTGTCCTAAATTGGGCTAAATTGATCTAAATTGGCCAGACAAATGGACTAATTAGCATAAATTTTCATAAACGGACTAATTTTCCTAAATTGACCAACTAAATGGCCTAATTGGCATAATTTAAAAAAATGAATAAATTCCAAATTGGACTAAATGGCCTAATTTTCCCAATTGGACTACTTAGATTGAATAGCCAAATTAGCCTAATTGGAAAAACTGAACTATTTGGACAATTTCTTAAATGGAAAATAGTTGAATTTCCCAAATGGTAAAATAGAAAAATGGAAAATTTTCAAAATATAAAAATTTCTAAATGGATAAATTGACAAACATCCAAATAACCAATTGGAAAAATGTCCAAATGACTGAATTTCTAAATAAGATAACCAAACAGTGGTTATAATGACCACATGAACAAAATTACCAAGTGACTGATTAACCAAATAACCTAACATAAATATAATTGGACAGAAATAAACATACAAGAGGAATCTCTATCATACCCATGATTATCATGATAATTAGTATGTATAATTTTTCATATTCCACTAGTTATAAAATTATAATTAAATGTATATTTAGATGCTTCTTAATTTTATAGATTTCTTCAATAGCTACAATTTTAATTCATTCTAGGATTATAAATTTCATATTATTCATCAATGTAGTATTATACTAATCAATGTAATTTTAAGAAAGAGGCATTGGGCATCAAAGGTCATGTGCTTCACGAAAAATTATTTTTCTCAAGTAGGAAGAAAAATGATGGAAGTGTTGTAAATGCAAAAAAATAAGAAAATATTTTAAGTTTTATTATTTATATATAAAATTATTATATGTAATTAATAATTAAATATCTTTTTTATATTTTCAATATTGTTACCTGGAGGCCCTCAATGAGAAAGATGATGACAACATTGGACCAAATAATCGTTTGAGATGGGTATTATGTGAGGATCACCATTGTAGTTTTTGATGTAGATCCATAAAAAACATCATCCCAACAAGGTATTTCCCCCCATTGGGAACCTCTCAGACTTCTTAGACCACCGAGGTTCAAAAATATCATGTAGATGTTAATGGGAAAAAAATGGCTACATATGTGTGTGAAAGAATTAAATATGTCATTGAACACTTCTTTAAAGCTATGTCAGTTTTATGTTAAACACATACATCAGAGCCTGCTACTACTTTTGATTCATGTCTTTAATCAAAGTTTTATTTATATGATTCCTCGAGTGATGTCAATGAGGGTTCTATTGGAGGTAGAGCTAATGGTAGTGGCGGTAGTGGTGGTGGTGGTGATGATGGTCCTAGTGGTGGTGGTGGTGGTGATATATGGGCCAATGTTGGTGATGATTATGATGAAACTGGTGGTGATGACAGAGATACTGATCCTCTCTATTTTTTAGTTTAGGTAGAAACAAGTTTGGATGACTAAAGAAAATTGATGATGTAGAATGAATATGTACGTTTTAGTTTTTTAAATAGTTTAAAAATAATTTATAATTTTATGGTAGAATGATAATTATACAATAAGTGTACTATATGAAATGTGTACTATAGTTTATAATTTATTTGTAGGTTGTCTCAGATGTCAAATTGAGATTGGAAATTATACCAATGGTGTACAAAACCATGGGTATATATTAATTTTGTACAACCTTCAATGACCATAGCTTTAACAACCATGGGTATAGACATATACCCATGTTTTTAAGTAAACCATGGGTATTAAGAAATCCTTATATCCTATACAAATAGTTTCTATATAAATCGGTAATATAAACCTACCCCACACCTTAAGGACCCACAGTTTTTATCTGTATACTCATGGTTCTAAACCATAGGTATATGATAATATTTTAGAATTGATTTCCTCCCTTATTGATTAAATAAACACCAATAACGTCGTTTTTATGTGATACTAAACTTTTTTTAGTTCAAGTATCATACTATTCTATATCCATTTTTTCTAAAATATTTTTTAATATGTTATATCTAAAAATAAATGATTTACTAATTTTATTTCTCATGTTATTTGACCTTATTTTAAAAAAAATCGAAAAAAAATTCTTAAGGTTTTGAAAACGAGTCACTTGTTACTCCCTTTTAAAAATATTATGAATATTATGTTTATCTTTAACATTTACAAGATGAATGGAATTTCTCACCATCATAGACATTATTTTCCTTGAATATTTATTTATATATTTGAAAGTTTATTTTCAATGAATTTTTTTTTGAAAATTATTTATGTTTTAAATAGATTCTTTCAAATCGAAAATGATATTTTCCTCCATAAATGTTTTAAATTATTTCTAAACCTTCATTGATAAGTTCCCAGTGTTATTTTAAAAGAAAAATATTTTCAAATTTTTTAATAATATTATGTTTTAAAATGTGATTTTCAAATAAAAGTTATTTTCCTCAAGAAATATTTGATGTTATCTTTTAAATTGATTTTCCATTAAATATGGAATCCTTTTATGTTACTTATGATTTATGGTTAAATTATCAAAGGATGACATTCTTATGATTTCTCTAGATGGTTTATGATTATGGTGAAAATATGTTTATGAAACTTGTTTCACTTCTACAGGTTATGCCATGATAAAATTATTTTGAAATTCACTTATTTTTTCACAGGTTATGCTATTATGAAATGATAAAATGATTTTGAAACGGATTTATTTTCTACTAGTTATGTTATGATGAAATATTTATTAAAATAATTCCTTTTAATGGGTTTTTAAATGATGAAGGTTTTATGATCTTTTGGCACACATATATATAATTCTCACTATGTGATGATGGTTTAGTTATAACCATGTATAGTGGTTATGTTATAACCAAATATGGTTGGAACTTATATATCCTTCCAATGCAATGGATAAAGATTTATATCTCATGATATATATATTATTGTAATAGGGAGTAAACTTAGTTTGGTAAGGGAATTTTTGCTCTATGGTAGTATTGGGAGTGAACCTCTTCTACTATGATGGTTTGGAGATTGAACCCATTATACTATGATTTAATTCTCAATGAGACTCTAATATATGAAAATGAATTTGTATGATTAGGTGTACACCATAAATCTATGTATTTTCATAATGTTATGTTATCATGTATCATTTTCTTTTCTTTTATTATGATTCATGTATTGTGAACTCCCAATAGTTATTCCATGATATAAGAATTTAATCTTTGATATTTAGGGTTTGATTTTCAAAATTTATACTCATGTTATTATAACCTTATGTCTACATTATGTATGCACATTTCACATTTTTACCCTTACTGAGAATCTGATCTCACCTTTTCTTATATTTCCTTTCCTAGGTTATAAAGAAATTTTTTATGTAGGGAATGTTTATGAAGATTAAAAATGGGGAAGATATTTATATCTGATTTTGAAGATATTTCAGTAAATTATAATATTTTGTACCTTTCCACCAAAGTAACTAAACCATTATGATCTTTTGGTGTGTGATTATGTAATTTCATTAATATTCATCTAAAATATGTAATATTTATGTATGATAAGTTTGGTTATATAAATTTATTATTATAGGAAAGGTTTAGTTATTCTATATAAACTAGGATGAGAAAACATTAGTGAGATCCCTAATGATATTTATAAGTATATGTTTGAGGATAAGTCAAAGGATGAGTAAAATTATAGGAAAATGTCCTAGAATTATCATAATGGTTATATCAAGTTGTTTCCAAGAAATCACATCCATATATGGGTATTATATGTGAATGTTTCTCTCGGTTAGAGGTGTCTATGGTAAACAACCCTAAAAAGGGCTCGTTGAGATGCGCTCAATCATCACTTGGTGCATAAAAACGTGCCTCACTGCCCACCTAGTTTGACACACCTAGGGGATATGCTTTGGAAATTAAAAAACACTTTACAAACCATCATAAAGGATTTAAATAATGACTATGAATGACATTGTAAATAAATAAGGTTTAAAATATTAAAAATAAGGTGTCATGATTTAGAGATCTTATAATTTTTTTTTCTTATGTGGTTCCTCATTATGGTTATTACAACTCACGCTATCCTTTTTTGTTTTAGTCAATGGATGAAACAAAAATTAATTGGCTTAATTTTGAATGATATTGACAAAGTGTTAATGAGAAACCAAAAGGGATGATGACTAGAGTAAAGGATATTTTCTTATTTACAAATAATTTATCACAATAAATGATTAACAACTTTCATCGTAACCAACTCTCAAACTCACCAAAGAAGAGAAGGAAAATGTTCGTTGAGAGTTCATGTAGTGGAGACCATTAAGGAAAGAATAATATGTTTCCTATATGTCAAGAATGTGTGAATAATCACTCAATTTAATGTCTCAAAGGAACAACAAGATTTTTTTAGTGTGGAAAATAAGCACACAAACCATGTAATTAAAAAGGGAAATAATTAAAATTTCATTTAACATAATGGATGAGAAAATTGGTCTCCTAAAGATATAATTTAAGGATGATTATTTCAAATATAGAAATTATGAGAATTTTTAAAATCAATGTCCTAATTGGAAAGATCATGAAGATATTATAGAAGGTTTTATGAGTAATGATTATATTACTCATGACGAGGAGACTGTAAATGACATATGAATGGTATAATATATTCTAATATTATTTCTTATGTTAAGCGTGAGAATCATGATTAATTGTATAGGAAAGAGGTATTAAGGAATAATATTATGAAACCTAGTTAATTTTTTGAGAAGGAAGCGGGTTGATTGAATTGTTTATGTACTAGAATTCAAGAATTTTGTTATATAAATCAGGAAATATATATTGATTTTTCAGTATATGTTTTTTGTTAAGGATTTAAATAAAATTAAATGGTTCTAATTACGTAGATAAGTGACTTAATAGAAATTTCAAATTTTTATTAAGTGAAGATAACTTTTAATATATTAAAAATTTTGAGAATATGGTGTTTAGTTTGGATAAAAAGATTATTAATATGAATAAAGTAAATTGGATAGTATTTATGACTATGGAACTGATTAATGATTTGTGGAAAAATTGGATTATTTTATCATTTATGGAGTTTACATAATTATTTTATTTATGAAATATATTCAATAATATGTAATTTTATTCAAGTAATAAGTAAGTATATAAGTTTTCATTAAGGTTTTGTGGTGATTTTGGTTATTACCATGTTTCTAGATAATATATTACTAAGGTATTCACATATTTTTTATGTGAAAAACAAGAGATACTTTATAATATTTGGGAGATGAATGTTAATTTTAAATTATTTATAAAAAAATTATTTTGGAAGGGTAATAATTTTAACCGTTTATGGAATGATTTAATATGAATTTTGGAAGAGGTTTTATAGATTAATGTATTATTTCACCATATAAAGATTTATTCATAACATTTGCTTGCCATTTTGTTTTTTATACTAACTATAGATTGAATAAAGGAATTATAATTCTTTTATGGATATTATTTAGTTCTTTAGTAATAAAAATTAATCTTTTATAGTAAAAGATAAAGTAGAAATTGATCGGGGCACAACCAAAGGATGATATTGAGATTATTAAATGGAATTAAATCAATTATGTATATTTTCTCATGAAAATTCCCTAAAATTATAAAAATGATATTGAAATAAAATTTTGTCTTTTTATCATAAATTTTTATGATATCAATGACATTTTTCACTCCTCTTTTTTCGATGGATTCGGGGTTGTTAACTTTCTTCTTGACCACATTCCATATCACTCTCAATGGGAATTTGGGTGTCAGTTCTCTCTTATATATCCATGTTTTCAATTACCACCTATGTTATCCTACTTATAAACCTAGTATGTGTTATTATAGACGAACCTCACACATCCCTTTCTCTATTTTCATGATAAAATTTTATTAACCCTTGTTAAGATGTTGGTTTCCATCAAATGGATTTTTAGATATTAAAAACTTGTTTACAGAGAAGAAGTTCAGTTTTTGAGGAATTAATTTATTTAAGGGGGTAGAAAATAAAAACATATTATTTGTTAAAATATTTTTTCCAGATATATTTAATATTATTTGTATTTTATGTTACATGAAACATTGATTTTATCTTTAATTACATGCAACGCATAGTGTAGCATAAATTATATGAAACACTGAGTTTAAACATAACATGACATACTATTAAAACATTATTATTCAATATGACAGTTATCACCTAGCCATTGGAATGGTAGGTATGGAAAATATTAACTAAATTATGAAAATATATGGTTTACGTGTGTTTATAAAATGAATTATTTGATGCAGAAATAACTATAAATGAAAATAAAAACTATTTAAAAATAAAGGAAATATTTTTCTAAAAAAATTATTTTTATGAAAACTCATTTTTTAACTCCATAAATTAAACTAAATAATTTTCATGAATAATATAAAAATACTAATATTACATATTCAATAAAATATTTAACATTCATCCTATTTTTTTCTATATAAGATATATTGATAAATCCAATTTTAGGGTTAAAACTATATTTTTATAAAAAATAGTTTTGTCGCCTTTTATTCACTTATTTTAAAATTAAGTTTTAACAATTCTTGAAAATCTATCTGAAAAAATAAATTTTATTTTTTAAGTCATAATTTCATTATTATTTTTGGAATAATTTGGGAAAATTTTATGAGAAGATAATTTTTTTCCTATAAATATTGAAAAATATTTGTTTTTATTATGAATTTTCAATTATTTTAAAGATTTTAAAAACACAAAAATTGATTAAATATTGTTTAAAAAATAAAATTATTTCAATTATAAATCTATTAATCCAATTTATTTTATTGTAATAATTATTATATATAATTTTGATATAATGTTTAAAAACAATTAGATAGTTTTCTCTATAAAAACCAACTTTCTCGTCGCATCTATGGGATACATTTTAAATTAAAAATTTAAAATTATGTGAATTGAAATTTAAAAAATGGATTATATATTTGGAAAAATCATAATTTATATTATCTAATATGTTCAAATTAATTTGATACCATAATTAATTGTAAAAAATAGTAAAAATTATTTACCATAATTAAGGTAAAAATGGGTTTACTATGGGTTAAACTAAAAAGATAATGGTTAAAAATGACCCATAACTTATCTAAAACAATTTTTATGGACATATATAGAACTTATATATTCTAATTAATATAATTGTTCATTTTTTATCCTTCTTTAATGTGAAAAATGAGGGTACCCATTTTTCTTTTCAGAAATTATAAGTGTGTTCCTCACCTCACTTATAAAAGGACACCCCCTATCCTCTCATATTCACGGTTTCAAAACCCATTTTTAAGAAAATAGATAACCAAAAAACATCATTAATTCCTTCCTATCATATTATAATCCAAAATTTGTTCATAAATACAACCTATTAATTCTTTTGGTGCAAACCAAAAGTAGTTATCCAAAGAAGAGTTATTATCCCTAACCAATGGTTTTGTTTTATTTATTCCTACACTTCCTTAAATTTTTATTAAAAAATACCTATATAATAACCTCATTATATTAAATATACTAGTATTTTTTTATTTTAATTTAATGACATAAATACTTACCCTCTTTTATCAAATGGGTTATGAAATCATTATTTATGTGTATGACGGACTATCGTCTCACAAACTGATGGTATTCATTTTCTATCAAAACCTCTAATGGATGGATATAATGATGGATTTAAAACCTATATATGATAATTGTGACATAATAATACTTATGGTGTTATGATATTACATATAAGTTCATAATTTCCATTTTGTTTGCCATACAATAACATTGTCCGTGTATATAATGAACTATCGCCTCACGAAGCGATGTCATTTGTTTTTCACCTATGCATTAAATGGAAGTTAATGAGGATAGTTTTAAGTAATGATAAGTTATATATATGATATGAAAATTATTATTTAATGGTAATATATCATTTACCCTTCTTTCTTTCTTTCGTTCATGAAAATGGAAACATCCTTCATGCGTAAGTATTGTTTATCGTCTCCATGAATGGGGAATTTCATTTTTAATATCTTACATTAATGGATTATGAAATATATATATATATATAATATATGATATTTATATCATGTTTGATATTTTTTAAATGATTTAACCATTATCAATTTAATTGGACTAAGAAAATAACAAATTAAAACATATATTAAAAATAAATCATTTAATACCTAAAACGTGATTTTAACAAGGAATTATAGATAAACGGGTAATAATAGTTAATAAGTAAATAATAAATGGGTTGATACGTATGAGTTTGGTTCTGTAATATATTTATAATAAATTTATATTTATCATATAGTAGTTTCAAACATGTATGAAGGAAGTTGAGGATTATGGTAAGACACTTTTTTCTCGCTTTTAATATCTATGGGAAACAAGCCATATTCACAATGTGTTTATTTTATGTGGTGAACATAATACCCATGAATGTATTTTATGATTAATATCCTTAAAATTATGAGGATTTTTATATCCATTTTAGGATCTCTGTTTCCTGGGGTTTATTGTTCAAACGTTAACAAAGTGGTAAGGGGTTTTTTTCCTCAATCTTCCTTCTTTATGCCATATGTTATGTTATGAACCTATCTTATTTTATGAAGAGTATATATAGACCATTTTAAATTTAATATAATTAATTTATTTAATCTCATGATATTATAATTTTCATTTAATGTTATTATTTCATGGGGGATGATGATTCAAAGTTACCAAATTTGTAAGGTTTTTATGTTACAAGGTCCTTTGTTTCGATATTATTTATGTTCAAGGTTGCACTGGATGAAATCATATGATATTATTTTATTGAAATAAAATATATTTATTATCCAATGAATATTAATGTGGTTAACATGTTTTATTTCTATTTCCTCCCTTATAGGTTAATTGAACATCAATAATATCATTTTTAAGTGGTACCAATATTTTATTTTTCTTTTAGATCGGGTATGTTTCTATTACACATCCATTTTTTCTAAAATATTTTCAAAACATTTATTTATAAAAATAAATAATTTTCAAAAGCTATTTTACATGGTCTTTGACTTCATTTTAAAAGGTTTTGAAATTAAATTTAGTAACATTTTCCAAATGAGTCACTTTTCACTACCATTTACAAACTTTTTTGAATGAAATGTTTATTTTTAACATTTATAAAATGAATATAATTTCCAACCATCCTGACCATTATTTTATTCAAATATTTATTTATATATTTTCAAGATTATTCTCAATGAAAAATATTTTTAAAATTTTGAATTTCCTAAAAAAATCAAACCGGAAAGGATATTTTCCATAAGAATGTTTTTTAATGATTTTAAATCATCATTTATAATTAATCAAAGTTATTTTCAATGAAAAGGATTTCCAAAATATTTTATGAAATTTTATTTTTAATAAGTTATTTTTAAAGAAAAGTTATTTTTTCCTAGAAATTTTCCAAGTCATTTTTCAAAATAATTTTCCCTATAAATAACATCCATTAATGTTACTTATGCTTTAATAAGTATATGATCAAAGGATTTAATTAATATTATTTATCTGGATGGTTTATGTTTATAATGAGATCGTGTTTATGAAAAAAATTTCTCCTCCACTGGTTATACCATGTTAAAATGAATATGAAACCAACTTCTTATTTTCTGGGTTTTTCTTTTATGAAATTATTATGAAAGATGTTTATTTTTTATAAGATATGTTATAATGAAATATTTATAAAACCCATTTATTTTCATGGGTTCTAAATTGATGAATTTTTTATGAACTTGTGGAACATATATGTATAATTTTCATTATGTGATGGTGTTTTAATTATAACTAAGGATAGTGGTAACATTATAACCAAAGATGGGTGGGACCCATATCTCCCTTCAATACATTGGGTAAAGTCTTATATCTCATGTGATATATAGGGCTAGAATAGGAAGAGAACCTAGCTTAGTAATGGAATTTGTCTGCTATGATGGACTTGGGGGTGAACCTTTACTAGTATGATGGTTTGGGGAGTTAACCCATTCCACTATGACAGACTTAGAAATCATCCTTAACTACTATTGAAATTATTTTATATGCTTATGTGTATGACACATCTATTTCTTATTCCAATTTTATGTTCTCATGTCTCGTGTTTTTTTATTCCATTATGATTCATGTCTTATAAACTACCAATATTTATTCCATGAATTATAATTTTGATCTTTGATATGCAGGGTATGGTTTAAATATGTTATACTCATGTTCTAATGTCCTTATGCTCATATTATGTTTATATATTTCCCATTTTTACCCTTACTGGTCATCTAATCTCGCCCTTTCTTATGTTTTATTTCATAATTTATAAAGGAAGATTTTATATAGGGTATTATTATAAAGAGTAAAAAAGTGAAAGATATTTATGGGAGATATTAAAGATATTTCACTAAATAATAAGATTATATACCTAGTCTCCAAAGTCACTAAACCATTCTGATCCTCAAGATTTTATTTTTGTAAAATAATGAATAGTTATCTAAAATATTTAGTATATATGTATGGGAATTTTTGGTCTTCATGTCATTGTTTTATAAAATGTTTTCAAAAATTTTCTTTTAAAAAAATAAATAATTTCATAAAGCCGTTATACATGTTATTTTAAATTTTTTTAAATTGATTTGGAATGAAAATTCTTGCATCTCTCAAAAAATTTCACATTTTAATACCTTTTAAAAAAAAATTAAAATGATGTTTATTTTTAAAATTTATTACATGAAAATATTTTCCTAACAGCATTTCCATTATTTTCCTTGAAGGTTCATTTCAATGTTTAAAATTTCTATTTTCAATTAAAGGTATGTTTTTAATATTTTGTGAATTTTTAGTTTTTAAAAGTGATTTTAAAAATAAAAAGGTTATTTTTCTCAAAAAAAATTAATGACCAATTAATTATATTTACATTCTTCAAGGTCAAAAACCATTTATGTTACTTATGCTCGGCTAGGGATATGTTGTAATGATACCATACTCATTCTTTCTTTGGATAGATTATTGGTTATCTCAAAGATAGTTTTCAAGGAACTCATTTCTATTATATGGTTTAATAATTATTAAAGGATATTGTTAAGGAACCCATTTCTTTTCCTTGATTTAAAAATGTTTCAGAGATATTATTATGGAACCAATTTCTTTTCCTTTGGTTAATCATGTTATTAAAATAAAAATGTTTTTATGAGTTTATTATTAAAGTAATTTTCTATTTACCTTATTCATGAATGATATTTCTACATTATTGATTATCACATGTGATCTTGAGATAGATAATACAATGGGTGAACTCAGATAGCATAGTGTGATCCAGATACAGCTTATATGATGGGTTCACCTAGATAGCAGAGGGGTAACCTAAAATAGATTATAAAATGGATATTACTATATATAACTGGGTGAGCCTAATATAGATTATGTGATGGGTTCACCCAGATAGGAATCTAATTCATTGAGTAATATTTATTTTCATTAGTGGAAATAAGGATGGAGTTACTGGAGGGTTTCTCTAGTAGAATTAACTGGGATCCAATTGTTTCTTACATGGGTTTAAAATGGTGTGTGAAGATGATGTTATAAGATACCAATATTTTTTATGATTCCTATGGGTAATAAATATTTCATTTGTTCAAGATTGATATCACATGGAATACGATTATTTAATTTGATGACTCTTTCATTTTTTATATCCATATTCCTTCTTTTCAGGTTTTATAATCTAGGTATTGATGGGAATTTGTTCTAATATGTTATGCTTATGTACTATGATTATTTCATCATATCCTCATTCCCATATTAAACTCACCGAGGACATTAAATTTTTAATGATTATGTTTACCCTTACTAAGCATTTGATATCACTATTCTAATGGTTCCTTTTCCTAGAGTTTTTAATAATTATGTTAAATGAATTATTTCTAGATGGGTTTCAAATGGATGATGACTATGACTTAATTTGAAATAAGAAAAGTTAGGTTATGTGGGAGAAATTAACTTTTAAATATATAAGTATTGTTTTTGTAATATTTTTTCTTAATTATCTAAAAATCTAAACCAAAAATTTCCTTGATAGTTTAAGTTATCCAATATTTACTTTTAAGGTCTTAATTATTTGATGGTGAAAATTGGGTCACCTTCATCGATATCAAAGATGAAAATTTAAGTTTATGATTTTAGCACTCGGTCTGGGAGTGTGGGTTCAAGGTTTTATAGTTGTTATCATAGGAGGTTTTATACATCTTTTAAGATTAGGAATTTCAATGTTAGTTTATCATAAGGGTTATATATTACATCATGGATTTAAAAGTTTAAGGTTAATCATATTTTCAAGTCTTAGAAACTCCTACTAAGGTTTTAAGTAATAAAATTTTGAGGTTATTAATGACATTTTGGGAGTTTTTTTTTGGGTTAGGGTATGTGTAGCCCTTAGGTTTAACATAAAATGTTATTTAAGGAGTAATTTTTTTCATAAGTTTAAAGGTATTAATAACCTTTAGGTTTTATATGATATTTTATTATTAATGTAATTTTTTGGGACCATGTTGGCTGGAGTTTGTTTACAAATGCTGGATAATTAAAGTTTGATGAAGACTTCATATTTTGTTTTCATTATGAAAAATAACCTTACATTTTATGTCTTTTTGATTGAAAAAATAATTATCATACTTGGAAGATCATACATATATCTATTTAGAAATTCAATAAATTAAATTCTTTTATTATGAGGATTTTCAAGGTGAACTTGTTTTCGGACACATCTTTTCGCAATGATATTTTTAGGAATGGAGTTGGAAGATGTAACAGATTCATAACTCATTTGTAATTTTTATAAAAAAATCTGATGTTGTTATTTGAATCCCAATATTATAAATGTCCTAAAAAAGTCATGCTACAAGCAGGAGTTTGTTGAAGAAAATTGAAATCTGAAATTTTTGTGTTTCTTAGAAGTTAATGTTTTCTGGATAGATATCATCGAATCAAGGAGCACCAGACATATAAGTTATTTGGAGACTAAGATTTTTAATTTTAAAAAGTAAGAAGATTTTAAAAAATAATGATGAACTGATCCATTGGATGAACTGATCTAATGAATGTACCATAAATTACTAAGTTAGTGAAATAAATAAGTTGATACACACACCAACCCATCAGATGACATTCTGACACCAATCCATCAGATAAGTGGTTGACATAGATAGATCATTAGATATAGTTTCATTATATGTAGTTTCATAGGTATGAGGAGCACTTGAACAATTGAATAATGTGGAGGAAAAGGTGAAAACGTATTGAAGTTGCTACTAAACTATTATTGTAGAGTTATGAGGTCTTAAGAAGTTGTAATGATTTTTATGTCAAAATAGTTTCACTGGGTTTGGATCATTGGTGTGGGAATTGTTTTATGTGAATAATTTTTTACTAAATTAATATAATTGGAATGAAACCCCATTTTAGAATTTGATTTTCCGGACTATCAAAATTATGGACTGAGAACATGTAAAGTTTTTATTCCACTATGGATTGGAATTAAGAAGTAATGGATAATTAAAGAAGATTCTAGAAGAATCTATTAGAGTTGATAAGAATGGATAAATGTTAAAAAAAGTTTTAATTTAAAATTTATTTTATATCAGTGAATTTTTTATAGTGGGAAAATAATTTTGGGTTCCTGTCTTTTCTATTTCTTGCACACCAATATAAAGGAGTACAAGTAAAAAAGACCCTATCACTATTCACATATGAGAAAGTTAGAGTGATGGAGTGTTCAAGAAAAATTTGGTGGAGAAATTTTTCCAAATGGAATATGTGATTAGAGAAGTGTTGATGAGGATTTACTGAATCTAACTGAGAAATTAGATTGATAGATTCTGGAGAAAGGAAGTAGAAGATTAGGCTTGTTTCCAAGCTAAAAATTCAAATGTGTTTCCAGAAAAGTGAATCATACTTGTTTCTAGATTGAATAATTAGATAGAATAATTATATTGAGTTACCAAATTGAGTATTTATATGAAGTCAAGAGAAGTTTTTCCAACTTGCTAGTGGGTAATAAATTTATGATTTTTTTTGAAGAATTAGGAAATTAAAATTTGTTGAAGTATTACAATGAAATGTTATAAACCTATTTTTGAATATTTTTAAACATTTTATGACATATTATTTACATATTTATTGCTAGAAGAATAACATGGACTAATTTATTGATTATAGTGCTACACATGTGTAATGGCATTTCTTACTTTTTGTATCTATATAAAAGTATTTTATTCTAGTGGATTGTGTGGTATTGGATTATTTCCAAACAATTCCAAGTACTAGATACCCTTATTGAGTAATGAACCTTGTAAATACATGAGTTCCTATGGATATGTGAATATTCAGTTTTAAGAAAACTTATGTATCTTTAACATGAGGTGGTTTTTTTTTACAAGAAAGCTAACATAAATGAAAAATATATCACTGATTCACCCCTCCCACTCTTTTTTATTTCATTAATACTATTTTGGTGTTTTTAATTAGTATTATAGGTAATTTTTCCTTCATTTACTACTTTTCTAAACTTTTTGAAGATAAGTTGTTATAAATAATTTGAATTGTGTGAATAATAAGTGGATTCCGGTTTTATCTGGAAAGAATTATCAAATATGGAATGAAATGATTCTATTGTATCATATTTCCCTTGGTAATGTTGTTTTGAAATCTTCTATAGAATTATTTCCTCTTCGTTTTGAAAATGTCCCTCTTAAATATGGTGATAATAAAAACCTAGAGAATGATGGATGGTGAAAAAATGACTTACATTCATTACTCTATGAAAGTAAATTTTATTGAGTAAAGTAATTTTAAACTTCTAATCATATCTTAGATAATTTTAAGAATATATACGAAGGAAATATGAAATTAAATAATGAAAAGTTACAAATCTGTAGGTTGAAGTATGAAGATCTAAAAATGGGTGACTATGAATATCTTGGTTACTTCTTTGTAAGGTTGAATGTTATTATTAGAACCATAATATTTCATAGTGAGAGGCTAGAATATTTAACTATTGTTGAGAAGATCTTATGAATTCTTCATGACAAGTTTGATGCCAAAGTTTCATCTTTCAAAGATAGATATCATAAAAATATATATTAAAATAAATTACATAGCACTCTCATTTTGTATGAAATCATATGATGGAAAGTTAAGAAAATAAAATCAAATTTTGATTGAGAAATTTCCTTTAATTATGCCAAGCATGGAATGTAAATAAGTTATAGAAAAACGTTTTTACAATCTAGGAACTATGGAAGTTATAGAGTAAAATATTATTTCAATGGCTATTTCTAGTATTGTGGTGGATTTTTACATATATAAAATATGTTGTTTTTTAATCAACAACACCACAATTATCCCAGGAGTAACAAGAAGAAATTTTTTATGGGTGGAGGGTTCAATCCTCTTAAATAATGAATTTTTATAAATCTATTTTAAAAGTTGATAATACATTCCAACCAATGAAAACAATTTTTGAAAGTTGTGAACAATCTGTACTTCTTACTAAGTCCTATATTGTTTTTATAATAGCATCAAAATAACTTTATAACAACTATAAATAGCCATATGGGAAGGAATATAAAGAAAAATAAAAATATCTTGTTGTAGAAAATTCTCTTAAAGCTATAAAAGGAGAATGAGCCTAGATTTTTTATAGTGGGTTATATTAACATCTGAAAAGAGATTTGAAACTTTTAAATAATTAAAAATATTTAAAAGAATGAATATTGAAATTTGTAAATGATGAATCTCTTGGAATATAAGGTGTTGGATTTTCTATTATTGGGGAAGAAGAACTGAAATCCAAAAAGTCCTTGTTTGGGTATGGGATAAAACACAACTTATTGAGTGTTTCAATACTTTCTAATTAAGGAAGTAATTTTTTTTATAAATGATGGTTTTTTTAATATATTTGAAGATGTAAAAGTTTTTATAAGGGGTAAACATACAAAAGGGAACTTATTTCAAGTGGGTGATGTATAGAATTCATGTTATCTAATAATTGTGGAAAAAAATAAATTATCACATAAATGTTTCGTAAATATGTTTTAGAGGAATGTGAAAAATTCAAAAAAGTGAGAAAGTGTTTCAAATATTCCTAATATTACAAGAATAATAGACTTTTTTTCTTTAATTTTTCCAAAATTTGAGATTATAAACATAATTCATATGAAAGTTGAATTTTTTTAACTAATCCCCCAGAACTGATTCATTATGATATTTTTGGGCCAATGAGAAAATAATAAACATGTGAAGATAAGTACATTATTTCTTTCATTGATTATTTTAATCACATTATATGAATTATTTATTTGGAACATCAATCGTATGCACTAAAAAAGTTTAAGAGTTTCAAGAGAAGAGAATAAAAAGAATGTGGATATTCTATGAATAAGTTAAAAACTAATAATGGTTGTAAATAAAATATTGAATAATTCATAAGTTGTATTGAAAATCATGAAATTAATTTTATGTTTAATGAATCATACACACCAAATAATAATGGTGTTACTGAAAATAAGAATATAAGTTTATTATAGATGGGACATACAATGTTAATTGAACAGTGTCTTTCTCACATCCTCTTGAGGCATGTGATGAGTACAACCATTTTTATTAATAACAAAGGTTTATACAAACCATTATCTTATATAAAACCTTATGAAATTTTCTATAATAAAATCTCATGTTTTAACACTTAAGGGTGTTCAAGAGTCCCTACATAATTTAAAACAAAATTGGAAATCATAAAAAAATTGATCAAATAGGTGAAGATGAAATTTTTCCTATCTATGCTTCTAATGGTAGAGGTTATAAATTTTTCGTTAAGTAAATGGGTAAGTTAATTGATTCTATTTATGTAAATGTTCTTTAAAATGATAAAGAAGATGTTTCAAAAACGCATGCATATATAAAAGATAGAGATGATGAAAGAGTTGTAGTTGATCAGTATGAAAATAATTCCAACAATGGTGGTGGAATGGAAATAGAAGAGTTGGAATCAGCTATTTTTAATGATGGGGGAAGAAATTTGTACCTCTCTTCCTAGGATAAGTAAATATGTGTAAGTACAAAACATCATTTAAAATCAAAAACAAAATATTCAAATAAAAAAAACATCAATGTTTGTTGTGTCAGAGTTGGATACCTAAGACCAACTACTTTTACTTTGATTATGTGTATATTTAAGGAATTGAATATTAATAAAACTTCTCATTTCATATTTTTTGTTGTTCTTCCTGAATCTAATGTAATAATTTCCTATGTTATATGTCACATTTTTCAGGTCATAACAGTTCCCCACTATGATGAGAAACTTGATGTTCTATGATGATATTCTTAAATAATGTTCAAAAATTGTATAATGTACTATTATGGGACACATAGTACATATAATGTTAGTTGATATTACTCATAAGTAGATGAGGCTTATTCTCATCAAGTTTCCACATGGAAAATATACAATATTGTAGAATGTTATAAAATACCTACCGATATTAATTTCTCATTTTTTTATGTCATTGGATGTTCATATTTGTGAGTGTGTGTGAAAGTCCTTAAACATTAATATTATTATTAATTAATGTTACAGCTCATTTACTTAAATGTATTTTGTAAACCATGATGATAATAATTCATGGTGAAGTTGGATATGTTTGTTGTGTCATCAGTGACATAACATTAATGGATAAGTCGAGGAATGATTTTTCCCTTCTATCTTTATAGAAGCTGATATGTCATACCTTTGATGGGAAAAGAACCATCACACAAAATTACATTTCCATTGTGTAACAATGTGTTTATTTCAAGTATTTAAACAAATACATTTTGAGCATATAGGTTGGTGACATGAATTTAGATCCTTCTTGGTGAGATATTGAGATAAAGGGATTATATTACAAAGTGAGAGTTCGTATGTGGTTTTCATCATTGTCACATAAAGTTATTTCTCTTGGGTACCTTGGCCTATTACTAGACAATATTCTTGGACTTTAGGAAGGTGCGCATAATTCCAACAAGAAATAATTCTATATGTTCACACACTAAGTGTTTTAATTGATCTTGATTATATTATATTTTAATTTAATTAATGGAATAAATATTATTCTTAATACTAAGGAATAATTTTATTCAAGTTTTATTTATCACATAAATTAAATAAATATTTATTCATCGACATGTGAATAAAAAAAATATGTATTCATTTTATTGAATATTTAATAAATATTTATTCGATGGTTTTTGAATGAAATATTTATTTATGAAAAAAATATTTATTTGAGTATTCAATAAATACCAAGGAGTTCGAATGGACCAAGACCACCTCAGGTGATAAATAATTATTTACAATCCAATAAATATTGATTATAAATATTTTCAAGTTAGCATGTGCCACAAAAAGTTATTATTATTATTATTATTAAGTGGCATGGTGTTTATTAAAGGTTTTAAAAGTTATTTAATGGCTATTATGAAATTGAATAATATTTTAACCTAAACCCAAACTATATAAATAGACAGTTATGTCTATTGGGTATTTTCTTCTAAAATTTGAGAATAGATAGTTATTGTGCACAATGAATTCTCTCTCAACTCCTCGTTATCTCAGCCTCTCAAGAATGAGAAATGATATATATATTTCTTCCAAACTGAAAAATGTGTTATCATGAATGAAAAATGAGAGACATTTCATTCATTTTTCTAACACCAGAAGAACATGTGGTGTTTCTCATAGATCATTGGAGCATGTGTGGGTCATCGCTAGAGGGATTATATAATTGGATCCTCACAATGTAATAAAAGTAATCTGAAAGGGTCTTTTCGTATGATCAACATTAGTTAAGGAATAAATTTCCTAATCCCATGTCTTTATTTCATAATATTTTAAATAAATTAATTATGAATTTGATGTGCATGATCCTCACTCATGGTTTTTGGGAATTATTATTAAATGAAAATTTTAATATATCACCCACCACTGCACGCTTTCATTATACTCAGAACCAACAATTGGTATCACAGAGAGTTTACGTCTAAATTTCTAATTATTTATTTTATTATTGATCTATGTTCAATTTTGGTTAGATTGTGATTTCAAGTTATTCATTATTTAATAAAATTTTAATAAACATGTTATCAATATATTTATCGTGTTCATTTAGTGTTTCCTTTTCTTAATGTCTTAATAATAGATGAAGAATGACCACAGATGCCATCTAGATGTACCAAATCTTTGGATAATAAAACTAGGTTACACGCCATGTAGTTGGAGTACACATTTTGTACCCATGCGCATAGTACCTAAATGTGTTGAGTAGTTAATTACACGTGGTGCATTCTTTTTTCACAGCTTGTGTTGATCGGGCCAACCTAAAACATTGAAATTTGATATTTGGAACGTAGCTAGTATGTACATACCATGTAGTCTGAACGATTTAACACAATGAAGCCCCATGCATGTTACTTTGTACCTGAAAATTGAGCTACATGGCATGTAGCTATATTGTACACACCATGTTTCCTCCCAATTAATGGAAGAATTAAATTACATTAAATTAATAATTAAAATTTTAAAACCTTAATTAATTTATAAAAACCTATTGTGTGTTTGAAAATTAAAAACGGTTTGAATGATTTTAAAATTCTTGGTAAATTTATTGTAATAAATATTTAATTATTTATTCTAAAATTTATTTTTCATAAATGATGGGTATCTCAAATTAAGTTTGGATGATCATTAAGATAAAAGTAAATTAATTAATTAATTAATTAATCCTATAACTCTTATCTTAAAAATAAAGAACAAATAATTAAATTAATTCTAGATGGTTACTTTTGCGTATTTTTTGCATATTTGACCAATAATAAGATTGACCAAGACCTATGTATTTTTTGTCTTTTATTTAATTTAATTTATCTCATGGGTTTTTAATTATTTAATATTAAATTAAATGAGTTCCTAGGAGTCATCACTCCCTTCATTATTGTGAATGATCTATGTGTCCAATGATATTTACATAATCTCATTAAACAAATCTTTTAGTTACCCTCACTATTGTGTGAGTAATAAATACTTGTAATTTTTAATGAATTCGATATTTTAAACTATTATTTTAGGATATTATATGGATTATTTTTGAGACCAAGTGGTGAGATGGCATGTGATTCCAATACCCAAAGTGCTCGGAATGAATGATTAAATATATTGAATGTATTAAATATCATGTGTGTGCTATTTTACAGAAAAAGTTGAATAAAATCTAAACAAAGGCTTAGATTAGAGATATGAGGGTGTTGTTTAGTTCATAATGTTTTTTACCCTAGGCACAGCATAACCTTGGTCGGAGCAGGTCATTTATGAAACATTCATCGTGGGCATGAAATGAATAAAATAATTAATTATTTTATGTTATTCCAATTTCATTGATACAAAAACTGAAGATTCGTTAAGTATACTATTGTGATGAAATATTAGGGTTTCTTACATAACGTTAGATCCATTGGAGATCTGTTGGAGAGAGCGTTGGTGGAACTCTCCTAGAAAAATGGTGATCGGATTGTTGATCAAGGATAGATGTGCATTAGAATCGAAGGATCATGCCAAAGACTATGATGCCACATCGTTCTACATCATTGATTGATCCAAATAGAGGTATCATGTTTGTTTTTGTTAAATTATTTCCTAATTGTTTTTTTAAATAAATGTGAATCAATCGACTAATTAATTGATTCGTGAATTGATCATCTTGCAGGATGGGTTAGATTAATCAGGTTTTGGAAGAATTAATTTGCAAATGTTGATTATTCATTGTTATTCTCACTAAAATGGATTGATACTAATACAAACATTGATCTAGGTTCATTCCTATTTATTGTTTTTGTGTTTTCCTCCTCTGATTTTTCATTCATCATTAGTGTTCCTTGTATGACCCGCAGTTTAATATATCCTGATAAATTAATCGTTGTTCACCCGTTTCTTGGAACAATAATCCAAAATCATATATATGGGATTGGAACACCATAAAAGTGGTGTGAAGATGGGAGCGGTGATGAATCAGATGGATTTGGATAACTGATTATTCATTCTTCGGTGTGCAGTGAAAAATGATGTGTAAATCCATTTTCAGAACATCTATGATGGAGATACATATTGTTTTATCGACATCGAGGATCATATAAGAAGATTCCTTGGGGTTCCAATAAGGTAAATGGTTGGATCAAAGGCCTAAGGTGGGGAAACAAACACATAAAATAGATCTAAGAATTGAGAAAATTCTTTGATACATGGTGTGTAAAATACAGTCACAAATCATGTGGGCCCATCTCAGTAGTGGATAGGGTTTTGGGGAGAATATATGTATCACGTGGAATATGAAACATTCATGAGGTGTGTGATGTAAGAACCTGGACCTTCTTTTCAGGTATGTTTTTCCTTTCATGGTCGTTTTTGGGAAAAAGAGGAGAATCTAGAAATTTTCAAAGTACATGTCATGTACTTTATGAGTACACACCTTGTATCATGTTTCCGCTTGAGGCCATTTTCTGGCCGTGTCATGGCCACACACACGGACATGTAGGGGTTTTGTGTAGGTTGCTTAATGTAGAGCACAGAAAAGCCTAGTATACCCCGTGTACTCTGAAAGTACATGTCGTGTACTTATTTTCATTAAATGGATTGAGGTCACGTCTTAACCCCAAAAGCATATTCTTCTCTATCTTCTTCGACCGAGAACGAGGGTACAACCGTGGATCTTCTTTGATCCACCGATCCGTTATAGGTTATCCGAATCGAACGTCATCGGTTGCAATAGAATCGCATCGGTGAGTTCTTGGTTCCTCTTTGGCCATGTTTCCTAATTCTTTTTCTTATGAGAGTTATCATAGGTTTAATGTTTTAGACATTTTTGCAGATCTACTCTGTTCTAGGCTGATTCACGGGCTGAGTTTCAAGTATATCGATCTCCTAGGATCAAGGTAGGTGGTTTGTTGCCTTACGTTAAATTTCTTTGAGTTTTTATGCAAAAAAGTGCTGGATTTCCATGTTTCGGGTATCTCAGGTTAGAGTTTTGATCATGTATTATTATCAACCTTATATTTCTTGTATGATTGAGGCCTTTAGATGAATAATTTTTTCTTTTTAGCATGTGGTGGATCACCCCATGGGTGTTTCCCTTGTTTTGGCTGTTTATCGTCGTTTGGCTTAGGTTACCAGTGAGGCGGACTTTGTTGTATTGATTGCCTACCTTGATATTCTTGATTTCATGTATTTCCTGCCGGTTATATTCTTTTGTTGCATTGTATCTATTATCCAAGTGGTTGTTGAATTTACTTAGGGCTACTGACAGTCGATTACATATGACTAGACTGCTCAGGGTTATGTGAACCTGGTGCGGTAGACTAAAGAGGGAATTGACGATTAAGGGATTCCCTAGAGGGTCTGTCGTAATTTAGTATCATTTACAGGACCTATGGGAATGGGACTTTGTGCTTACTCAGAGTGTCCTTAGTTATGTATCGATACTATAAGGGGAATTTGACATAAGTACTTCCATAAAGATTATATACCTATCGTTACAAGATAGTAGGGGAATTGAGGGTGAGAGCTTCCCAGAGTGTTTGTGCCTTTGTATGATTACTTGAATAGAGGGTTCTGCCAGTATGAGCCACCCAGAGAGTCTGTGTGAATATTATTTGTTTGGTTTTGATGAGTCCACCAAGCCAAAGAACAAGCTTGGGGTTTGTACTGCTTGTTGTTTAGGTAGTCTGCTGAGATACCTGTTTCGTTACACGCTATGTCTTGGGAATATAGAGTTGTTTTCTTGATTTCTTGGTTGATAATTAAATGATTTAGTTAAATTAATAAATAAATGTGATTGGAGATTTGTAGGATTTTTCACTTTAGTGTGCTCTTGTTTCTCTTCTGCATTTATTTCCATTACTTTTATTATATTTCTTACTGATAGTAGGGCACAGATCTTGTGGTGGTTGCCTACTAGGATTAGTCTCACACCCTATTTGGGTCCTGCTCTTCATCCTAAATAGGTTATATGGTTGCAGGTGTGGATAGGTATTGTGGTCCTTCTACTTCAAGTACATGACTGCTGGTTGGAGCTAGAGAGCATAGGACTGATCATAGGCTTGCAATGCTTCTGGAGTTGTTGTTTACTTTTAGTACATTGTTTCTTAGTTGTATTTCAGAATGTTGTTGTGTTTGCGGCTTTCCTTAGATACATGTACCATGATGCATCATTATTATATTATACATTGCTTCCGCTGTTTAGTTTCAGTTACTGTATGTTGTTTACTGCTTCCGATGTTAACTGTTATTTCATATCCCTTATATACTTTACCAAATGAGGGAATAGTTTCCCCAATGAATCACCAAGGCCCTCGCTATTAGTCCAAAGCCTCTGTCATTTGGGGAAATGTGCTTGAGGCCAGGTGGTGAACTGGGTATGGGGCGCCAATTGAGTGGCTTCATATTCAGGTGGTTACAAAGTGGTATCAGAGGAGTTTCTTTCTTTTCTATTGACTTACTGTTTATCAACATTAGATAGGGATAGGACGGAATAGGTAAATGGTAAATAGTTGTGCCCAGGAGTTCTAGAACATGTTTATAGAGAAAAATCTTGATTAGCTTGAATATTTCAGTTTTCGAGTTTTGAAAATGTTACAGTTTAATTGACTTCACCATTGGGTGGTGCACTTGGTTTGTTCTATTACCGTTTATATGATTGTGGTTCTATTTTTTTGCAACCCGATGAGATGAGGGCATGCCATCTCATGCATCATATAGGCACTTGTTAGGAAATCACATGTTATGAATTTTTCCATGCCATCTAGATTGAATTAGAAATTGCATGTTGTTCTGATAGAATTTTTGATAGACGATGCATGATATTGTGATAGCTACTATGATAGAATACGTGCTATGTTGATAGGGTATCATTTGTTCAGAGCTTCTTTACCATAGATTCCAAACTTTGGTCTTAGAGGTGTTATGGGCTTTCAAGGATCGGAATTTGGTTGGTCGTGAGTTTGTTATACTGTTTACCTATTATATGCATTGTTATGATGCCAAGTTTTGATTCATGGGGAGTATGGGCCCCCACGTATTGGAACTTGGCACCTTAACGCTTGTTTTTCTGTGTTTTCTGGGCTCCAGTGTTGTTCTGAGGCTATTGTCCGGAAAAACCCAAAATACACAGCGTGTACATTATGAATACACGTTGTGTAGTTTTTTTCCGTGTCACTGACTATGTTGGTAGAGACATGGGGCTGTAAAATTTCTTGTAGGAACACTTCGTGTACTAGTTTACACGTTGTGTAGATGACTCGGGTATCCGGTCGTGTCATGAACAACACGGGCTGGGTGTTTCCTTCAAGTGCATGTTGTGTCTCTCCGGAACACTCCGTGTATAGTTAACCATGGATCTAGTCATGTAGCTAACAACACGGGTTGATGTTACCTTCCTCGTACATGTTGTGTCCGTCTGGAACACACCATGTAGTTTCGGTCGTGTGTCAGACCGTGTCGCTAACAACATGGGCCAGGTAGGGCATGTCTAGTACACGTTGTGTCTTTCTTGAACACAATGTGTAGTTTTGTCTCAAAAGAACCGTGTGACTTGAAGTATATAAGAACTCGGGCAGGGAAGAGGATTCACGTACGCGTCGTGTGTTAGGACAAAAGGCAGTGTATTTTGGGTGTTAAACGCCCAGTTGAGATAGGAGTACACACCCATATGAATGACCTAAGGGAATACGCAGTGTAGGGAAAGAACACGTCCTGAAGTAATGTTATTCATACTTGAATGCCCTCTTTTCCCTGTTCCTTCTTGTGCCTTCAGTTTTTCTATCTTTTTTAATTCTGAATCTAAGGTGTGCTTTTGACCTTTCAGAGCTATAGCACCAAGACATCCTCTCGTTTCACTTTAGGAACCAAGAAGTGACAGTACACCTGATATGGAAGATCAGGGACTACTAGTAGTTCCGCCTATTGTTACGGATATGGAACCTGCAGTGATTCCAGGCACTGGTGCTGATGCTCAGTTCAGAGAGGGTTTCATGAGATTCATGTAGACCTTCCAGGGATCTCAGCATCCTTCCCTATCTATGGCAGAGCTGATGCGGGTTTTTCAGCAGTAACATCCTCCCACGTTCACAGGGGATAGAGGACCACGGGATGAGGAGTCATAGTTGGAATCCATTTTATCCATCTTCAAGCACCTTGAGACACCTCCATAGAGGAGAGTGAATCTTACAACTTATATGCAGTGAGATTCCTCCAGGAGATGTTGGGATGTGGTTTCATAGGCAGGGCGCTAACAGGCTATGGCTTGGGACGAGTTACAACATACGTTCTACGACTAATTTTACCTGGCGACGTTGAGGGCTGACAGAGCCAGAGATTTCATGAACCTGCAGTAGGGTACTCTCACAGTTATGGATTATTCCTCTCGTTTCACAGAGTTATGGAATTTCACTCCCGTTCTGGGGAATGATGAGCTTTTTTTAGCAAGGAAGTTTGAGGAAGTCCTCCGACCAGACATCAGATCGCATGTAAATGTCTTTAAGTTGGCTTATTTTAATCTGATAGTCAATCAAGTGCTTATAACGGAGAGAAACCTAAGGGAAACTGGAGCTGTGGACCATGGTGGTTCAGCTTCCATGGATGATTCATTTCATGTAGACAACCAGAAGTTCCAGTGAGAGTCTACACGAGGTGACTTGAGGAAGCAAGGTATTCCTTCTGTTAGACAAGATCATCCTTCTAGAAACCAAGTGGTGTGCTATCAGTGTGGTAAAAATGAGCATAAGAAGTCTTAGTTCCCTAGAGACCTAGTGGAGTTTCTATCTTGTGGAAATATGGGTCATCTGTAGCGTTTCTGCAAGGTTCTCCTTCCAGTGGCTAGTAAAGGAGGATCAGTTTCGACTCCTCGTACATGAGTAGGATTGTCGTTCTATAGAATACTGGGGGATGGAGTTCTTCAGGACATTCATGCCAGGGTAGAGGCCGTGGATGTAGTGGTTAGTCTCAGGGAGGTTCAGCTCAGAGATCTCAGGCTGCTACACAGGACCGCGATTCAGCCCAGACTTTTACGGTATAGTAGATTAATCAGGAGCAGGATCTTGGATCTTCTACAGATCAAGGTGCAATTTTAGTATCCTCAGTTTTATCCTATTTACTTTTTGATACATGATATTCTCATAGCTTTATTTCTGGGAATACTATGGAAAGTCTTAGACTTACTGTTTTTACTTCTAAGGATATGATGATGCTAGACACTCCCTTGGGACTTAGAATTGCAAGTGTGCGTCAGTTCTTATATTTCCCCCTTGAGATTGGTGGGTGTCGTTTTTTATGGAGTCTCTATGTTTTGGAGATGACAGGCTATGATATCATTCTTGGGATGGACTGGTTAGTTCCCTTCCAGGCCTTTGTCGATTGCTATCACCGTAGGGTGAGTTTCACATCATCGAAGGGCAGATCTTTTCATAACAAGGGTGAATGGGATGTCCAGGCGAGCAGAGCTGGACCAGAGCAACATGGGTTGGGCGGTGTTATGGCCCAGATTTCTAGCTTATATCTGGATTACCAGGGGAATTCTCAGATAGATTTTCCTTCAGTGGTTAATTGCTTTCCATATGTCTTTCTATAATACTTTTTAGGTTTGCCTCCGGAGCATGAGGTAGACTTTTCTATTGAGCTTGTGCCAGGAGCGACACCAGTGTCCATTCCTCCTTATTGGATGGCTACATTTGAGTTTCAAGAGCTCAAGAAGTAGTTAGAGGAGTTGTAGGAAAATGGTTTCATCTGACCCAGTACTTCTCCTTGGGGTTCTCCTGTCCTGTTTGCGAAGAAGGAAGACGACACCCTTAGGATTTGTGTGGATTATCAGAAGCTAAACCAGTTGAAGATCAAGAACTGATACCCATTTCCATGGATAGATGATCTCTTTGATCATATTTGAGGAGGCAAAGTGTTCTCGAAGACCGAATTGAGATCCGACTATCATCAGTTGCATGTCAGACCATCTAATATACCTCTTACAACCTTTCGGAGAAGGTATGGTCTGTATGAGTGTTTGGTTATGTCGTTTGGTCTCAAAAAGACGCCAACAGTTTTCATGGTTCGGATGAAAATAGTTTCCCATACTTACTTGGATTCTTTTGTGGTGGTTTTTGTGGGTGATATCTTGGTGTACTCTCACACTCGACACGATCGTGCTACCCATTTTGAGATCATTTTGAGTACACTGAGGGAGCATCAGTTATATGGTAAGCTCTCAAAGTGCCACTTTTCGATGGAAAATATTCACTTCCTTGGTCATGTCATCTCAGAGACAGAAGTATCAGTAGACCCAGAGAAGCTGAGAGCAGTAGTTACCTAGGAGAAACCGAAGAATGTGTTCAAGGTACAAAGTTTCTTAGGGCTGGTTTGTTACTACAGGAAATTTATACAAGACTTCTCACACTTAGCACCGCCTTTGATGGGCTTGACTAAGAAGGGGGTGAAGTATGTTTGTTCAGAAGCATATGATTCATCCTTCTAGGAGATGAAGGGGAGATTGACTTCAACACCGATTCTAGTTTTGCCGGAGTCGGGTAAGATTTTCACAGTTTTCTGTGATGCATCTGGAATCGGGCATGGATCATTGATTATGCAGGAGGATATGGTTATTGCATATGTATCTCGGTAGTTGAGGCCACATGAGAAAAACTATCCTACGCATGACCTGGAGTTGTCTGCAGTTGTTCATGCTTTGCGTTGTTGGAGACATTATCTTATGGGAGAGCATTTTGTGGTATATACTGGCCACAAGAGCCTCAAGTATATTTTCACACAGCGTGAATTGAATTTGATACAGTGAAGGTGGGTTGAGTACCTATAGTCTTTTGATTTCGAGCTTTCTTATATTCCTGGGAAAGGCAACGCTGTGGCAGACGCACTGAGTAGGAGGACACAGATATAGGCAGTTCAGTAGGCCATCAACGAGTGGCAGCTTATGGCTCTATTTTCTAAAATTCATTTGGAGGTGCATGATAGATAGGGTTAGACTTTTCTTTCTTCTATAGTTGTTACCTCTACCCTTATTGATCATGTTAGAATGAGGAAGCTATCAGATTTTGAAGGCTTAGTCCTATGGGAAAGCATGTCAGGAGAGGACCCTCTTCCCAGATGGACCATAGGTGAGGATGATATCTTGTGTTTCTAGGGACGCGTATGGGTGCCAGAAAATATACATGAGGAGCTGATGCGAGACTTTCATTCCTCGATTTGGGCAGTTCATCCTGGCGTCACCAATATGAATCATGTTCTACACCGCCAGTATTGGTGGCCAGGTATTAAGAAAGATGTTTCTGATTTTGTCATGAAGTGTTCGACCTGTCAGTAGGTGAAGGTGGTGCACCAATGACCATTAGGGCTTTTACAACAGCTACCCATTCCTGAGTGGAAATGGAATGATGTCGCGATGGACTTCATGACAGGGTTACCGAGATCGCCTTGATGGAATAGGGCGGTATGGGTTATCATTGACAGACTCATGAAGGTTTCTCACTTCTTTCCAATTAAGGAGACCTTTGGTGTTGATGATCTTGGACAGTTGTACATCTGTGAGATTGTACGCTTTCATGGGGTTCCGGGTACTATCATTTCAGATAGGGACGCCCGCTTCATGTCACATTTCTAGGAAGGGCTATAAAGGGATTTGGGTACACAGGTACTTCTGAATACAGCTTACCATCCTCAGATGGATGGTCATTCAGAGTGCACGATTCAGGTGCTTGAGGAAATGATACGAGCATGCGTCCTTTATTTTGGAGGTTCTTGGGAAAGACATATACCAATAGTGGAGTTTTCCTACAATAATAGTTTTCAAGAAACTATTCAGATGGAACCTTGCGAGGCTTTGTACGGTAGGCCGTGTCAATCACTCTTGTGTTGGCTGGAGGCAGGAGAGGTAGCTATGTTGGGACCTCGTCTTATTCCGGAGACCGCAGAACAGTTGGACTTGATTCGGAAGAGAGAGGCTATTGCACAGTCTCGGCAGAAATCTTATGTTGATCATCATAGACGACCTTTGGAGTTCAAGGTCGGAGATCAGGTTTTCCTACGTGTTACCCCGAGGTTGGGGCACAAGAGTATTAGGAGGGAGGGTATGCTTTCACCAAGGTACGTCAGGCCGTTTGAGGTTCTAGAGAGAGTCGGGATGGTTTCTTATAGGTTGTAGTTACCTCAAAGGTACCAGGCTATGCACGACGTCTTCCATGTCTCTCAGCTTCGATGCTATTTCTCAGACCCATCTCATGTCTTTCAACCTGACGAGGTTGAGCTGGAGCAGGATGCATCATTTGAGGAGCATCCTATCAGGATTGTTGATCATAGTGCAAAGGTACACCATGGCCAGTTTGTTCTTATGGTACGGGTGCTATGGCAGCATGACAGTGTACATGATGAAACTTGGGAGAGGTAGGCCGATATGCGATCACAGTGGCCAGAGTTGTTCGAGGTTTCTTCTTCGCCACCTTGCTAGGGAAATTCGGGGACAAATTTCTTTAAGGGGGGAAGTTTGTAAGAACTCGGTCCTTCTTTTCAGGTATGTTTTTCCTTTTCTGGTCGTTTTTGGGAAAAATAGGAAAATCTGAAAATTTTCTAAGTACACGCCATGTACTTTGTTGTCGTTCCAGATCGTTTGCTATCCGTGTTGTGGCCACACACATGGCCATGTAGGGGTGATGTGGAGTCTGTTTAATGCAGAGTACGGAAAATCCTAGTACACGTCGTGTACTCTAAAAGCACACACCGTGTACTTTATTTCATTAAACGGATCGGGGATGCGTATTAACCCCAAAAGCATCTTCTTCTCTAGCTTCTTCGATCGAGAACGAGGGTACGACCGTGGATCTTCTACGAGCCATCGATCTGTCATCAGTTATCTGAATCGAACACTGTCGGTTGCAATTGAATCGCAGCGGTTAGTTCTTGGTTCCTATTTGGCCATGTTTCCTGATTCTTTCTCTTATGAGAGTTATCGTAGGTTGAATGTTTTAGATGTTTTTGTATATCTACTTCGTTTTAGTCTGATTCATGGGTCGAGGATCAAGTATATCGATCTCTTAGGATGGAGGTAGGTGGTTTGTTTCCTTACATTGAATGTCATTGATTTTTTGTGCAAAGAGTGTTGGATTCCCATGTTTTGGGTTTATCGGGTTAGGGTTTTGATCCTTTATTATTATTGACCATTGATATTTTGTATGCTTGATGCCTTTAGATGAATAATGATTTCTTGTTAGAATGTGGTGGATCACCCCATGGGTGTTTCCCTGGTTTGGTTTGTTTATCACCATTTGTCTTAGGTTACCGGTGAGGCAGACCTTATTGCATTGATTGTCTACCTTGATATAATTGATTTCATGTATTGATAGCCGGTTATATAATTTTGATGCATTGCAGCTATTAGACAAGTGGTTGTTGAACTTACTTAGGGCTGCTGACAGTCGATTACGCACGACTAGACTGCTCAGGGCTGTGTGAACCTGGTGTGGTAGACTAAAGAGGGAATTGACGATTAAGGGATTCTCTAGAGAGTCTGTCATAATTTAGTATCGTTCGAAAGAACTACGGGAATGGTACTTTGTGCTTCCTCAGAGTTTCCTTAGTTACATATCGAGGCTACAGGGGGAATTAGACATAATTTCTTCCTCGGAGAGTCTATACCTATCATTGCAAGACCGTAGGGGAATTGACAGTGAGAGCTTCCCAGAGTGTCTGTACCTTTGTATGATTACTTGAATAGAGGGGTCTGCTAGTATGATCCACCTAGAGAGTCAATGTGAATATGGTTTGGTTGGTTATGAAGAGTCCACCAATCCAAAGAACAAGCTTGGGTTTTGTACTTCTTATTGTTTAGGTAGTCTGCTGAGATACCTATTGGGTTACTTTCTATGCCTTGGTAATATAGAGTTTTTCGCTTGATTTCATGGTTGATAATTAATTTATTGAGTTAAATTATTAAATAAATGTTAATGGAGATTTGTAGGATTGTTCACTTTAGTGTGCTCTTGTTTCTCTGCTGCATTTATTTCCATTACTTTTTCTATATTGCTCACTGATAGTAGGGCACAGATCTTGTGGTGGTTGCCTACTGGGATTAGTCTCACACCCTGTTTGGGTCCTAATTTTCATACCAAATAGGTTATATGGTTGCAGGTGTGGATAGGGATTGTGGCCCTTCTACTTAAGGTACATGATTTTCAGTTGGAGCTGGAGAGCAGAGGATCGAGCATAGGCTTGCGATGCTGTTGGAGTTGATGTTTACTTTTAGTACTTTGTTTCTCAGTTATATTGCAGCACGTTGTTGTGTTTGTTCCATTCCTTAGATAGATGTACCGTGATGCATCATTGTTATATTATAAATTTCTTCCACTGTTTAGTTTCAGTTATTGTATGTTGTTTACTGCTTCCACTCTTGACTATTATTTCCTCTCCCTTGTATACTTTACCAAATGAGGGCATAGTTTCCTCAATGACTCACCAAGGCCCTCACTGCTAGTCGGAAACCTCTGGCGTTTGGGGAAATGCGCTTGAGTTCATGTGGTGAACCGGGTATGGGGTGCCAGTTGAGCGGCTCCGGATTCGGGATGTTACATGTGACATAGTCACATGGCATGTGACCTCTTCCCAGAGACTTGGTATGTTCCATGGAGGGTACATAGACATAGGTTGGGGTGTACAGGTTGGAGCACATCATGTAATACCCTACATGAGCACGACCTATACAATTACATGTGTTATGAAATGTACTGGAACATAGAAAAATTATATAGTTAGGTACACATCATGTGCTTGTACACATACACAAACATCGCTTGAGACATGGGCCATTTACACATAAAGTAACCAAGGTCGAGGAACATAGTGTGTAACCCCTTCTACACACTATTTACTTTGTTAAACATGTCTTGGATCCCTTTTCCTTTCTATCATGGACAAGTGTATTTAGGTTTAATCCCCCTTATACATTCCCTGAGGGTTCATATGGAATCTCCTCCTACAACTAGAACATTGAACCCTTCAGTATGACCTCTTGGATAGAGTTGTTCGAATCCTTTTGTGAGGCCCGGAGTGAGATATTTTATTCATATTCATTCCCTACATGGAATTATTATAATAATTATAAACAAAACTATACATGTTATGATCATAATATTAGAGGTTCAATCCAAATTGAGTTGTTGGTATCACACCATGGACTTGGGAGTGATACTCATCTATGTATCGTATCTCTTTATACCTTTAGTATGTACTTCCTATGATGAGACTCGAAGAGCATAACCTATCAGAAAAACATCATCAATGCTATGAGACACAGGAGTATATTCTCTTGGAAAAGTGCTATGTGGAATCTTTGAGTTGGAATCCTAGGTTGTTCTATAATGGTTGTAATTTACCTTTAGACTATGTGTCTTTTTTGATTATTCATTCAACGTTAAATTTTTATTCAAAAGAAAATGACCAAGGGAAACTAGGGGAATCAAGGAATAGGGGTCCTAAAGTAGTTGAGACCAAGGGAATCCCCTCGAATCAGATTCAACCCCTCCGATTTGAGGGAAGAAATGTTAAAAAAATGTGTGACATTGGAGACTTGATCAGCCAAAGAGGCCATGCGGTCTTCACATGTCTTGTCTTTTGTAGATGATTAACCTTTTGATAGAGTCCTAGATGGACCAAGACCAGATGGTGCTTAGTGAGGCCGAATATATATATATGTGTGTTCTAGTGGATTTTTGACATAAGTCCTCAGTATTTACTTTCATGTTGGAATTATTTTCAAACTCTTTTCGGTGGGATTGTATTTGGCCATCTTTCCTTTACTTTACTTCCTATTATAATTTTTTTGTGGTATTTATTTATATATCCATGCATGGTTGTTCAATTATATTTATATTTACTAATTGTATAGGATTGGAGATGTGTGTGTGTGGGTGGGTCCTTAGGATAAGGCAACACATGTTAGTGATATGCCTACTCGGTGCTATTCGCCAGCCCTTGAACTATTAGAGGCAGGCTTGGGGAGTCACAACATTGGATACTTTGGGATGAGTCTTGAAAAGGTGGTATCAAAGGATTCAGTTCTAACTTAGGACTGGGAGTCTGTGATATTGGTTTGGGTAAACATTTTTAACTATTTCATGTTCGGATTTCAGGCTAGGTACTCCAGTGTTGGTGCAGAGCGCGACCTATCCTTACACTAAGTCTCTCATCACCTACTTTTGATTCAGTACATGATAACATTGGTTGTAGGGAAAACAATGTTACATGCTTCATATAGGAATGGGTTGTGGTTTTCATGACCATATCGAGTCATTTATCCAATATACTCATTGACCGTAGTACAGATTGTTTATTTTAGGATGCCTCTACGACATATTGCTACTTGGATTTCGAGTCATGATCACAAGGATGATCCCCTTATTGATAAGGCATCGATACAGGGACTAGTTCCCAAGATGTTACCTTTGGATATTACACCATCCATACAACTACCTATAGAGCATAACATGGTACATATAGTACCAGTAGATAAGGAACATAGGCTGAGTTCACTTCATGGGTTTCAGTGATAGTGAAACTTCAGGTTCCGAGGTGAGCCCAAATAATAAGAGGATGAGGAATAGGTTAAGGTAGTGACATTAGATTTTTGTATAGTTAGTACACCAGTAGATTAGATGGTAGTCGTGAAATTGATCCTTCTTAAATGATCAGCAGGGTGATCGTGGAGGTCATTGGCCCAGCCTTACGATGAGGAAACTCTTGCATAGAAATAGTTTGAGAACCTCTTAAGAGGGGAGTTATATTCATATATGTTGAGGGATATATGTTTCTACGGGCTTTTGAATCTCTATTAGGGCATCATGACAAAATTTGATTATTCATCAAGTTTTATCAACCTATCTAGGTACTCATTGGATATGGTTGGTGGCCATTTCTTCTAAGATTAGACATTCTAGTGAGGTCTGTATAGAGAAATTCAGTCCAGTGTTATCCCACTATGCATTCCTACTTATTCTGGGGTGATAGAGTGTTATTTTTTGGTAGAGAGTTTTTTGGTTGAGAAGATATAGCCAGTGGTTGACAGTAGAGGCAATATAGAAGAATATACCTCAGTAGGTGGGATCCAACATCAGTATGATGAAACAGGACGTGTGAGACATTTTGAGAGGAGGTCCCAGTATAGAGGATCTGGGGTTCAGGGATCACAGGGTGGGGGACAGTCTGCTCATAGAGTGGTGGTTCTACTCATGTGAAGGTAGGGGATATCTCACCTGAGATTTTCCAACCTGCTATGCAGCTGGTGGAGAGAATGTGGATGGTCCATCAAGGTAGAGGCAGCAATATGATCAAGAAGGTTTATAGGGTAGTAGATGTGGAATAGGGGATGGTAGAGTAGCAAGAGGTCGTCGAAACTTTGACTTGTTATCACCACCACCCCCAGGTGGTCCATGCTATGATCAGGGTGATAGAGGACAAGGTAAAGGATAGCTGCATGTGGTCCAAGCTTACAAATCAAAGGATTTTTGAATGATTCAAGGTATGATCTATGACTTTTATACCTTAGTTGAAGTACTGATAAACACATTTTATTGTAATTCATTTCATTACACATACCCTCTATCAGAGTTAGATATTCCTATTGATACCTCGGCTCAACCCTTACACTTAGAGACTTCTATTGGAGAAGTTTTGGTGATCACACACTTGTGCCAAGAATGTGACATGATTTTTAGAGGTGATAGTTTTTTGTGGGTTATATTTGTATCGATAATGAGGCATTATGATGTCATCTTAGGTATGGATTGGTTCTCCACAGTTCATGCCTAGATTGACTATTTCAGGTGGAGGATGTGGTGTGTACATAGTGATGGAACTAGGTTCTCCTTTTCTGGTGAAAAAGAAACCCATGCAGTGGAGGATAGACTCATGCATTGGAGGGTCTGGTCGATTACTCATTAGTTGGATAGACTGATCCTTGGTGAAGTGGATGTTATGAGTCCCCAGATTCCTATAGTGGTGGTAGAGTATAAGTGCATCTTCTCTATGGATGTTTGAGGCTTACATCCCTACCTAGGTATAGACATCTACATTGATCTAAACCTCGGGAAGGCACCAATATTTGTGCCAACATATTAGATGGATCCCATATAGTTTATTGATTTGAGGGTGCAGTTTTATAACTTTTAGAGGAAGGGATTTGTTAGATCTAGTGTTTCACCCTGGGTAGGCCCAGTTTTTTTCCAAGAATGTGGATGAAAAGTTGAGGTTATGTGTGGACTACAGATGCTTGAATAAGAGACTATGAAGAAAAACTATCAACTATCAAGGATCTATGGATTATTTAATTATTTGAGAGGGTGATAATCATTCTTTATGGTTGACCTTAGGTCGGGTTATCACCAGTTGTGATTACAGGATGAGGATATAGTGAAGATGGAATTCATATGTTTCAATGGTCACTATGAGTACTTGGTGATGACCTTTGGAATGAAGAACCCCCCTAGTAGTGTTCATGGGACTCATGAACTGGATCTTTTAGCCTTTATTAGGCCGATTCATGGTAGTCCTCATCGATGATATCCTTGTGTACTCGGTGTCCAAGGAGTATCGTGAAAGACACATACTGGTAGTTTTGGAGGTACTTTGATACCACGAGCTTTAGGTAAGGAACATGAAGTGATAGTTCTAGATTCAGGTTTTCCACTTTCTAGGACACGTTTTCTCAGTAGATGGAGTGGAATAGACCCATACAAGGTCAAGGATGTGTTATATTTGGATCCACCCAAGAGCGTGATGTGTGTGCAGAGCTTCCTTGGGTTGAAAGGATTTTACCAGAGATTCATACCTGATTTCTCCATGATTTGAGCACCCATGATAGCTGTTACTTGAAAGGGGTATCCTTTTATGTGGATAGAGATGTTCCAACATGCTTTTTAGTAGTTGAGACATAAAATTAAAAGCATTATTTACTTGATATTTCCAAAGGAGGGTGTCTAGTATGTAGTATTCGGTGACACATCAGGAACTTGGATTCGATGTGTTCTGATGTGGAGGCAACTAGTGATTTCTTATGGTTCATGTAAGTTGATAACACATGAATAAAACTATGTTACCCATGATCTTCAGTTAGCAGTAGTAGTCTTCTCACTAAATATGTGGTCACGCTACCTGATGGGAAAGTATTTTATCATCTATTATAATCACAAGAGTCTCAATTATATCTTTTTTCATAAGTATCATAACTTGAGACAAAATAAATGGCTAGAGTTCCTCCAGGACTTTGACTTATAAATGTTATATACTTAAGGGAAGGGGAATGTGGTGGAATATTCTCTCAGAAAGAGATCTTGTTCATAGTTGTTGAAAAAGGAATCAAGGTATTTGGATTCATTTTAGTTATCCTATTGGGTTGGAGATGGATCATCTTACCTTTAATCGATGGTTGTTACCCTTCTACTCAAGCATCGAGTTCGAGAGTCACATCAAGGGGATGAAACTGTGAGACCCTACTTACTCTGATATTCATTGGAAATTCTCTTAATGGATTTCCTAAATGTGGGGAGCATTTCATTCTTTTCAGAAGGTGAATGATGGTGATGGTGATGTTGAGGGTGGAGGTTCTGATAGAATTTCATAAAACTCATTTAGTGAAACATATATGCATGGAAAAGATGCACTATGACCTCTAATATCAATTTATATGGCCAATGATGAAGAAAGGAGTTGCATAGTTTTCCTCTTGATGGCTTACATGTCATCAAGTGAAGGATTAGTACCAAGTTCAAGTGGGTTTAACTCAATCCCTTGAGCTAACATAGTGGAGGTTTTATAGGATATCCATGAACTTCATGACTGGATTACCACGTATTTCTAGGGTACACAACTCCATGTAGGTGATTTTAGATTGACTCACCAATTCATCCCACTTATTAGCTATCTGAGATTAGATTTAAGTAGAGATATTGGGATGTCTCTATGATCAGGAGATAGTCAGACTCCATGTAGTTCTATTAGAGATCGTTTCTAACAGTGATGCTTTCTTTACATCCTAGTATTGGAAGGAGTTTCTGGAGGCATTTGGGACTCACTTATTCTTGAGCATAGTGTTTCACACCCAAACTAATTGCTAGATAGAGTATACCATTAGCGTTCTTGAGTACATGTTTCAATATTTCATGTTAGACATTATCCTTAGTTGGGATTATCACCTACGGTTGGTAGAGTTTTCATACAACAACAACTACTATTCCAAAATCTATATGGAACCATTTGAGGCTTTTTATGTGATCCCCTATAGTTCACCACTTTACTAGGATGCCCTAGGATAGTCAAAACTCATGGGCCTAGAGTGTAAGGTTCTGGGACTGCGTAGCGGAAGCCTGTGGGTCGGGATTTTAAATTTTTTCTGCTTCACCGGAGTGACATAACCTTGTCATCTCTAGTGATCTTGTCCCGGCTTGGTCCGAGGATCTCGCAAGGTTATTTAGGAGCACAAAAATAAACATTAACATTTACCTTGTTCAAAATTGACGTGTAGGATGTCGGTGATCGTTTCTCGAAGACTCCGACGACGAAGCCCTCTAGATCGTCCACACACGCCTTGAAAATCTGCACGTGCGCTGTTCATCATGATCTGGGTGCTAGCGCGGATCTTCGATGCACACTTCGACACAGTGATGATCACCACAAAACTAGCGTCTTCGATCCGTGAAGGTGGAACTTGAAGAACTTGCTAGTTTGAGAGAGTCTCTCTCTAGAACTCAAGAGGAGAGAGAGGCTCTAAATTCCAACGGATGAATAGTCACAAAGGGAGAGCCTCTCCTTAAATATATATAGGGAATATCTAAAATACGTGGTAAGGGTTCTCGGGCCCTGTGTATTATACATTCACTATATATATATATATTATAAATAATTATTTATGAAAAATTAAATTATGTCATAAATAATATTAATTATTTATCACTGAACTACAATATATATAATTATATATATATATATTACGTGATAAACATGAGTCTAACTTGACCCGCACCTCCTAATAATATTAATCGAACCCAAGATATAAATATCTGTCTGATTAATATATATCTATGTATTTACTTAATTACTCGTAAATACATGTTATAAATAAATTTAGAAAATTATTCCAAACATGAATAATAAAAGAATTTATTTATTACTTGGTGATCCATAGGACTTGGATAATACCCGGACCCCATGGTGGGGCCCACCAAGCCGTATAATCCTATTCATCAGAATAGGAAAGATTGTCAAAGCGTTGTTGTGTGTGACCCTCTAGGCCCTTATCTTAATATCAGTGAATAATATCACCGACCTAGAGCGGGGTCTAGCAACCCATCGAGGCCCCTATAGAGATAAGGCAAAGTCAAAGCAACGACTACCTTCCCACGAACACAGTCTGTGTAATCTAGTCTCTTTATCATCGATATCTCAATAAAAAAGAATGCATACTCAGTGTCATCATTCTTCATATGCTTTACTTTGTTTGTTGATTTGTCCGGACGGTCTTACCTTCCACTACCATTGCCATGGATTTAATGAAGGTGCAACCATCCTAATCAAGCAGGCCTGATATATCTCTTCCTAAACTCGGAAGTGACAAATCCTTTGTCGATCATTCAATCAATGACATGCCATTAATGACGTACCCGATATAAACTACCTCACCACAACTTGTCGCCATGGATTTCATCTTATATCAAATGTATGTAATTAAATGAAATTCATTGATAATAATCTCATGTCAGGAGACCATTACACATGTCTGTAGATAGGAACGACCAATGACACCAGAAACATGTGATGTTCCTATTAAGCGGGTTTATCCTCACGATCTCATTAGCTAGAGATCATCAAGTGCGAACATCATGAGATGAAGTCTCAATGCTTATGAGCCCCCAGCACCTGATGGTCACACATCATCTGTGTCCTTTCAGAATGATGTAACTGGACCATAGGACGTTACTTTAAGATTACTGTCATGGAATCTCAGGGTTCTCATTATAGCCTGGGACCTGCTATAACCATTTGATGCAACAGGTAATCTAAGGAAATTGCCATTAATGAAGTGGATGCAGAAGTATCTACACTATCATGGCAAGATAAATACATGTATAAAACAAACTGAATACATGTAAAAGTAATCAAAGTAAAAAACAAGTTGGGTCTAGGGAACCCACTTTCAACACTCCCACTTGCACTAGAGCCAACTACTAACAGGTTTCAATCCGCTAGCTCTCACATGTGAATCATGCTTCTGCTGAGAAATGGATTTAGTCAGGGGGTCTGCCACGTTTTCCTCTGTGGCTACTCTGCTAACTGTCACTTCACCTCTTTGACTAAAACCCCTCAAGAGATGGAACTTCCGAAGAATATGCTTTGTCCTCTGGTGAGACCTGGGCTCCTTGGCAAGCACCAATGCAGCAGTATTGTCACAATATACTGGAACAGGGTCTGAACTGCTAGGTACAACAAAAATTTCTGAGATAAAGCTACGTATCCAGACTGATTCCTTTGCTGCATCGGAAGCTGCAATATATTCAGACTCTTCTGTAGAATCAGCAACCGTATCTTGCTTTGAGATTCTCCAGCTCACTGCACCACCATTCAGGAAAAATATGTAGCCTGACTGCGATTTCATATCATCATGATCTATCTGGAAACTAGCATCAGTGTATCCCCTCAAAACTAGTTCCTCATCTCCTCCATACACCAGGAACGTATCCTTAGTACGCCTCAAGTACTTAAGGATAGTTTTAACAGCTTTCCAGTGCAGCTCTCCGAGATTGGCTTGATATCTACCCACCATGCTTAAAGAAAAGGAAACATCAAACCTAGTACATAGCATGGCATACATGATAGAACCCACTGCCGAAGCATAAGGGACTCTACACATTCTGTCAATCTCCTCCTGTGTTTGTGGACACATTTTCTTGGAGAGATTTACACCATGTGACATAGGTAACAATCCTCTTTTGTATTATTCCATATTGTACCTTTTGATTACCTTGTCAATATATGTACTTTGACTTAGGCCAAGCATCCTTTGAGGTCTATCTCGATAGATCTTGATCCCTAGGATGTAGGCTACTTCACCTAAGTCTTTCATGGAGAAACATTCATTTAACCAAGTCTTAACTGACTGTAAGACTTTCACCTCGTTTCCCATGATTAATATGTCATCAACATATAAAACTAGGAAAACGATAGCATTCTCTTCAACCTTTTTATAGACACAAGTCTCGATTTCATTTTTGAAAAAACCAAAATCTCTTATGGCCTCATCAAATCATACATTCCATGATCTTGATGCCTGCTTCAATCCATAAATGGATCTATGCAACTTGCATACTTTATTGGCATTATTTGACTTAACAAACCCTTCGGGTTGAGTCATATAGACGTCTTCAACCAACATCCCATTTAGAAAAGCAGCTTTGACATCCATTTTCCAAATTTCAATATCATGAAAGGCTACTATTTCAAGAAATATTCTGATGGATTTAAGCATTGCCACTGGTGAGAAGGTTTCATCATAATCAATGCCTTGACGTTGTCTGAAACCCTTTGAAACCAGTCTTGCTTTAAAGGTATTAACCTTACCATCCATGTCCAGCTTTTTCTTGAATACCCATTTACAACCAATGGGCTTTACATCAGCTGGAGGATCTACCAAAATCCAAATTTGATTTTGGTATATGGACTCCATCTCAGAATTCATGCCTTCCTGCCATATAGCATCTTCTTTGCCTTCTACTGCTTCCTTGTAGGTCAGAGGTTCATCATCCTCAAGGATTATTGTGTCACCTGACTCGGTGATAAGAAAACCATAACGCTCTAGTTCTCTAACCTCTCGCGTAGACCTACGCAGTATCTGTGTCTCAGGAACAATTTCTTCTTCAACTTGTTCTTATAGAGATTGTTCATCTACCAACTCTTGTGTATCTGCAGCATTGACTTCATCGAAGTCAATCTTGATCCCACTATTTCCAGTAGAAATGTGATCCCTTTCTAGAAATGTGGCATATCTTGCCACAATGAATTTTCTATCTAAAGGGTTATATAGGTTGTATCCTCTAGTTTCCTTAGGATAACCTATAATAATGCACTTAGTGCTTATGGATGCTAATTTGTCACTTGGTAAAGTCTTGATAAATGGCTCGCACCCCCACACACGCATGTGTGTCAGATTGGATTTCTTTCCAAACCATAACTGATATGGAATTCCATCTGTGGATTTATTTGGTACTCGGTTAATGGTATATGATATCGTCTACAAGGTGTATCCCCAAAAGATAATGGAAGAGTTGTATGACTCATCATTTATCTGAACATGTCAATAAAGTTCATATTCCTCCTTTCACTAACACCATTCCATTGTGGTGTATAAGGAGGAGTGAGTTGGGATACTATCCCACACTCCTTCAAATGATCAATGAAAGCTTGGTTAAGATATTCTCCGCCTCGGTCTGAGCGAAGTGATTTTATCTTCTTACCATGTTGATTTTCTACTTCACTTTGGTATTCCTTAAAGAAACGAAAGGAATCTAACTTATGTCGCATTAAGTAGATATAGCCATACCTACTACAATCATCAGTAAAAGTGATGAATTATAGAAAACCACCCCTTGCCTCTACTAGAAATGGACCACATACATCGGTATGTATTAATTCCAGTACTGCATTGGCTCTTTCTCCCTTTCCTGAGAAAGGTTCTTTGGTCATATTTCCTTGTAAACAAGCTTGACATACATCTAAGGGTTCTAACCGTACCGAGTCTAGATACCCTTCTTGATGTAATTTTTGTAATCGCTTCTCGTTTACATGACCAAGCCTGAAGTTCCATAGGTGTGTGTTATTTGAGTCATGTTGGTTATTTTTTTCATTGATATCCATTACTGAGTTTTCTAGTTCTAGTATATATAAACCATTGTTAAGATGTGTCATACCATAACATATGTTATCCCTATAAAAGAGACAACTTTTATTTCCAAACTTGAAATAAAAACCCACAGTGTCTAAACATGACACAGAGATAATGTTTCTGGTAACAGATGGTACATAATAGCAATTGTTTAAAACAGGAACCAAACCAGTTGGTAAAGTCAAGTGATAGTCTCCCACTGCCAAGGCCGCCAAACATGCACCATTTGTAGCTCGGAGATCCACTTGACCATTTGCAATCTTCTTAAACCTACTTGGTTCCTGTATATGAATACAAATGTGTGAGCCACATGTCGTATCTAATACCCAACTTGTAGATAAAGATAGATTGCATTCAATGACAAAAATACCTGAAGTAGAACCATCAGCTTGCTTCTTCTTCCCAGCTCTGCAATTCTTTTCCCAGTGGCCTTTCTTGCCACATCCAAAATAGACAGCTTCCTGCTCATTACTTTGCCTCTGAATCTTTGGCATCTTTTCAGGATGATGCATTGGTGTCTTTGGCCTTGACTTGGATTTAGACCCCTTTGCCTTGCCCTTGTTTTTATTTATCACCATAAGGACAGATGTATTGGTGTTTTTCATGTCCTTGTTAGCTTGGCGAACTAAATCCAAAACATCCGGGAGCAACTTTTTCATATAATTCATATTATAATTGACAATGAAAGTCGAGAAGCTTGACGGTAAAGAGGCAAGAATGGGATCCACTGCTAGTTTTTGGTTTAGTTTGAACCTAAGGGCTTCAAGCCTCTCAATATACCCAATCATTTTGAGTACGTGAGGACCAGCTTGGTGCCCTTCTACTAGCCTGCACTTATAAAGCGCACTTGAGATTTGATACCTTTCTTGCCTAGCCCTCTCCTGATATAGTTCTTGGATATGTGAAAGCATCTTGTAGGCGTCCTCTTCATCATGAATTTTTTGAAATTGGCTGGACATGGATGACAGCATGATGAATTGTACATCAAGCGCATCGTCTACATGCGTTTTCCACTTATCTTTTTCCGTCTTGCTTGCTCCCTGAGGTGGCTCAGCAGGAATTGGGGATTCCATCACATATAACTTCCATTCTTGGCGTAGTACAATGCGCAAGCCCCTGTACCACTCCTGGAAGTTATTACTGGTCAGGAGATTTTCTTTATCCAAGATTGATCACAGTGATAAAGTACTATTGGTGTTGGTGATTGCCAATTTGAATCTACATCAGATAAACATTTAACAGTTAGTACTTTGTCTTTGATTACCTTTCTGAAATTTTATGATTAATAAATTATTATATCATTTAATGTCTCCAACTATTTTAACGAACCTTAATAGCCCTCACCATTAGATTCGGAATACTATATCTCTTGATCATTCTAGTGGCAAGGATCCTCAAAACCCCCTTCGTAATCTACAAGATAGGGCTACGACACTACTTGAAGGGTTTTGAGGTAGGCTCCATGCTGGCCAACCACTTGTTCTTGTGGTTCCTTGTATCGTTGAGTAAAGTCCCAGCTTCTGGAATCTAAACTTGATTCCCTCAACCTCTCTCCTCAAAAGTGATATCAATTTAGCTAAGGCTAATCCTTGACTACTCACTTTAGTTAAGTCGACCCATTTATCACATGGAAACACCCCGGTAGTAAGAGACACTCTCAACTGAGGCTGATGAGCACCCAAACAGCCGGTTTGGTTTAGATGTGAGAAATGGAAGGCATTATGACTTAATATATCTTTGAGGGATTTTTAAATATTAATTTACGAATATAATCCTTTTTCTATTTATTATTTTGAAACTGGGTTGCCGCGCTCGCAACTGAACATTCAATAGAGTATTTATTCGTCACAACTTTATGCATTTTTCTCTTGTTTACTATCCTATGTGATCAGGCAATAATCATGAAGTCGCATAAAATAATAAACTGTGCATAAAGTAAATCAAGCATTCCAACTGGTCTTGAGCATTCTATAATGATTGATCAATAACTGATCAATCATCACCTAGGGGCACCAATACCAGAGTTGATACAAGAATCATGTCACTGCTAGCCCCAGTGAAAAGAATCCAACTCATGTCTGGACTACCGCCTCATCTTGGTGAGGTCTGCCTCTCAGATCGTCATCGAAAAAATACAAATATACTCGCACGCAGGCGAGGTGGTCTGGGTTACAAAATACAAGTGGTGCAATGGACACGTAGGCCCTTATACATATTTGAATTAAAAGACGATTCGTAGACCGTCATTTATCTAATTAAATATTACAATCATCGCACACATTGAATAAATAATTAAATAAATAAATACATGAAAGACATACACAGGTCGGTCAAAAGCTCAAGACCAGTCGGGGTAAAAGCGTAATAAAAATTAAATTGAAATAAATTTAAATTATACGAGGGTGTTCTAATAAATTAAATGAATTTGATTAAATTCAAATAATTTATTTTATAGGTTTCATTTGTTTAATTTAATTTTAATTCAAAAAATTAAATTAAATTAAACCATTAATTAAATTCTAAACTTATATTAAATTAATATTTTTCAGATTAAAATAATCTAAACCCCTAAATTAATTCCAATTAATTTAATTTTAAAAAAATTAATTAATTAAAATTAATTCAGTGTAGGTTACCTATAACCAGAGAGGAGTCTGGCGGGTCTGCGTACCGCCGCGGGATTTCGTCCTGGAACCGCGGCGCGACCGCGGCGCGACCGCGGCGCGACTGTGGGGTGACCGTGGCGTGACCGCGGCGTGACCGTGGCGTGACCGCGGCGTGACCGCGGAGTGACCGCAGCGTGACCGCGGAGTGACCGCGACGTGATCACGGCGTGACCGCGGCGTCCAACGCTTCCCGCGACGGTTACATCTCCTGACAGCCCGCTGCTCCGGTGATGGTCCGGGGTGGCCGGACGGAGCCGGTCCAGCGTGGCCCGGAGGAAGTCCGGCGAGGGTTCGGGGAGCGGGCTGTCCTAAGCGGTCCGACAAGGAGATCGCCAGCGTGGCGGGTGGCTGCCGCCAGGAGTCGGTCCGACGCGGACCGCGTCCAGAGAAGGGGAGGCCAGCGCGAGGTCGGTCCGGCACGGGGAAGTCCGGCACGAGGTCGGTCCGGCGAGGGGAGGGAGGCGCGAGGTCGGTCCGGTGCGGGGAGGGCGGCACGAGGTCGGTCCGCTGTGGGGAAGGCCGACGCCGGTGCGCCGTGGTGCTGGACCGCCGGAGGAGGGGAGGCCTAGGGTTTTGGCCTCCCTTGGTGCGCTGCGGGAGAGAAGACCCGTAAGGGTCTTCCTCCCCACTTCCCCTTTTTTTTCTTTTTTTCTTTTTTTGACAACAATTGTCCAGCCCATTCTTTTTAAACCAAAGGAGAAGACCCCATTTTGGGGTCTTTTCCACTCCCCCTTTTTTTTATTTTTATAAACAAAAGGAGGAAGACCCCAAGTCTTGGTCTCCTCTATTTTATTATAAAAAAATTTCCTCACACTTTTGTGGAAAAATATTTTATATATTTTATTATTATAATAAAATTTATTATAAAATATAATAAAATATTTATTATAAAATTATAATAAAATATATTTTTGATGTTTATCTCAATTTGGGAATTAACATCAAACGAACAAGAACTTGCGATGTCGATCTGATTAAAATTTTCAAATGATCGTATCTTGATCATTCGAAATCAAAACGACACGCGATCGAATCCAAATGAACCGTTTTAACTCCCAAAAATTAAATTTAATTAATTTTAATGTTTTTGACTCAGAAAAAACTTGCGATCCCTTTGATACCACTGTAAGGTTCCGGGATTGCGCAGCGGAAGCCTGTGGGCCGGGATTTTAAATTTTTTCTGCTTCACCGGAGTGACATAACCTTGTCAGCTTCGGTGATCTTGTCCCGACTTGGTCAGAGGATCTCACAAGGTTCTTTAGTAGCACAAAAATAAACTTGAACATTTACCTTGTTCAGAATTGACGTGCAGGACGCCGGCGATCTTTGCTCGAAGACTCTGACATCGAAGCCCTCTAGATCATCCACACACGCCTTGCAAATATGCACGCGCGTCATTCATCAAGATCCGGGTGCTAGCGCGGATCTTCGATGCACACTTCGACGCAGCGATGATCACCACAAAACTAGCGTCTTCGATCCGTGAAGGCGGAACTTGAAGAACTTGTTAGTTTGAGAGAGTCTCTCTCTAGAACTCAAGAGGAGAGGGAGGATCTCAATTCCAACAGATGAATAGTCACAAGGGGAGAGCCTCTCTTTAAATATATATAGGGAATTTCTAAAATACATGGTAAGGGTTCCCAGCCCCCGTGTATTATACATTCACTATATATATATTATAAATAATTATTTATGACAAATTAAATTATGCCATAAATAATATTTATTATTTATCACTGAACTGCAATATATATAATTATATATATATATATATATATTACGTGATAAACATGAGTCTAACTCGACCCACACCTCCTGATAATATTAATCGAACCCAAGATATAAATATCTGTCTGATTAATATATATCTATGTATTTACTTAATTACTCATAAATACATGTTATAAATAAATTCAGCAAATTATTCCAAACTTGAATAATAAAAGAATATATTTATTACTTGGTGATCCATAGGACTTGGATAATACCCGGACCCCGTGGTGGGGCCCACCAAGAACTATAATCCTATTCATTAGAATAGGGCAGATTGTCAAAGCGCTATTGTGTGTGACCCTCTAGGCCCTTATCTCAATAGAAGTGAAAAATATCACCGACCTAGAGCGGGGTCTAGCAACCCATCGAGGCCCCTATAGAGATAAGGCAAAGTCAAAGCAATGACTACCTTCCCACGAACAGAGTCTTTGTAATCTAATCTCTTCGTCATCGATATCTCAATAAAGCAGAATGCATACTCAGTGTCATCATTCTTCATTTGCTTTACTTTGTTTGTTGATTTTTCCGGACGGTCTTACCTTCCACTACCATGGTCATGGATTTAATTAAGGTGCAACCATCCTAATCAACTAGGCCCGAGATATCTCTTCCTAAACTCGGATGTGACAAATCTTTTCTCGATCATTCAATCAATGCCATGCCATTAATGACGTACCTAATATAAACTACCTCACCACAACTTGTCGCCATGGTTTTCGTCTTATATAAAATGTACATAATTAAATGAAATTCATTGATAATAATCTCAAGTCAGGAGACCATTACACATGTTCGTAGATAGGAACGACCAATGACTCCAGAAACATGTGATATTCCTATTAAGCAGGTATGTCCTCATGATCTCGCTAGCTAGAGATCATTAAGTGTGAAATTCATGAGATGAAGTCTCAATGCTTATGAGCACCCATCACCTGATGGTCACACATCATATGTGTCCTTTCAGAATGATGTAACTGGACCATAGGATGTTACTTTAAGATTACTGTCAGGGCATCTCAGGGTTCTCATTATATCCTGGGACCTATTATAACCATTTTATGCGATAGGTAATCTAAGGACATTGCTATTAATGAAGTGGATGAAAAAGTATCTACATCATCATGGCAAGATAAATACATGTATAAAACAAACTGAATACATGTAACAGTAATCAAAGTACAAAACAAGTTGGGTCTAGGGCACCCACTTTCAACAAAGAGTTGGTGTGAGAAACTACCGAGAAGGTTTAGATCATTAATGAGTGGATAAGAAATTCATAGATTTGACATAAGTCTTATGTAAATAGACAATATAGGCCTATGTAGTTTGAGGAAGGAGACCACGTGTTTCTATAGGTTTCAACACAATGTAGATTATAGAGATTTGTATGGTGAGAAAATCTGTCAATGAGGATCATTGTTTCTATCCAAATATTGTATAGATTTGGAAAGGAGGTGTACCACATAGATCTACCTATTTAGTTAGACTGGGTACAAGACCTCTTCCATGTATCGCAGCTGAGGAGGTATGTGCATGACCCATCGCTTGTTGTCAACTAGGGTGACTTGGACATCGAGGATGGAGATACCTTTTATGAATACCCATTAAAGATTAAATATCTATAGGATAGGATCCTTTGGGGGTGACTGATTCCTTTTGTATGTGTCCAATGGTATCATCTGAATCTCCAAGAGATAACTTGAGAGTGGGAGGCCCATATTCAATATTAGTACCCATATATCTTTGGGTATCCCTTTTTTGGGAATTTCGGGGACATAAATTCCTAAGAGGTGGAGAATGTAATGAATGATGTTTTTTCATGTATTATTTATTGATATTGTTTGGATTATTTTCGAGACCAACTGCTAAGAAGACATGCAATTCTGAGCCTTAGTGTTCCAGAAATAAATGTTTTAAATATATTAAATATAACAAATAGAATAAGTGCACATTTTTATTTTAACAATTGTAGTAACATATTAAAGGAGGATCGAATCTAAAATCCAAGGGCACTGTTGAGTTTAGAATGGGGGGTTAGCCTAGGTTAGACATAACCTTAGTCAACATTGGTCGTTTATGAAAAAATCATCACGAGTGAGAAATGAATAAGATAATTAGTTAAATAGTTTTATTTAAATTTAATTTATGAATTGACTAATTATTATTTATGTATACTATTGTAAAGAATTCCTAGGGTTAGTTGTATAACCTTGGATCCATTGGGAAGCCATTAGAGAGAGCGTTGGCAGATCTCTCTCAGAAAAATGACGAACAGATTATGGATTGATGATCGACATGAAATGGAATATAATGATATTGAAAATGACTATGATGCCACATCATTATTCATAACTGATCATCCAAATTGAGGTATGATGTTTGATTTTGTTGAGTTATTTATTTCTTCATGATTTCTACAATGAATGTGAGTCAATCGACAAATGTATTGAGTTGTGAATTGATTGTCCTATTGGATGGGTTATATTAATTTGTTTTTCAGAAAATTAATTTGTGAATGTTGATTATTTATTTCTATTATCATGGAAAAAATTGAGGTTGACATGAACATTAATCAAGGATTATTATTCTTTATAGTTATTTTTCTTTTCACCCCTGATTCTTCATTCATCTTGGGTGTTGTTTGTTTGACCTATGGTTCGACATATCCAGATGAATTGATCATTTCACAGTAGTTTATTTTTTAAATGATCTGGAATCACAAATCTAGGATAATCATGACATGATAGTGGTGCAATGATGGAAGTTACAATGTATTAGATGGCTTCGGATACCTGATTATGTGTTCTTCAACATGTAATAATGAATGACGTATAAATCCATTTTTTAAACATATTTGATGTCAGGACGTGTTCTTTTATTGATTAAGATGCTCAAATGATATGTTTCCATAGTTTTATGGCAATGTGCATGGATAGAGTAGTGAATAGAGGCACAAAAATGGAAATAGGAAACAAGATATAAGAATCTAGAAAATTATGCAACATACAACGAGTAAACCAAAGCCAAACATCGTTTGGGCCCCTATCAGTAGAGGATTAGATTTTTATAATTATATAAGTATAACATAGAGTTTGACATGGTCACATGGAATGTGGTCTCATCCTAGAGACTCTTCATGTACCTTGGAGGATACATGGACATGGGTTGGGGTACACGGGTTGGAGAACCTTGTGTACTCCCCTACACAGAAATGGACTAGACATGAACACAAGATAAGCCATATACTAGCACATGATTATAGTATACATGTATATGAAACTTCTTGTAATTCTACATAGACATGGGAATGGCTTGAGTCATAGGCTGTTTACATGGGTAGGACTTGGGGTAAAGAAACTCGGTGTGTAACCCCTTCTACACATCGTGTACTTTGTTAAACATGGATTGGAGCCATTTCATTTATATCTTGAATAGGTTTAATTAGGTTGTGTTCCCCTATCCATTCCCTAAGGTTTCATAAAGAAACACCTCCTACTCCTAGGAAAACGATCCCTTCAGTGGTACCTCTTTGATAGAGTAGATGTAATCCTTCCTTGAGGCCCAAAGTGAGGTCCTATATTCATCTCCATGCCCTAGGTGGATTTCTTGGTATCTTCGTGACCAAAAAAATATGGGTGTCGATCCCCTAATTTTCTATTTAATCCATATTGATTTTTTGGTATCACCCCATTGGATTTGGAGTGATCCTCATATATGTACCATATCTCTTCAGATGGTCGGCATGTACTTCCTATGACGAGACCCGACGAGCATCACCTCTCGGACATAAGTCATTAGTGCTATCAAACATAGGAGTGTGTTCTTCTAGATGAATGTTATTTGGAATCTTTGAGTTGGAATTCTAGGATGGTATATGACTATTGTGACATACCATTAGTTTGAGTTTCTTTTTTGAGTATATCTGCATATTCTTGTTATATGTGTTGTATACATATACCTATTTAGAGATGACTATATTTAATTTTTTGTATTATTTGTGGGTTCGGGCTTTCCTATGTGGTATTTTTATACTCACCCTTACATGGAATTTTCCAGTACATGTTGTGTCATGCAAAGATGATAGATCTTTTGATAAAGACTTATACAAACCAAGACTAGATGATGATTAGTGAAACCAAACAGACCGAGGTGTGTTCTTGAGGATTTTTTATAGTAGTCCCAAATATTTACTTTAGGTTGTACTTTTTTCAGACTCTTTACGGTGGTCTTTTATTTGGTCCTATTTACTTTACTTTACTTTCTATTGTACTATGGTTTTGGAATTTATATGTATGAATGCATGTTTGTTTAATTTTTTTTCCATTTTAGTATTTTATAGGCTTGGATATGTGTGAGTGTGTACACATACTTAGGCTAATGCATCCCATGTTAGTGATAAGCCTACATGGCACTAGTCTCCTGTCCCTGACCTATTGGAGGTGGGAATGGGGAGTTATGGCATGGGCCCCTCAGGGATGGGTCATAACATAATTAATGGTGTTCCCCAATACGCATTGAGGTGTTCATGATAGAACCATGATGATGCCAAATTAGTGATAAAAATATATACAGGTGGAGTTTTGTAACTTATTCCATGGAAGGAAAACTGAGTTATTCTGCTAGGTTATAGGATGATTTAATGTCCTCTAATTAAATCGACCATTAGATAATCTCATGATCATTTCATTTACTTTATATATTTATTTCTATCTATGAATTATTTATTTTATGTAATCAATACTACATTCTCATAAATGAATATATTAATATGAAAATATAAAAAATAAATAAATGAATTTTTTATAAATTTTTTACCGAACATGGTTAATTAATTAATTATCATCCACTTAATATTAAAAAGACATGTAAAGGATAAAACAAGATGCAATTTATTCATAAATTAATTAAAATCCCTTAATATAATATTATTTCATACTACGTCTTAAATTAATTGATTTGAAATGATTTCATATAACTAAGTGTTGTACATGGAAAAAGACTAGAAACATACTTTTATCAGGGAGTTCTTAAAATATTTTTGTGTTTAATTAACTGAAATATTATAGAGTTTATCAATAAAATTATTCTCAATATGAATTTGGAGTCAAGTGTCGAGGAAATTCAAGTTAGGATTTTAGGATAGTAGAATCCTATCAATGAATCAGGAGTTTCAAGCCTATAGTTTGAAATACCACCTACCTAATTACTTTTTTATGGTATTCAAGGCCAAATTATGTATCATTAAAAAAATTAATGGGGGTTATTGATACTAGATTTTGATAAAAACTAGACATTATGAGTTCAATGTTGAGGAATATTAAGACATAAATAACCGTGGGATATTTAATAAAAAATTAATTTATTTATAATTTCTCAAAAAAAATTAATCAAGAAAAGTATTAATAATATTATTTTTTAAATTTTATAATAAAATGATAATTTCATTATCCACATTGTCCCTATGATCAATATTAGTGAAAGAAAACCTCTGAACTGGAAGTAACTTTGAGGAGTGGTTTTAGTGTCTTCAAGTTGGGCTACACTATGAACAGAAATCATCCATTCTAGAATCCTGAATTTCTGATCTTCCTGCAAAGGAGGCAAGTGATGAATAGTTCCTTTTCTAAAAAAATAGTCTAATTACATGGTAAATTTTCAATGTCTATTTCTTTCATCTATGACTAGTGAACTCTTTGAGTCTCACAAAAACTTGGATGTGTATCTCATTCTTGATAACTTCTATGGTCTTTACTAAGAGAGATCTTGACCGGAATTGTTTGAGATATCCAAGGTGATCTATCAGAGAAATCTTCTAGATGTTTCCCCATATAGGCCTCATGTAGTTAGGATCATTGGATACATTGATCACCTAGATGATCTAGGGTTTAAACTCCCGGAAGAAATGGGAACTGATATCATTTTGGCATCACTCCCTTATGATTCTCCGTATTTGTTTTAAATTTTAATATGGACATCATTGAGAAGTCTGTTCCAGATCTTCTTATTGTCCTTCACTAATTAGATGAGGATACAAAGTTCAAAAACCATTTCATCCTTATGGTGAACCAAAAAAATTGAATGTGAATATATTTGGACCACAATCTTATTATCACCCTTCCAAGAAGAGGAATATCAAGGGTGAAGCGAGGGAATAGGATTCTCTCTATTTTTCATGTGGAAATAAGGGCCACTGAATGAAAAACTACATCCATCCAATGAAGCTAGATGATGCTTCAAGTGAGATTTATATCAATTGTCATTTATCTATTTCTACAAATTGAGTATTAGATATATCTTATGCTGATCACATATTTATTCAAATATATGAACCAAGTAGATTCATAAAGATTAACCAAAGGTGGTAAATCTACGAGTATCCAATGAAGCTAAAATTGATTCTAAAGTTATTGGGGACTACACCTCACATTACTAACTGGATAGATCTTGGTTTTGAAAGGTTTTTATTATGTTCCATATGTTACCAAAAACATTATTTCAAAATCCATAATTGATATAGGTAGATTTATTTTTGAATTTATGAATAAATTTTTATTATTCTGTAAAGATATCATTTGTTATGGTGAAGCACATTTAAATAATGTTTTTTATGTGTTGGATTCGATGAACCAAGTAATGGAAATATATGAAAATGATACTTCACATGACTCATACCACACAAAAATTTGGTATCACAATCTAGGTTATGTAAATTAAAATTTCTTGACTAAATTACATCAAGATGGATATTTAGATTCTTTTGAACTAAAACCACTTGGTGTATTTCATGAATTTTTATAAGGGAAAATGGAAAATCTCTATTTAGTGAGAATGGAAAAAAGGGATAAAAAGATTATTGAATTAGTTCATACGGATGGGTATGGACCATTTCCTATTGAAGAAATGGGTGGGTACTCATACTTCGTAAATTTTACTAATGAACATAGAAAATATGGACATGTCTCCATAATGAGGTATAAGTCAGATTATTTTGATAAATTCATGGAATTAAATAACAATGTTGATAACCATGTTGGTGTGAATATTAAGAAACTATGCTCATATTGTGGTGGAAAATATCTTAATCAAGACTTTATTGATTACTTATGGGGGTTTGTGATCCAATCCCATCTTACTCCTCCTTACACACCTTAGTGGAATGGTGTAAGAAAATGGAGGAACCAAAACTTATTGGGCATGGTGAGATCAATGACGATTCATACAAGTCTTATGTTATTCTTTTGGGGATACAAATTATAAATACAAGCATGCATACTAAACTTAGTTCCATCTAAAAAACAAATGGTATACAATACCAATTATGGCATGAAAAAATCTTGGTTTGTCTTACTTAAATGTGTGGGGTTTTGAAGCATTTTTAAGGCCTCTTCAGGTAACACGCTTTCACCTGAGGCAAAAATTGTATCTTTATATGATATCCCAAAGAAAGAAACGGTTACAACCTATACAATCCTTCAAACAAAAATTTTTTGTTTGACATATGTCTCATATTTCCTGAGGATGATCTTATCTATAAAAGAGATAGTGGGATGGCGATGAACTTCGATGAAGTCTAGGATCAAGATAAAACATAGTTGGCATAGAAAAAAAATCTACAAATCCCCATGGGAAAATAAATTGTTACATATACACAATTACTATATAGGAACAATAGAGAGGTTAGGTAAATATAACAGAATTTCATTCTAGTAAATAAGTTTGGTGACTCATTATTAGTTGATACTAATGTTTCTATAACCTAAAAGAAAGATGTAAGTTCCAAAAAAGTTTCAAAGAAGAAAGATTCAATGAATTATGAAATGGATTCAGTGTACCAAAACAAAGTCTAGATTTTTGTAGACCCTACCATATATATAAATCTCATTGGTTGAAAATTCAGATTCAAGAAAAAAATGGACATGGAAGGACAAGTTATTACCTATATGGAGAAATTAGTTGCAAAATGGTTTAAAAAATGTCCTGGAATCAACTATGTTTAAACCTTTTCACCATTTGAATACCTGAAATCCATACGAATTATACTTGTAATTCATTCTTTCCATGATAATGAGATTTTGAAAATGTGTTTTGAAATATCATTCCTTAAATGGATCCTTCAATAAGATGTCTATTTGACACAACATAAATGATTAGTGACTCAAAAGGATAAAAACAAAGAATAAAAGTTCTAAAGATCCATTTATGGATTAATGAAATCATCCAGGTCATAGAACATTTGTTTTTATGAGTCCATAATGGAATTTGGATTCATGAGTAATTAATATGGTCTAAGTAACTATAAATATTTTAGTGGGAGTGTAGTCATTTTCTTAATAGTATTTGTTGATGACATATTACTCTTTAGAAAAAAATACAAGTCTTCGAGTTTGTAAAGGTGGAGTTAAATAAATGCTTCTCTATGAAGGACTTGGGTGAGGAAGCATATATTATTGGGATCAATACCCATCATGATAGATCTAAGAGGTTGATTGGCCTAAGTCAATGTATACACATTGTTAAGATACAGAAAATATTTAGTATGGAATAATCCAATAAGGGATTATTTCCAGCATCAAATGTCATTCATATTTATAGTAAAATGAATCCTTAGTCATATGAGGAATGAAACATAATGGAAAGGATTCCATATACATCAGTGATTGGGTTATTTATGTATGATATACGATGTACTAGTCTAGATTTTGTCTACACATTAAGTGTGGTAAGAAGATATCTAGCTAATCCAGGTGATCACCATTGGATGGGAGTCAAGAAGACCCTTAAGTATAATATTTTTACTAAGTATATGTTCCTTCTTTATAGAGGATATTGGAAACTAGTCATTAAAAGATATGCATATTTTAGTTTCTATAGTGATTAAGATAGAATTATGTCACAAACAGGATACATCTCCACTTTGAATGGGGGTTTTGTGACCTAGAAGGGCTCAATGTAGGTTGGTTTAACAAATTCTATAGCACATTCCAAGTATATTTTATATTTTTAGGTAGCTAAATAATAAGTATAGACATGAAAATTCATTCAAGATCTTGATGTGGTACCTAATAAAAATGATCATATCACACTCTATTGTGATAATACTATAGTGGTGGATCTTGCAAAATATCCAAGGTCACATCATTGAATAAAGGACATACTTTAGAAGTATCATCTCTTGTGGTATTTTTTTTAGCGAGGTGAATTTGTAGTTATCATTTTTTACACAGAAGAAAACCAAGAAGACCCCTTGAATAAAGCCTTTACTCTACAAAAACATGACTATCATGTGAGTTCTAGTGGACTAAAGTTCATAGAAAGTTATCTCTAGTCTAAGTGATATTTTAGTGGAGTTGGTTTCCTAGGACCAACTGTTTTTACTTTGATTACATGTATATTCAATGTATTGAATATTAATAAAGATTATTATTTCATATTGTTTATTGATCATTGTGACTCTAATGTAATATTGTCCTAGAGTATATGTTGCATTGATAAATGCATATATGTTCAAAAATATGATGAGAACCTTGATGTTCTACTAATATATTATTAAATAATTTTCTAGGATTGGATAAAACGCTATGATGGAACACATAGTACATAGATTGTGAAGAGTTATTAATCATAATTAGATGAGAATTCTTCTCATGAAGTTCAGACTTTGTAATATCCAAGGAATGATATTCTGAAAACGTACCCACTAGTAAGAATTACACATGTTTGGGTTTCATCATATATTTATATCTGTGACCATGTGTGATGGTCCTTAGACTTTAAGATTATTATTAATTCATGTTACAACTCAAATACCTAGATGTATTTCTTAAACCATGATGATAACAGATCATGGTGATTTTGGATATGTTGTGTGTGTCATGAGTCGCATGTCATGAATGGAAAATTCAAGGAATTATTTTCCCCTTAAATCATTATGGAAGATGATATCTTTTCATTTTTATTGGAATAGAACCATCACCCTAAATTCCATGGCTATAGTGTAGTGACATGTTTATTTCAGATAGTCAAAGAAAGACATATCAAGCATATTATTTGGTGGCATAGATGTGAAGCCTTCTTGATAAGATATTGATACAGAGGTATTATATTAAATTGTGAGAATTTGTATGTGGTTTTTGTCATTGATATAATAAGTTCTTTCTCTTATGTTCCTTGACCCTTTTCTATATATTAATCTTGTACTTTAGGCAAGCTCGTCGAATTTCAATTAGAAATAATCCTATAGGGTCAAACACTAAGTGTTTCTATTGACCTAGATTAAATTCAATATGAATTTAATTAATAAAATAGATATTATTATCAAGACTTAAGAATAATTTTATTCATGTTTTATTTATTTTAAAAATTAAATAATTATTTTTTCATCAGCATGTGACTAAAAACATATTTATTCATTTTATGGAATATTTAATAAACATTTATTTTCCATTATGTGAATGAAATATTTATTTATAAATAAAATATTTATTTGGGTATTCAATAAATACCGAGTAATTTGAATATACCAACACCACATTCAGTTATAAATAATTATTTATAAACTTGTAAATATTATTTATCAATTTTTGAAAGTTTTCATGTTCCACAAAATGATGATAATATTATTATTATTATGTGGAATGGGTTTGATTTATGGTGTTAAATCTTATTTAATAATTTTAATGCAATTAAATAATATTTTAACCTAAACTCTAATTATATAAATATATGTTCATGTATATTGTTTATATCATCGAATACTTTAGAACAGATAATTGTTGTGCGCAATGAATTCTCTCTAAAATCATATTTCTCTCTCCCTCTTAATAACGAGATATAAATGATATGCTTATTAAATACAAAATATTTACTGATAATGAAATGAGAGTGCAAGAGATTCAATTAGGTGCAATAACACCTAGAGATCGAGTGATGTTTCTTAGAGATCATTGGATCACGTTTAGATCACCACTAAAGAGATTCTATCCTTGAATACTCACAGTGTAATGAAAGTATTTTGAAAGGGTCTTTTTGAATTTTCATCATTCATCAATTAAGAAATTTCTTATGCCTAGGAATTTATTTCTTCCTATATTAGATAAATTAATTATAAATTTTATGTTCTAGATCCCCACTCATGGTTTCAGGAAACGATAATTAAAATAAATTTTAATATATCACCGACCACCACATGATTTTTTTATGCCTAGAACCAATATTTTGAACATGCATCATTGTATTAAAAAGTTTATCTAAAAGATGTTGATGTATCTTTTGGGCATCAAGAGTGGATTCATGTTATTAATGAAGAGTTAGACAAGATCGAGAAGAATGATGCTTGGGAACTTGTACCGAAACCAAATGATAAACATTTTATTGGTAAAAGTGGGTGTTCTGAAACAAGTTGAATGAAGATGGTGAATTGGTAAGATAAAAAACATTATTGGTTTGTAACAGTTACTCACAGATTTAAAGAATTTATTTTTAAGATACTTTTTATAAAGTGTCAAGTTAATCAGAAATTAAAATTTTCTTGCAATTATTTCACAATGAGGTTATAAATTTTATAACACAAATTTGAAATATTTATTTATCAATAGAGAACTATTTGAAGAAGTTTATGATGAACAACCATGTGGATTAATAATTAGAAAAGATGAAATTTATGCATTCAAGTTGAATAAATATTTTTATGGGTAAAAGAAATATCTAAGGTCTTGGTATTCCAAATTGGATGCCTATTTAAGGAATTTGACCTTTAATAAAGGAAGAGTTAATAGTAATCACTACATCAATGAAAATTAGGATATCTCTCTCATTATAATTTATTAAATTGATGATATTATATTTACTAGGAATGATGAATGAACTTATGAAAATTTTTCTTAAGAGATGAATAAATTCTTTGAAATGTCCATACTTAATGAAATGAAATATTTTTTGTCTTATAAATCTCACAAAATTATAAGTATATTTTTCTATATTAAGAGATGTATTCTAAAGTACTATGTTTGTTGTAGAAAATTAAAAACACATTTCCATGCCAACTTTAGTATGAACCAAGTTTTCTAAATATGGAGAATTAAGGGAAGTAGATTCCAAATAATTTAGAAAGCTTATTAGAAGTGTATTATATATGAATTCTTCAAGACTAGATAATGTATATGTTGTTAATTTATGTAAAAGATTCAAAATTTCTCAAAAATAATATCATATCTTATTTGGAAAATTAATTCTTCGATATATCATAATCAGAACATATTTAGGTATGAAATATGACAGTTCTGTAAGAATTTATTTGTTTGGGTATACAGACACTGATTGGGCAGGAAGTGTGGATGATAGAAGATCAACATCTATTGGGGTTTAAATTTGGGGTAATTTTTTGTGAGTTGGAACAAAAAAAATTAAAAATTTTAACTCATAGAATAGATGAATCTGAATATATTTCTTCCACTCAAGATGAAACACAACTTATGTGGATGAAGACTCAGTTTGATGATTTTTTAGGTGATGTGATGTTTCCCATTTTCTTGGGTTTTGATAATCAAATTGACATAAATATAACTATAAACACCATGAAACATTCTAATTTAAATAATATTGATATAAAATATCACTTCATCAAAGATAATGTGGAAGAAAATGAACTCAAGTTGGAATATGTTCCTGAAACATAATAGGTTGGAAAAATATTCACAAAACCCTTACTGGAGGAATATTTTTACAAAATTAGATTAAACATGCGCATCCAACCTATTTATCTCCAAGTTTTAGGTATGTGTTTATATCCCCACTCTCATATTTTCTTTGGATATTTTTTTCAAGCAGTATACAAATGACTTCTTAGAAATATATCCATTAGTATTTGCTAAACCTTTTAAGAAAGAATGCATTTAGAGAGATTTATTAAAAGGGGTAAGTTGTGATCTCAACATATGAATATGTGAACTATTTTAATTTTTTTTTAAAGTTATTTTAGGAAAAACTTTTTATTATAGGAAAGTGGAAGAATTTTTGAAGATATGAAAGTTAAAAATTTGTGAAGAGGTGTAAAAGTTGACATTTAAGAAGTTTTTTTCTAAGTCACAGTATATGGAAAACATGCTTTTACTATTCAATGATTCTAGTTTCCTACAATAAATTCACTCACATAGTCTTATTTATAGGAAAGTTATAAGGATATTACTTTAGGAAAAAAATATCCTGAAGGTTAGGCAATAACCCATCATATTTATCAAGTCTGTGGGGCTTGAACCCATAACTAAAGGGATACAAGGGTGGAGTACCCACCACTAGCCTATGTGTTGTCTTGAAGAATATTTATATTTTTTGGGGCCTAATAGATGAAAAAAATGATATATCCTTTGAGTTTAAATCACTTATTAATTTTGGGCTTGTTGAGGTTATTTGGGATATAGGGTTATTTATTTATGGAATGATTTAGCTTGAACTTTGGATATTATTGTTGAATTTTAGTGATTATTATATTATTTCATTATATGATAGTTTATTAATTTTGGGAATTATCATACCTTTTTCTATAAATATTTTTTGGTTAATTTCTAAAGACACAAGGAAGAAATTATTAACCTTGTCATTATAACTATCTATTACCTTTTTATCAGGTATATTTTTCCTTTTTTGGGTTTCCTTTTTTTAGTGACTATGGTTGAACCTAGAATTGGGAGGATACCTATAATGGTGATGTCAAGGATTTTATGTAATGTTAAACATAAATTATAGAATTTTTATTGGTCTTTGGGAGCTTACACAATGTGTAAATTTAGTACATGTTGTGTAATGGTTGCTGGAAAGAAGCCTTGAACTGGGTATATGGAGTGAATGGTTTACAAGAAGTGTAATAGTTACTGGATGTGTAAGCATAAAATATTGTTTTAAATTAAAAACAAGAAGGGTTTTTCATCATATATGGACCCTATGGATTACATGACATGTAACTGGGTACACGCAGTGTAAATGTAACAATGTTGATTTTTAGGGTGATGTATGAATGATATGTTTCATTCATTCCTTGTGCATCCCTCCTCTCTTGACCAGAAATCATCCATAGGTTTCTTTGGGTGACTCATTCTCATCTAAATTGATCCATTCAATGATTTATCAGCAGTTATTGGTTCTTTGTCTCTCTAGGTAAGACTTTCCTTTTAATTTCTCTCTTGTTTGTGGTTTCATCACTTTTTCGGTAGATATTGGAAAACAAGTCGTGTTTTCTATCAATATTTTTAGTCTCTTGTCATTCCATGTCTTCTAAAGGAAAATATTATGGTTTCCAATCCCTTTTTTCAATAGTGGTTATTTTTTATATGTCTTTGGGGTATGTGAATCTATTCAAATATTCTAATTTCTTGAATTCCTTGTTTTTCTTATTTATTCCTTAATATCTAAAATGTAATTTCTTGTGTAGAAATTGAAAATGTTAAGGGATTGAATTTGAAAATGTGTTATTGATTTTTAAATGGAATTTCTATGATTTTAAATGGAAAATATATTTTCAAACCCTGAAGCATGTTTCCTTGTCTTTGAAGTAATTTTATAAAAATTTGAGCATGGTTTTTTAGAAATCAAATTGAAAAACATTTCACAGCAGGAACCTTGGGTGCATCGAGAAGAGACACGGCTATCCTTAATGTGTGTGACACTAATATAAGGTAAAATATTTTATGTTAAGAGGTTATGGAAAACATTAATTTAGTTTCATCCAAATTTATTCCTTATTAGGGTTGTGAGTGTCTATTATTTATTTTTCTATAGTCTAGAGCCTAACTGGAAGGTGCATTTTTGTTTCTTATCGTTTTAATTTATTTATCTCATTATAGATTTTTTCCTAGATATTGGTTAACATGTATATATACTTTCATTATGTTTAACCATTTTTTCTTATATCTTGATTTTTTTGGATTTGGAAAACATGATATGAAATTTTTGAAAACTCAAGGACTATTTGAGAATTGTTTTCAAAATAGTATACTCATAAAATTATTGTAATTTTCATAAGATAGAACATTTTCATTCTTTTTATTAGAACTTGTATATATTTCTTGATGGTATCCCACTAGGATATGTTTCTCACATTCTATTTATACATTTGGGAACTTTAGATCTTTTTTTACACGATACAAATAAATGGAAAATCATTCTGTAGAATGTAGTATTCTCATTACATTTTTATTTTGGTTTGGGATGGTTTGGAGGTGCCGATTAGTCACCTAGAGAAAACATTGTCTACACTTTCAATACTTTATATTTTATCCTATTTGAACCATTTGTATCTCCATTATTTTAATTTCATACTCTGGTTTTATTTCTTGTTTTTCATATTCAATATACTTGTTTTGTTATCTTTTTTTACCCCACCCCATAATGGGATGATTTGGGTGATTGGTCTACTTTACCCAGGTTGGCCTATTATAATTTTGTATCAAAGTGGTTAATCATCCTGAATTGTTTCAAATATTCCATATTTGGTTATATTTCTTAGGTATATAAGAGTAGGATCATCAGAATTTAGATGGTAGGTACAGAATAGGGGTATGGATAAATAACTCTTGTGATTAAATCCAAGTTTCCATTGGTGTCAAGAAGATCTTTAATAATTCCAAGACCAAGTATTTAGATTCATTTGAATAAATTTTATTGGAATTTTTTTAAAAATTAACATATCTACAAATTTGGGTAATTGGTGTGTGTATTTTAATTTTAATAAACTAAGTGGGGAGTTTATTTATATGGAAATTTTCCTTTCAAAATTTGTTTCCTTTTTTGGTAGAATTCATAACTTATTTAAATTCGCATTATTTTAAATAAATTTTTTGGATTATTTTTTTGTTCAATGATTTTGTAATTTTTTTGACTAGTTGGTTATTATTTTGTGTTTAATAAACAATGCCTCTAAGAAGAGCTATTCTAAATATGAGATGGGAAGCTATGAGGAATGTTCTATTGGAGGATCCTCCAGTGGACCCTTCTTTCATTGAAGTGGTGATCAGTCCCTTCAGACTCTATCATCAGTGGGTGAAATGAACCCAGGATGAGTAGTGTATCATGGCTCAAAATTTACCAAGAAGAATCCACCGATGTTTTATAGTGACAATGGGGCCCAATAATAAGAGTAGTGTCTTGAATGGATTGGGATGATCTTCAAATGTTTTAAGAATCCTGAAGACTCTCATGCATTTTTTCCATAGATATTCTTGAAGGGGTAGGGAGGATGTGGTGGGAATCTATAGTGAAAGCTAATTTTCATGAAAGAATTACTTGGGTTTCCTTAAATAATATATTTATTCATTTGTTTTATGCAGAAAAGACTTAGGAATTTATGACCTTGGAGCAAGGGGAGGGTACCATTGCAGATTACTCAACCAATTTTTATATGTTAGTGAATCTAGTACCAGATCTTATAACCAATGAATACGTAAAGACTCAGAGGTTCTAGATGGGGATGAGGGACGATATTCAGTCAATTCTAGATCTTTTTTTCCTTTTTGACATTTTTGGAGGTGGTGTATAAATATTATTTGTCGAGGCAGCCATAGCTGGAAGGACATGTGTGGGGAGATCTCCATTGGGAGAAGTGGTTAGACAAGGTTTTTGTTATGGTCAAACAACAAAGCCCAAGAGTGGTTATTTTTCTCTAAAACCAATTCCAAGGGCTTATTCAGGGTAGCAATAGTTTATTTACTACCAGTGTGGGAGGAATGGTCATACCAAGACATAAATTACAGATGTTCCTAGGACTTTTCGTATTTTTGGGTAATATTTCCAACTAAAGTGTTTTTATGATAATATATCCCAAGGAAGAAGGCAGGATCCACTATCACCAAGGGATCTTAGGTTTATGTTGATGCATCCAAGGGCAGTGGGCCTCATTATCAAGATAAAGGGGATTTTTGCGTGGTTAATTCTCTATGGATTTTTCTAGAAGAGTGTTCTCTAAAGGAATCTGAATCAAGTCCAGCTACTATTAGAGTTAGGGTGTTTATTACACCTTCTATGGTTCTAGTATTGTTTGTTACAGGTTTTACTCATTCTTTTATATCTTAAAAATTAGTTAACATATTGGTTTTGTGTTCAGATATTATTCCATTCTGGTTGGATCTTTCCATTCCTTTGGGAAATAGGTTCAAACAAATTTTCATGTACCCCATGTTTCAGGTGGTGATAGCCTACTTTGAGGTGGTTTGGAACTTCTTAGTGCTTAATTTTGACATATTTTACTTGATTATTGGCATGAATTATATGATTAGTGTGAAGACCCAAATAGAATATCATCTCCATTGGGTGCAGTTATTTTCTAACAGTGGGGACACTCATGTTTTCTTGGGTGAGAGGAACTCTAGATCATGAAATGAAGATCTTGGTGTTCCTTATGTTGGTATAGTATCATTCTAGTTTTTAGAAATTTTTCTTGAGGTAATTAACCCTAGTTTGGGTGGTTAAGTACCTATTTTTGTGTGTGTTTTCCCTGAGGTCTTTCAAGCTTATTTTTATTTTTTACCACCATAAAGAGAGGTCAATTTTAATATTTACCTCATCCCTGTATAGATGATCATTTCTTTGCCATCCTATCAAATGGAACCTATTGAGTTAGTGGATCTAAAGGTGAAACTTGAGGAATTAGAGGTGAAAGGATTTATTTATCGTAGCATGTAATTGTGGGCCTCACATGTACTCTTTTCTAGGAAGCAATACCAGAGCCTTATACATTTCAATGACTATCAAAAGATGAATCAGGTGAAAGCTAGGAACAAGTATCCTTTACCTATAATTTTTGATATCTTTGATCATCTTAGAGGGTATGTTTGGTTTTATAATATTGGTATGCGGTTAGGGTACCACCAGTTGAGAGTAATAGAAGAATATATACCCAATACAGTGTTTTGAGTCAATATAGACATTTTACTTTCTAGTTATGTCATTTGGACTCACTAAGGATTCTCCATTATTTATGGCTTTGATTAACTGAATATTTCTTTGGTTATCAGAATATTTTCTTATTTTTTTTGTAAATGATATTTTTGTGTACTTCAAGATAGAGTATGATAACAAATACCATTTGGAAGTCACTCTTCAAACATTGAAAGAACATCTTCTGTATATTAAACATTCCATGTGTGGGTTTTGGATATGAGAGATGATGTTTTTGCGGCATGTGATATCTAATAGGTGAAAATTAGTGGATCCTGAGAAGGTTTATGCAGTTATGTCTTGGAAGCATCTAGAAACTTGTTTGACATTTTCCACTTCTTGGGTTTGGTTGGATACTATAGAAAGTTTTTTGGGAATTCTCTAAGTTTTCATCATTGATGAAATATTTAAATCGTAAGGGTTTAATGTTTGAATGTAAAAGAAGTTTCAAATATCTTTTGAGGTGTTGAAAATGAGTTTGAATTCAACACCAATTTTGATTCTTTTGAAACCAGGTTTAGGTTATTATGTTTTCTATGATTCTTCTAGTACTGGTTTTGGATGTTTATTAATTTAGGGTAAACATGTAGTGGATTATTTCTCTCACTAGTTATTCCCTAATGATAATAAACACCCTACCATGACGTTGATTTGGATGTTTTTATTCAGACACTCAAGACAATGCATCACTATCTTTTTGGGGTGAAATTTTCAGTATAATCTAATAAAAAATCCCAAAGTATATTTTAACTCATAGGGATATAAACTAACAAATGATTCTAGGTTGAGTATATTGAGATATTTAATTTTTATATCGTGTATACACATGGGAAAGGAAATGTGTTTGACGATGAGTTAAGAAATAAATTACTGACACAAGCCATGAAGGAATCAGTTGAACAGTGGTTTCAGATGAGTTTGTTTGTTGATATGATCTTGGGAGTGAAGAAGGATAGTAGATAGGATTTCGTGGATTTGATAAAGGTTGAGTCATATTCTGATTACTAAGTTTGACTTGAGAATATGGAATACTTATAGATTTGAAGCTTATGTGAAATAATAAATGGTGGAGAGACCTCAAAGTGAGTGGTATAGATCTCCCAATAGGCCTTTATGCTTCTAGAGTAAGTTGGTTATTCTATTTTCTTTAAGGTAGGAGTTTTCAGATAGTGCAAACTGGTCATGTTGTTCTATACACCCTAGGGATACAAAGATGTACCATGATTTGAGACGTCGGTATTGGTGGTTGGGGTTAAGGTGGTTAGTTGCGGATTTTGTATCGTTGGGTCGAAATTGTTAAAGAGTTAAGCTGGAACACTAGAATCCTGTAGGATTTTTATAGCCATTACCTATTCCATTAAGGAATTGGGATGTGATTTACAAGTATTTAATCATTGGTTTACCAAAAATCCTAGTCGGAAGGATATGATTTAGGTCTTTATCTAATGACTCACTAAATCAGTGCACGTATTACCAAAAAAGTAAATGATGGAAGTGTAATAGCTTGGGGAGTTATATATTCAATAGATTGTGACACTTAATAAGGTTAACACTTCATTTGTTCATGACATGGACTCGAGGTTCATATCTAAATTCTCAAAAGGTTTGTAGGAGGTAATTGGTTCCTAGTTGAAATTGGGTATGGATTATCATCCATAGACATATGGATAGACAGATAGGGCTATTTAGGTTCTTAAGGATACACTCGGACCTTGTGTTCTTAATTTCAGTGGATCTTTGGATAAACATTTTCCTTTGGTTGAATTTTCCTATAATAATAGTTATTAGGATTCGATAAGGATGATTACCTTTGAGGATTTATATGGTTGGCCATATCGATATCCCTTATTATGGGAAGAGTTGGGTGAGTGGTCATTGGTGGGACCGAGTGTTATTCAGAAGATTGCATAGGTGGTGTATTTGATTCAGAGGCATTTGATCATGGAAACAAGTCATCAAGAAATATTATGTGTAACATCGATGATAGCCTCTAGATATTGAGGTTAGTGATCGGGTCTTTCTTAAAGTTTCACCTCTTTTATCACATCATCAGTTGGGTAAGCATTGTAAGTTAGAACAAAGGTTTGTGGTCTCCTTTAAGAACATTGGGTGTCTAAAAAGGGTGACCTATCAATTTCTTTTATAGTCTATAGTGACTTTTATACATTATGTGCTTCATGTTTCCCAATTGAGGATGTATATACCAGATCCTTCCCATGTGATTAGATGGAAGTTTTTTTATATTAATCATGATACCACTTTGGTTAATCATCTAGTTCAGATAATGGATTGTCGAGGTAAGGTATTATGCGGTAAAACGAACCCCATTGTTTGGGTATTGTGGTTGTGCAGATAGGATTTCCATGAGACATGGGAGTAAGAGTAATTGATGAGCTATAAGTGTCCTATTTTCTGGATTCGAGATCTTGAGCACTTTTTGGGGACTTAAATTTTTTAAAAAGGGGGTATTATAATGCCCTGTTACCTTTTTTTAGGTATTCTTTTACCTTTATTTTGGTTTCTTTTTTCATTGTGAGAGTTGGGATGACCCTAGAATTGGGAGGGTAACTGTAATGGTGAAGTCATAGATTTTATAGAATATTCAACATAAATATTAAAATTTATACTGCACTTTAGGGTCTTATACACTGTGTAATGGTTACTAGGAAAAAGTCATGAACTAGGTATATGGCGTGAATGGTTTACACATTGTCTAACCGTTACACAACATGTAAGTATAAAATCTGTATTTTAATTAAAATGTATATGTGTTTTTTCAGCATATACAAACCCTGAGGATTACATGACACGTAAATGAGTTACACACTTTGTAAATTTCATAGTGTTGGTTTTTAGGGTGCCATACAAATGATATGTTTCGTTCTTTACTTGTGCATCCATCCTCTCTCAGCCAAGAATCCTCCCTATGAATTTTTGGGTGAATCCTACCCATTTGGGTTGATTAGTTCAGTGATTGATCTATAGGGATAGGTTCTTCATCTCTTTAGGTAATCCTTTTCTCTCTTTTTTTGTGGTTGGATCACCATTTTTTGTAGGTATTGGTAATAAGATCATTAATCTATTAATATTTTTTAGACTCTTGTCATTCATTTTCATCTGAAGGAAAGTATTATGGTTTCTAATCCCTATTTTTAAGGTTGGTTAGGTTTTCTACATCTTTTAGGTAGGTGGACATGTTAAAGTGTTTTAATTTCTTGAATTTAATATTGGTTTTTTTGATTACTTTAGATTTGAAGTGTAATTTCATGTGTTGAAATTTCTAATGGAATGGGATCATATTTAAAAATGGGGTTTTAATTTTTTAAATGGAGTTACCTTGATTTGAAATGGAAAATGGATTTTTAAACCTTGAAGATGATTATCTTGGATTTGAAATGATTTTATAAAAATGTGATCACAGTTTTTTTAAAATATAAATTGAATAGAATTGCATAGGGGGGACCTTGGTTGCATCTAGAAATATATATGGGTAGCCTTAGTGTGTGTAACACCACTAGAAGGTGACCTATTGTATGTCTAGGGTCTATGGAAGGCCTTAATGTTAGTTGGATCCAACATTATTCTTTTTTAGGCTAGTTAGCATCTAGTATGTATTGTCTCAAAGTTTAGATCTCGATTGGAAGGTGAATTTTTGTTTATTATTATTTATCACATGATAGATTATTTCATGGATGTTGGATCACATGTATTTCTACTTTCAGTATGTTAACCTACTTTTTATTAAATCTATCTTGTTTCTATATTTGGAAAACATGATACTCAATTTATGAAAACTCAAAGACTATTTGATAAATGTTTTCAAATTGGTTTACTTTTAAAATTGTTGTAAAACTATTTTGTTTTGAAGTTAGAACTTGAGAATATTATTTATTAGAACTTGTAACGATTTATAGGTGTTATCCATCTAGGATCTATTTCTCACACCCTACATCTACCTATGGGAAACTGTAGACCTTTTTTAGTATATAGGCAAAGAGTAGAGCATTCTGTAGCTTTAAGGCTTCTCTTTACGTTGTTGTTTCAGTTTGGGATGGTTTGTAGGTGATGATTGGTCACATGGAGACGAGTTTTCTATAATTTGTTTTTCTTTCTGGTTTAGTTTTTGTAGATCTATTGTATCTCCCTTATTTCTATTTCTTACTCTATTTATATGTCTTGTTTTCTTTACATATGATACTAGTTTTTTTATATATTTTTTACCTCACTCCATGATGGGATGACTTGGGTGATTGTTCTGGTCGACCTAGGTTGGTCTATTAAAATTATGGTTATGTGATCCTTTATAATACTAATTTAGTTCTTATGGTATGAAAAAAAATCATCTTGAATACTCATTGTTTGCATAAAAATATTAGATTATGATGGAAATTGAAAAAAGGATGAAAGTATACTCATCAACTAAGTATATTTTCTTATGATTCTAGTAAATATTTGAAAAGGAATTCCTTAACTCTTGGGAAGGGATATTGAAACAAAAAAATCCTATTGACATCATTTCTGATGATATCAATGATGTTTTTCACACCTCTTTGGTTTATGGATTTGTGCTTGTTGATTTTCTCATGATCATTCACTTTATTATGATCAATGGTCTCTGTCACTCTCCAACAATATTTGAACTTTAAACTTTTATTCCATGTTTCAATATTCACCTCCCACCTATATTATCCAATTTGGAAACCTAGAATGTGTTATTATATATGACCATCACGCTTAATTTTATCTCTTATTAAAAGGATGTTTTATTACCCATCTTTATGATGTGGGTTTCCAACATAGGTATTTTTTTAAATGTAAAACCTTTGATTAATGATTTCAAGTTGAAATTACTATGATTCAATTTATTAAAGTGGGGTAAGATGTAACACCCTAAGATTTAATATAAGATAAATATTTTAGTGTATTCAACATGCAACACTGATCTCAAACAACCCACGAAATATGTAACTGTTATAAACCATCCCTTAAATTTGATGATATGAATAGTATTAAATAATTTATAAATAATATATATATATATATATATATTTGTTACTCAATATAAATTATTTATAGATTCTTAGTAAATAATCAATCATATTTTATTAATGAAATTTTATTCTTTGAAAATATGTTTTCTTCAAAAATGTTTTTTATTGTTTTTTTTTTTGAGAAATTATTATAATTAATTTTTTGAAATTTATGAAAATTTATTTTATAAAATGAAATTCATTTTTTAAATCATCATATCAAAATTAATTTAGGGTAAATTTTTTTTCTCTTTCAGAAATATTTATTTTTTAGAGAATAGTAAAAAATACAAATTTTCTAAAACTATTATTTCTATTCAATAAATTAATTAATTTAAAAGTATCCATATTTTTAAAAAAGGTTTAATTTAAAATAATTATTATTTAGTTATATTTAATTTAAATAATTACATTTGAATCATATTTATATCATATTTTAGTATAAGTTTTTTTTGTTTTAAAATGGGGTTTTTTTAACTCTTTTAAAGTGAATAATGTTTCTCCTTTTTAATTAATTAAAATACCCCTAATTTAGAATGATTTTAAAAGATAAATTACAAATTATATATAAATAAAAATTAATTTGTATTTATACAATTATTATTATTAGTCATATAGTTAATATTAAATCATCTTTTTCTTGAAAATACAATTCTTGAAAACCCATTTTATCATCACGTATATGGGTTTAATTTTAAATTAAATTTTTTCACATATGTAAATTTGATTTATTAAAATGGATTCTGTATTTTTAATAATCATAATTTATATTAGATAATTATATCAACTTAATTTCTTTTCCATAATTAATAGTGAAAATAATAAAAATTAATTAACGTGGTTAAGGTAAAAATGGGTTTACCATGGTGTTAAAATAAAAGGATAATAGTAAAAATCACCTAAATCCATATCTAAAAAATATTTTACAAAAATATTTAGACCTTAAAATGTATAATTATTGATAATGGTTAATTTTTTAGACTTTTATTTTTTTTTAAACATGGTTACACCTTTTTCTTTTCCAAAACTTATAAGTGTTCCACTCACCTCACTTATAAAAGGAAACCCCCTCTCTTATCATATTCACTACATAAAATCTATTTGGATCATTATATACCTTACTAAATTCCTTCATAAATTCCATTCCCATTACCTATATCCTTTTTTTCATAAACTTGACATAATAATGATTTTAGTGCTAACTTGTTGAGGTTTTTTGAAGCAGAGGTATCTTGCTTAAACATACATTTTTATTTTATTTATTCTTCCACCTCCTTAAAATATTATTAAATTATTATGATATAATAAAAATTTTATATACCATATAATTATATGTTATTATTTTAATGTAATAACCTATATCTATCTCTTATTCCATCAAATGGGATACAAAATCATCATTCCCATGTACACCGGACTACTACCTTATGAACTGATGTCATTTTTTCCCATAATCACCTCTCACATATTGATATAACTATATATTTAAAGTATATATATTATATTTATAACATATTTATACTTATTTAGTTATTATATATCATATACCTTCTTAAATACCATTTTTAAGGGATACGATAACGTCGCTCGTGTGTAAGGTGGACTACCGCCTTGTGAAGGGATATGATTATTTTTTCACTAACGCTTTACATTGAAGGAAATAAGGATAAATTGAATAAATATATATGAAATAAATGAAATAATTATTAAATTAATGAAATAGTTATCATTATTAATATATATTATACCATTTTATTTTTCACACCAAAAAATGATAACATCGTTCGTGTGTACGTGTGGACTACCACCTCCACGAAGTGATGTGATTCTTTTGTCATCACCACATAACATTGATCATATATATATAAGTGTATTAAATTAAATAATAATATATTTATGTCATTTTTATAATTATTAAAATCTAAAATAATAAATAAAAACTCTCCATAATGATCATTGAAAAATGGAAATGTTACTCATGTGTATATATGATCAACCGTCTCCATGATCATAATGTAGTACATTTTTCATAACCATATTTCATGATTGGTTTAAAATAAATTATAATTTATGTATAAATATTATAATTATTTCATGATTATTATTCTTTATATTTTTAAATAATGGCCTCTTTCACCACGGTCAACACACCAAAGTTGTCTTGAAATAATGAACAGAATATCCTCAAAAACATCTGATGTGGACTTAACAGATTAAGTATATAAACATTTCATTAAAATATATAAAATAAATGATTTAATTATAAGGTATTAAACCTAAAAATGGTTCTTAATAAATAAAATAATTTATATAATCTTATTATACAATATTTAAAGGACACTCATGGAATGTTTGAACTCAGGATAAGGGTTTCTCGACTCACTTTTTATTTCTATGATACATATGACATATTCACCACTTGTTTTTATTTTTTGGTGTATATAATTCCCATTTGACGTGTTATATCATGAATCCTTTATAATTCGAGGTATTTTAAGATTCAATTTGAATTATTCCATCCAAGGGTATATTACTTGAAAGTTATCAAGTGGTAAAGAATTTTATAGCTCAATTTCTATTAATTGGGGTATATTACTTAGTAATTATATTTGATATTATATTATTATCTGTGTAGTTAATTTTAATTATATTATGTTGTATTTACACTTTTTTATAAGGGTTTACATTTTATACTCATACTAAATTCATTTAATAATTATTAAATTCAACGGTATATTTTCTGTAAGAGTTATTCATCTCAAATTATCTTTCTTTAAGACATATGTTTATGATATGAACATATATTCCTTTGTTAGGTGTACATACTACCCTTTTAAATTTTATATCATGAAACTTGTTATGTTCATGATGTTTAATGTAATATTTGATGTTATTATTTCATGGGTCCATGATTTAAGATTTACCAACTGGAAAAGGCTTTATGTTACAATATCTATACTTTAGAGATGGTTTATGTTCAATGTTTATGAAGAAGAAATCATATTACATTATTTTATAGAACCAAGTATTTTTATTCTCCATTAGATATAGATTTGGTTAACCTGTTTTATTTCCATTTATTCGTTTATTGATTGAATAAATATCAAGAAATTCATTTGTAAGTGACACTGATCGTGTGTTTTCTTTTAGACTATGTCTCATTCTCTTCCACATCTATGTTTTTTGAAAAAATTTAGAAAATTTTATTTATAAAAATGAATAATTTTATAATGGTCTTTTATATGATCTTTTAACTTCTTTTGAAATTTCTTAAAATTAAATCTCTTAATATTTTCTAAATGTGTCACTTTTAACTCCCCTTTTCAAAATGTTTTCAAAATAATGTTTATTTTTAAAATTTATAGAATAAATGTATTTGATGTCCATAATTTCCATTATTTTCCTTTAATTTTCCTTTATATTTTTCAATAAAAATCAATAAAACTGATTTCCCCAATATTTTGTGAATTTCAAGTTTTTAAAAGAGATTTTCAGAACGAAAATATTATTTACCTCAAAAACAATTTCATGAAATTATAATGGTATTTTCATTCATCAATGTCTAGAACCCTTTATGTTACTTATGATACATTGGGGATATGTTTTAATGATATGATCCTCATTATTTCTAAGGATGGATTATGACTATCTCAGATATATTTTTTAGAGAACCAATTTCTTTTCTGCATGTTAATCTTATTTCAAAGAGATTGTTATAGAACCTATTTCTTTTTCATGGGTTAATCATGTTTCAAATAGGTTATCATGGAACTCAATTTTTCCATTGGATAATCAAGTTTTGAAAATAATAAATGTTATTTCTATGATTTTATAATGAAATTAATGTTATATGTACTTTATTCATTAACAGTAATTGGATATTATTGATGTTCATGAGTGAGCCTAATACAACTTATACAACGGGTTACCCTAGATAGTATTGGGTGATATTAATATAGATTATATGACGGGTGCACTCATATAGTGTCTGTTGATCCCATCATAGATTATATGATGGGTGAATCCATATAGTTTTGGGTGATCCCGATATATATTATATGATGGGTTTGTACAGATAGTGCTCTAATAAATTGGGAAATGTTCCTAGTCTTTATAGGCAAGGAGGGAGTTACTGGAAAATTATTTCTATGGATTTAACTGGGATCTCGTCATTTCTAACACAAGTTTAAAATATGTTATAAAGATAATGTTCCAACATACCAATATATTTTTTATGCTTTCTATGGGTTATAAACATTTCTTTTTTATAGATATTGATATTGTATTGATTATTATTATCAAATTTGAATAATCTTTCATTTGTTAAAGCCTTATGTCATGTTTTCATGTTTGATGATCCACGTATTGATTGGTATGTGTTCTCTAATGTTATATTCTTACAATTTTATTATATCATCATATATTTATGCTCATATTAACCTCACATATAACATTTAATTATTAATGAATATGTTTACCCTTGCTGGTCATTTGAGATCACCCTTCTTAGGTTTCTTTTTACCCAAATTATCAAGAATGATATTGATTGAATTGTGCATATTGTTAGGTCGAGATGATAATGATGAAGACAAATAAAAAAGAGGTGGGTGAATTTTGGTTTTCCAAAAAAAATCAGATTTATAAAACCTCTCTTGTTATGTTGTGAAACTTTCCTTTTCTATTAAAGTCAAGTGAGCAGAAAAAATAAATAATTGAAATGAACATAGAGATATACAGTGCTCCATAGCACAAATATCCATTAGTCCACTCCACAAATTCTTAATTACATGATATTGGTAATTTTTTCTAGGTGTTGTTATCTACATACTTTTAACCAAAAACTGAGTATTGGTAGTTCACACATTTACAATAAAGCTTTATAGATCCTTCTGGTTCTTTTAAAAGGAAACGTAAATCCACATATTAGTGAAATAATATGACACATCACCATTACTGAGTCCAAGTAGTTGAAACTCCACCAAATCAATAGAGATTTTTGGGGGGGATATAGGTTAAACTTTATAGTTGTAGAAACAGCTGATAGTTGTATTCTATTACTCAATAATTTACAATAGAAAATATATCTTCAACATCATGTATAATTTTCTTCAAAAATCAGTAGATAAAAAAACTGAACAGATGTCTAAACATGTATGTATCCAAAGTATACCTTTGAAAAATTATTCATTGTTCTTGGAGAAGATGATATAATAATAAAATGCAGTATCAGTGATAGTAGAATTAGTGATACAATATATAAATGAAATTATTCCTCCAAAGTGTAGCATTAACAACAATAAAACACATCTTTATATATATCATTTTCAATGTGTATTATATTGTGTTTTATATCATGTGTATTCCACTTAATAGAATCTTGATATTTATACAATAGGTATAAAAAGTTTATGTAAAATCAGATCCAAGATTTTTTTACAATTAATCATGAATATTTGAATTCAAATACATTCAAAAGAGTTATAATTTCCTATAATAATTGAAATAATTTACTTCATTGAATATGAGAATTTAAAAGAATCATGGTGAGCTTTTAAAACAATCATAACCATCCTTTGATTTTTTTTTCAAAATATCTTTAAAAGGATCTTTACTACTGCCAATACAATTTCATAAATGATGGATAATATCACAGATTTAAAACTTCATCATTGAATAGTCAAACGTAGTGTAGTTTCACGTGATGAAAAAACATCAAGCACAAGGTTTAAAACGTATGGTTGATCAAAAAACCACGGTTGATGTACTATATATTTTCTTCTTCAAATGTAGGGTTGCATAAAAAATTATATTTTCTTAAACATACTTTCCCAACAACATAGGTTATACGATCCATATGTTTTTTTCCAAACATATGGTTGATTCTATACATTATTCTTGCACACGTAGGGAATGAACAGTATTTACAGAATACATTAAAACATGTCCCAAATACATTTAAAAATATTCACATAAATTTGACAACTTGAATATAATTATAGATTGAATATTGTGAAGAATAATAATTTCCTAAAAATAACTTAAAATAGATTTAATTATTAACACAAATTTTGGTGTTTTTGAACATCAAAACCAAAAATAAATTGACAAAATTGTTGAATCAACAATTTCTCAACAATCTCCCCCTTTTTTATGGTCACAAAACCCATATGAAAAAATTAATTTTAAATACATTAAATTTCTCCCATTTTTGAGATAATATAACATTTATTATATAAAACAAACCTCTCCCCCATTATCCCATTATATAATTTTTCTTTTACAGAAAACTTCTCCCCTATTATTGAAAAACATCCCCCTTATGATAAGGTTATTAAAAATAAAACTTTCCAATTTTTCAACCATCATGATAATATTGAAATTATATAATTATCTTATTCTTTAAACTTCACCATTATAATATTAAAACTATAAAATTATCCACCATTAAAACTATAAATTATCCACCTTTAAAACTATAAAATTCATCCCCTTTTGTGACATCAAAAAGATAAGAGTAGAGATTATTTCAAATAAACTATCCATAAATTCATTTTTTTAAAATATAATTAATAAATTATCATAATAGAATATATTAATGAATAAAATGGTTATTTTCTTAATGATCCCCTTGAATCATATCATATAAGATATTCAATGAATTAAAACAATTCAAACAAAAAAAATTCCATAAGTAATAAAAACAAGTATTATTAATTTCATCAATAAAAATATTTATGAAATGATTAAATATTAAGTACAATATTATGTAATATAACTAAAATGAAATTATGAACCAACTAAATAGCTCAGATTATATTTATAGAAAAAAAATAAAATCAAAGGGTTAGATAGGAGAGGATGGTTCATCCAAACTTTCCAATATTCATAAATTTTCACTTAAAGAAGCTAAAACTCTTGATAGTTATTATAATATATTTTGAACATCTGTTGTTATTTGATATGAATAAGAAACAACTATTCAAGTAGAAATAACTTCATCTTACCAAGATCTAGCTTGGTAAAATCTTCTCTTCTGATCAAATACATTTGAATTATCATTTCTATCTTGAATGACTCAAATAATTCTTTAGATATTGAACTATCCTTCATATTATGATAATCTTTTTGTAATGAATACAAAACCATTTTCGATACATATTATTTCAATAAATCTTTATATGAATTTTTAAACACATCCAGATCATCTTGTATTTTCACATTTTCTTCATTCAAAGTGTTGAATTTTAAAGAAATCCTTTCATAAGATATTTGAGAAGAAAATACTTCATATTATTCATTAATGTGAAATTCCTTATTTCATTAAAAAAAATTCAATAAAATATTTGAAATATGAAATAGATAATTCTTTTAATAAACCATTAGGATTACCTTTTATCCTTTTGTGGGAATGATTTTATTCTTAACTTAAAGTACTTGACCACTTCATTTTTTTATATCTGGTTTTTAAAAAAATGAATAAGATATTTCAAAAATGATGAATTAGTAATTTAAAAGTTTCAGAAGAAGATTAAATGTTTAGATCTGACATACTGCAGATGACATTTCAGTTTCATTAGCAAGACACTCATTACATATTACGTAATAAAAGTATTATGGTTTTTGTAAAAATTTTGATATTTTAAGAATATAAAATATAAATATTTAAATAGTTTTAAAATTAAAAAAATATAAGAAATTTCATGATTTTAAACAAAGGTTTATATTATATAGAAAATAAAATCAGGGAAAATCTTTTTAAAAAATCATTTATATAATCAAAATAAATTAAAACATTATTTAAATAGTAAAGAAGTGTTTTTATCAAATTTTGAGAGATATATTTATCCCACTTTATAAAATAGTAACTACACCAAAAGCATATAAATATGAAAATAAAATAATTCTCAGATCAATTATTTCACTACTAAGTATTTTTTGATAACAAACTACTTCAGAGTTGTTCACTTCTTTGGCAGAAAATTTCATTTACCAATCGATCAACCACTAAAGGATTTAACAATTCATCTTTGTGGTATATTCCTACAAAAAAACCATATGAAAGATGTTTCTTTTTCTTATCATTTTGGGTCTATTAATATTAGAAATTAAATTTTTAGGTAACCAAACTCATTTATTTTGGGTGGGAATTATACTATTTAATTTAAAATTTTATTTTGAGAAATAAAAAAAAATTAACTCTAGAAATTTGAGGTTTTATAAAGCAGTAATCATTTGCATAATGTCCATTGATTATAACACCCCAAAAATTTATGGTATGTTTCTTCATAAATAATTTCAATTCATTAGATATCTTATATTACACAAAACACATTGTCTCTATGAAACAACACTCTCTTATAGTATTTATGTAAACACAATAGTTATAACCTAGACATTAAACATAATTTTTCCACTTTTTTGGATCAAATTTTGGAAAAGGATCATACACGGTTGTGATCAGTATAATATTTAAAGTTTAATATGATTAACTTAATGTTTTTTTGAATAGTAACTTGACCCTTTTGAATAGTAATGTTACCATTATGAATAGTAATATGACCCTTATGAATAGTAAATCATCCAAATGAAAAGTAACATCACCCATGAATGTATAAATAAAATTTGTGAATCTTATATATGAAGGTATTATAATATAGTAAATAAATGTTTTAGAATTATTAATTAAGTATTAGTATTTTTATAAAATGTATGTGTTTATTTAAAATTTTATAATTAATGTAACTATTCAAAAGAAAATATATTTTCTTAAAATTTATTCATAAATTAATATTTTTTTTATTATGATTTTAGGTTAATTTTCTGAGACCTTAGTTATTTTTTTAGAGTGTTATAGAATGAGTTATAAATTTAAAATCTGTATTTTTTGAGTAAATAGTGATTTTAACTAAAAAATAAATATATAACATTTAGGAAATTATATTAATAAAATAGTGTTAATTTTTGGATTTTATACATCTGAAAATGTATACGGTGAATTTTTTGGATTTTTCTAAAATACTTTAATTTTTTTGAATGGTAAAATATGCTAATTTGCAGTATATATACATTGTAAGTTAAATACACTAATAATTGAGTCATGAATGGTGTATTCACATTTGGTTAGAAATAACATGCAATAATTACTGTATATAGTCACAATAATTAACATTATTTCTTGTCTTGATCAAAATAATAAAATAATAAATTAAATAATGAGAAATCACCCCCCCCCCTCCTCCACTAAAAAACCACCCCTAACCCCCTCTTCTCCTCACCCCTATATGCCTTTAAGATTTTCAAATTTCTACCTAAATACACTTTTCTAGTCTCTTACCACGTCCATGACCCCTTTTTCTTACCAAAATACCAAAACCCTTTTCCTTAAGGAGGTTCTCAAGGAGAAGTATTCAAGAGGTAAAATCATCTTCCCGTTCATTTTATTTTCTTTTTAGGTTCTTTCTTTTATTATACTCTCATCACCACTTCTGTCAAAATGATCATGATAACTCCAGTATTATATATATACTATAATTATATCATTTTAATTTAATATCCTTCATGAAAATTCTCTCTCTCTCTCACTTTTATATTTTACAAATGAAATCATCATCTATGAGATGCCAATTTACAACCTTCGTAGATGACATATTTTCATTCTTAAATTTATCCTTCAAGACTGGTCATGAAACCATTTTTATGTTTCAAATAGTTTATGAAATATTTATTACAACCTATTTAATGTTTTTAAAAAATTATATATACATAATATTAATTTATTAAACAAAACTAGTGCGTAATGATCGAAAAAACGTCCAAAATAATCTATGTAATTATCACTAAAAGTTTATCTAATGATTCATCCTCATAAAATTTAACCAATTATATATATATATATATATATATATTAATTTACATATCTTTATTTTAATTAATAATTCAAATTCTATATAATTATAACAATTTTACTTGAACTTTATTACTTATAAATAAGTGAACCGATCATTAAAACCAAGGAAATAAACGCTCTTGAACCCCCATTTTTCTTTCGGGTAACGCTTCCTTTTTTAGTTTTCCACAAACCAATACATAACCAATAAATAAAGGAATTAATTATTTAGTAAGTTAAATATATATTAATTATTTTAACCAACTCTAAGTTTCATACTACTATATATAAAATTTTAAATAATCTTCTTCCCACTCTCCTGTCAACGTTACATCAAAGGTTGGTCAACCACCTATGGTGAAGTTTCCATGTCAGAACATACAACTATGCTCATGGGTTTATTTTAAAAACTATATATAATATATAAACATATAATTATATTCATTATATACTTATTTAATTAGTTATATTAATTTATAATTTACATTTTGATAAAATAGAAAAAGTGTTTCAAAACTGAAAATTATTTAGTAAAACATGATATCAAAAACATCAATTTTCATCAACAGAAATATAGAAATATAATATAATGATTATAATTGATAAATAGTTATATAAATTAATATACTTAAATTTTTGGTCAGTGTTTTAAAAAATATAAGTTTGTTGTACAGGAGGTGTAAACGAGAAAAATTTAAGCGGGAATTAAGGTAATGGATTTCATCTCAATTTCTATTTCACTAAGACTTACTTGCTATTGTACACATAATCATTTTATGTGGTGTATATACTAAACCCATTTAGATCATATTTTATTTTAAATTACATTTCTATTAAATATCCTTATTCTAGTGTCATGGATATGATTATTGTCTTAGTCATATACCCTTTTACATACAGTGTTTATTTTGAATGTTTTTTTAACATGGGAAATATTAATGAATCTGTATCCTCTAATCAATAAGGATATTTTTTATACATATTATTATTTAATGAAATATATGTATCAATAATTATTTTTACATTTATTGAAGGGTGAGGCCTGCTATATCCCCTCGATGCATTGACATGTCTCATGAGACAAAACTGTTTATGATAAACCCTTAATGTTTGTTTCCAAACAGAAACAGACATGTTTCTACCCACAAACTTCAACTATCTTGATGTTATAATGGTTTATAATCCATTTTCATGATTTACACTAAATAATAATTCTATTTATTCAGTACTCATTTATTATTTTCCATGAGATTATCACTATGAAAAAATCTATGGATTCCTTTGCATTCCCAATTCATATTATTTACCCTTCCATAAGGTATATGTCTTATTGACATTAGTTATCTTTTTATTTCTTCATGTAACCCTTACTAGGCATTTTATATTACCCTTATTATGTTTTCTTTCCCCAGGTTATGAAGTGGAATCCTTTAAATGAGTTTTAAGGATGTTGTTTATTTCATTTTGTTATGTATTAGGTTGTGTTTCTCAATATACTATGAGTACCATGTATGTAATCTGTTCTTCCAAAAAGCTAAATTGATCATTAATTCAGGATTTTATTCCTTTCAATCATTCTAATGTATTAAAATAATGCACTACCTCTAAGCTTCTGGGGTCGGGGATTTACATTAATACCGGAATAAAAAATTTAACCGTAGACATGTTTTTTCTATTTAAACTAGGAAAAAAATAATTCTTGTATATTTTTTGTCTTTCACCATTGCTTCTCATTCCATGTTATTTTAGTATTTTATTTTTTCCAAGGATTTGATTTAAATATTTTTCTCTTTTTATCAAAAAACATGAGGATTGTCTTAAATCGTTAAATTCAGACAATAATTATTTAATCTTAATATCATGAAAATCACATGATATTTTAGAGGCATTAAACTTAAAATTGATAATCTATTTTGACAAATTTTCTTTATCAAATAAAATAGTGTCATAATATTTTCTAATTTTTCTTTGATATCTCTTTAAGGATTAAAATTTATCTGATAGCATAAATGAATATGTATTTAATTAATTATAAGATAAGGTTTCACAACATGAATTTTGAGAGTAAAATGAATGTACCTCATGATTAGTATGGTCCATAAGACATACCATTTCTTTATTATGATCAGCCTCAGAATCTATAGATGATTCATCGTGTGAACCAGAAGTGTTACTCCATGTATTACTTATAATTTTCTTTCCTTTTCTCTTGTAATTGGATTTCCTTTGTGCTTTGAGTAAATAATAGTTTTCCCTTGTATGACCTTTTTCCCTAAACTTACAACTTTTATTTTCTCCAGTCCCATTCTTCTTATTTATGTAAAACTTTTCAAACTTATTAGCATGGTCTTATTATTCATTGTCCAAATCTCGATGACATAAATCATATGATCCATCCATAGTAGTTTTGAGAGAATCTTGTTCACGTTGTATATTATTTTCAGCTTCATCTTGTATCTCATCTTTATACTTAATTAAAGTTTCAATAAATAATTTCATAGATAAATTTTTCATTAGTGTAGAATGGAATGTAGCTACAGATATTCCATTCCACTTTGAGGGTAGTAATCTGAGTTATTTTAATTCCTTTTCTACGTGTGTAATTTAATATCCCAAAGTATTAACATTGTTGAAAATATCTATCAATATTCCATTAATTTGATTGATAGTTCCATATTCATACATTCTGAATATATCAAACTTTAGTTTCATAGTAGTGCAACTTAACTATTTGACATTATAAATTCTTTTATAGTATATAGAAAGAGTCTACCACATTTCATATGTAGTATGAAATTTAGATACTTGATTGAATTCATATGTTCCTAAGACACACATAATATTATTCACTACTTTTTAATTGAGATCATATTCCCTTTATTTTTTGTTATTAAAATCTTCCAAACCATCCTGATGGATATTATATGGTTTAACAGCCTTCAAATAAACCCTTATACAAAGATTTTTTAAATAAATAATCCTAAGGTATTTCCAAAAAACCTAATTTTCACCATTAAAATAAGGACTAAAAATCATCGACATACCTTCTCATGATCAGTCATTTAATTATTTCTTCATAAGAATATTTATCTCAAGATTATTAGAGACAATAAATATTTATTAGACCCTTATAATACCAATTTTTAATATTGAATAGGAAATGGATTTTCAAGAATAAAACATACAAATAGATCCATGAATTTGATACCAATTTCTAGGTCGGGATGATAATGACAAAGGCAAAGTCACAAGACGAGGGGTGAATTGTGGTTTTTAACACTTTTTCGGATTCAGAACACCTCCCTTATTTTTCAATGAACCATTCATTTTTTATTAAATTTGAGTAAGCAGTGGGAATAAATAAATGAAATGAATATAGTTATGTATAGTGGTTCAGGGCACAAAGATCCCTTAGTCTACTTTATCAATTCTCTGCTCTACGATCATGGTGATTTTCACTAGGACCTCTTAATAGGATACATTTAACCAAAAACTAAGTGTTGGTAGTTGAAACTTTTACAATAAGTCATTGTAGGCCCTTCTAATTATTTTATAAGGAACCATAAATTCAAAAATTAATGCAAGAATATGACACTTAAACAAGACTATGTTCGAGGAGTCGAAACTCTGCCAAACCAATAGAGATTAATTTTGTTGATGATATAGGTTAAAATTCATAGTTGCAGAAACAACTAAAAGATGTATTCAAATATTCAATAATGAAAAACATCAAATAGATCTTCAACATCGCATAGGATTTTCTTCAAACAGAAATAGAGAAAACCACTAGACAAGTGTTTAAACATGTATGTCTCCAAACTGTGTCTCTAAAAAATGCTTCATTATTCTTATAGAAGATGATGTAAAAATAAATTGTAGTAGAAATGACAACATTAGAAGTGAGATGATAGATCAAAACATTTATGTCTCCAAAGTATAGCATTAAAAACAATGACACATGGATTTATATATCTTTTTTTCTATGTATAGTGTATTGTGTTTTATATCCTATATATTTTAATGAAGATAATCTCAATATTTATAAGGTAGTTCGAACATATTTAGGTCAAACCATCTCTATAAATATCTCACAATAAATCATTAATATTTGAATTCAAAAACATTCAATCTATTTGTAACTTTTTATAAGAATATAAATGATTTAAAACATTGAATATGATCTTTTAAAATAATCATAATGAGTCTTCAAAACAATCATAATAATAATTTGAGATAGTCGCAAAATGTATTTCAATATATCTTTACTATGGCCAATACTATTTCATAAATCATGGATAATATCATAGATTTAAGACTTTGTCGTTGAATAATAGAAATTAGGGTTGATTCATGTGATGAAAAAACAACAAACGTAGGGTTGAAAACATATTCTTTATCACAAAAGGAGGTTTGATGTACCCAATGTTTTCATCCTCAAATGTAGGGTTCCATACCAATGTAGGGTTTCTTAACCATACATTCCTCACTATATAGGGTATATGATCCATACATGTTGTTCCAAACATATGGTTGATTCGTTATGTTATGCTTTCACACATATGGTATTAACAGTGTTTCCAGAATATGTTAAAAACATCTTGAATAATTTAACAAATATTCCCAGTTAATAAAATAATTTAATATAATTTAAGATTTAATATTCTGGTGAATAATAATTTCTTGAAATTCACTTAAAATATAACTCATTAGTAAAACAAATGTGTGTGTTTGTACACATCAAAGAAATAAATAAATAAATTAAATTGTTGAATCAACACTTTCGAAACATCTAGAAGGGGTTTTATGGATAATTATAATGAATTAATGTTAAATAATAAAATCTATGTTAAGTGGGATAAACTCTATTTTAAATACATGGGTATTGTTTATGTAATATGTTTTCTTAATTCTATAAAACTTTCAACCTAAAAGGTCTTTAATAATGAAAGTGTTCCAATATTTCCTTTTTATGTTGAATTTTTTGGATGGATAAAATTGAGTCACCATAATCAATATCAATGTAAGAAGTGTAATGTTTATGATTTTAGCTCTAGATTCGAGTGTGTGGGTTTGAGGCTGTTATATGGGTGACCATAGTCTATGAAGATAATTATTATATACACTTTATAAGTTATATTTTTTCATATTGAACGTGGAAATACCCTAATAATAATTGGTTTCTAGTGGGTTCACAGGGATTTTTCATCACTAATCAAATACATCTTAATAATAACCTCTTAATCGATGAATTATAAATAATGGTGAGTGGATTCATAATCTATTCGACCAAGTGGTGGGTATTTTTTTAGACAATTGGTAACCTAGAATATAAGGGATCATATTTTCTAGAACACTTTATAATTTCTTATGTTATGAAGGAGTATAGGGAAGTCTGGTGGAAATCTTGTGGATAAAGTTTGGACTTTGGCTGGTTTTTCTAGTGAATAATTCCATTAAGGTTCTATTATGAAAATGATTTTGTATTAAAATGTGGTTTTAAGGACATAAGAGTTAGGATAATACCTATTTTGTGGGAATTTTTTATGATGTGTCTGTATGTGGTATTCCATGAAGAGTTGGTTATAAGGGGGTAGTTTTGTAATCTGGTATGTAAGTCCATCACACTCAATAGTTGGGAAAAGTATACTCTTACACTAACTAATCGAGTAACCCTTACATATTACCCCATGTTATAGAGTGAACCTTATGTATCCTTATATATATGAGAGTAACCCTTATGTATGAATGTTTCTAAATGTAAAGGTTACAAATTATATCATATTAGGTAAGAAATAAATATATTACGTATCACTATAGTGAGCTTGGAATTATCATTTGAATCCTAGTATTGTTCTAAATTTATAATTCAGACAAATATTATGTACCATATAAATACCTTATATAAGATATGAAATAAATCATGTATTAACAACTAATTCATTAATTTGTCATATTTTGGTCTAATTCTCCATAATCTATTATATACCATCATAATTTTATATACTACTTAAAGGATATTACATATCACATCATGAACTTTTCATTTTTTATTTTTTCTTGAACTTTTTAATATCTTTATATAAACTATTAATTTATTATGTATCAACAATAATATCTTACATAATATATGGAAAATGTTACGTATCACTTTGTAAGACTCTCGGTGCTATTTTAAATCCATGATTTTGATGAATATATTATGAATTCCGTCAAAAGGGATACATATGAGTAGTTATATTAAAATTTTACTTCCAAGATAATATCAAAATTGAACCTAATCCATGTAAAATAAAATAAAGCTAAACATAAATTAAATAGTTTAATAGTTCTATGATTTATATAATAAATCACACAAATAGTTACACAACCCAAAGACTAAAAGTTTTAATTTCCTTGATATTATCTAAATAAACATATTATTTTGCAACACTTAAAAACATTTCCAAATAATCATTCTCCTCTATAACCTTTCTAGATATCTCACATAATATACTCATTTTCATAACATGGTGAATGGAAACATAAGAAAGGGTTTCTCTTATATGGTTACGAAGGAAAAACATATCATAATGTGTTGGAAGATAAACATGAACAAGAACATGAGGAAGTCATAAATATATTTATAAAATATCAAATGAACTTAGATAATAATCATAAAACATGTTATATTAAACTAATAACATAAAAATATTTTTATGGAATCATAACAGATATGATATGGCTCAAAAATCATCTCAATAATAATATAACCTGTGAGTATACTATAAAATTGTGGAATAATTTTAAAATAATGTGTAATCAGGAAAACATGCAATTTCATAGAAATTAAATAGTTCTTGAAATTTTGGAATAACTTGATAAACAACATAGAAATGTATAACAACCATAATCACAGGAAAATCATTGTGAACAAGCCTATTATGACCATGCCTACGAGAAATAAATCAATATGTCCTTTCTTAAAAATGTGTGAAAACCCACCACACCCATTCCTATGTGAGAAGACTCATTATATCCATGTGTAAATATCTCATGGGAAACCATATTAATCTTATACATTGGAGGGTGATATAGGACTCCGCCCATCATCATCCACACATTTCTGTAACTTAAAATAAATTATAAACATATCTTAATGAACTCATGGACAAAGAATGAGTTTCTTAAATTTTATAAAAACATCACAGAACATAAATATAAAAGATAATAGGATATAAAAAATATCATTTTATTTAATTAATAATTTCATAATAAAATATATATAATGATCAAAACATCTCTTCATGAGAGATAACCCTTGGAGGAAAAATATATGTGAAAGTAAAAATTATTTCACAAAACCTTTTAAACATTGTTATAAAAGATGGATAGAAAATTAATTTCAAAAATAAAATAGTAGTGAAAGTTAATATATTTTACAAAAATGTTATAAATATTTCTAAATAACATATCCATGAAAACACATAATTTTTATATAAAAATGTTTTTTGGAAGATAAAACCATTGATTTTAAAATTATAGAAAACATTTTTAAATATTTTTAAATACCTTTTTTTGAAAACCCACATCATAAAAAGAGTATTTAATTTTAATATTGAAAAGGGGTAAATAGAATTAAAATACTCATATAAAATAATACATATTATCTTTCTACAGAGATAAAAAAATTGATGGGAAGTAAAATATGGACATGGAAGAAAAGATTCATTGGTAGAATGAGAGTTATTATTAACAATGTTAAACTATTATTTTGGAAAAGGTTTTATAAAATAATTATTTACTAATGATAGGAAATAATATCCCCAGTGAAAAAAAGGAAGCATCATATAAAATATGGAAATTATAGGATCAAATAATTCTATAAATTTATATTCATATAAGAAAGACTATGACCTAATCGATCTGAAATTGAGTCAATGAAACTCTAATAGAATTATTAATAAAATAAACAAATATCTTGAGTGTATTATCATGAAATGGAAATTAAAATATCAATAAATATGTGATATTTTTTATTTTAAGTAATATAGTTAGTTAATACATCATGTAAAAAATTTAATGTTTCAAAATATCAAATGTGTCCCATGGTGTTGAAAATGAGATAACTAAACCCTTAGTTTAACTCTTGATTTCCATGGAATTAATTTAACCGAATATATAAAAAATATATTAATAACTAATTTAATAGCCATATTTATTTTTAATTCGATTTATAAATTTTATTTATATTCATTATATACATGTATATTATTTAGTTTTTTCCTACTTTCCAGCATTTGGGGTTTATAGTTCTGATCGTTTGTACTAGTTCAATAGGCATGGTGTCGGTATTCCTTTTTCTCCCAAAGTTAATAATTCAACGTTTATTAAAGTAAATTTAAGGGATAAATTAAAATGATTTAGTACATTTCAATTTCCTTTAATTATTGTTTCATTCTTTATCATTTAATAATAAATTGATAATAAGAAATCTTTAGTTATTTTTTTGACCGAAAAAGGTGTTTTATTATTTATTGAGATAAAAATTGATGTTTCCATTATAGAACCTTAAAATTTTATTTAAATATTCATATCATATTATACCATTATTTTTTTCATATTCATTAATGATATAATTTTGTGGCAATGTGAAAATAGGTGGTCAAACCAACATAAACAAGAACATACCATGATTAATGTATGATTGTGAGGTGATTTCATTACAATATAGTTATAAATAATAATAATAATAATAATAATTAGTGTTTATTAGTTTGATATACAAAAATTACAAGTAAATATAAGGATATTTAATTGATTTAAAATATTACATAATATGAATAAATTATTTTTTTCTTCTCAGTTTTCTTGTTTAAGATGGTATAATTTTTAATGATTTTTTATCATTCATATTATTTATAGATTATTAAATCTGTATTAAAATACTAGTTCTCATATTATAGAAAATATTTTTATCATTTAAAACCATTCTCATGAATAGTCGTGTAAGGTGGTGATGAAATGAAAAATGAAAATCAATTATTCCATAGAGGCATTAGTCAACTCGCAAGCATTGGTGGTGATTTAATTTTCCACGAAATAGGCAAAAGTATTAATATGGTTTATCATTTAATAATATAAAATATTTCACAAATAACATAATTATATATTAAATCTCCTATTTTATCCAAGCACATAAGTTGGAGATGTAAAATGAAACATATTGTATCATGGAGGCAGTATTCCACCCAATACATGATTCACGTTTTCATTTTTCAAAATGGAAAAGTGAAGGGTGGTTAATAATTATGAAATAATTATAATAAAATAAAATAAAATTATCAATACTAATTTTATCATTATAATATGGTTAATGGAAATTTGAGTAATAATAAAAGAACATAAATAAATAGATAGGAGAAAGATATGATAGGAACTTATACCTCACTTCTCGGATTATCTCCTTTACAAAGGGGAACCTTTAAGGGGTGGTCTTTTTAGGAGAACAGAACCACCTTAAGGTGGGTATGGGGATTGGAGGAGTTTTATTTAAATTTATGTGGTTTTTATGAGTTTAAATGGGGATAGAAGGTTCCCTTTGATAATATAAAATGATGAATTGTTTTGTAAATATCCAAAAAAAAATCAATAATGGGAAGACACTCCCAAGGTAAGTGGATAAAAAATTTAAAAAAATTAAAGGATATATGAATTGATAAGGTCTATCCAAACCTCAAACACTCAATTAAAACATTTTTTAACATGGTTGTTCCCTTACCTCTTAGGTTTCTTATTTTTACCATTTTTATTTTCACCACGGTAAGTAGTCTTTACCTACATAATTTATCCTTTATGAACACAAATAAAATGATACATAATAAATAGTTAGGAACAAATGATTCAAAATATGAAATCAATTTTTCCTTTATTTTTTAAAATTAATAAAAATTATTTTTAAAAATACTAGATTTATATTAAATTAAAAAAAATTAAAAAATATAACTTATGTTTTAAAATGTAAAATATGATATTATAAATTTATAAAAAAAAATTAATATAACTTGTAAAATAAATTTTTGTTTTTATAAAAAGGTTTCATTAATCTCCACTTCGTACTTATATAATAATAATTTCATAAAAGTCATGAAATTTATAAGAATGGTATTTTTCACTATTCACATAAAAATCTATCTTTTTAGAAAAATACCAAAATTTAATCTTAATATAATTATTTCTAGTTAAATAAAAAATTGAATTTATTTTTTAAAATTAAAATACTAAAAATTATAATTTTTATTTTTATTTCAAAACCTAAAATATTGCAAAAATCTATTTTATAGGAAAATAAATTTCAATATATTAACTATTATTTTTCCAATAAATTACTAATTATTATAGTTTTTACATATATTTTAATTATTCAATAAAGAAATATTCCCTTAAAATAAAAAACCAATTTATGAAAAATATATATTTAAAAAAAGATGAATTTATAAAAAAACAATTTTTTGAAAAGTATGAATATTCATGATATATCTATGCATGTAAATATTTTTATTATATTTTGATATAATACTAATTTCTATATACATAACCCCTTATGATACCCACATAAGGCCTATGCATCAAGTATGCTCTGGTTATAGTCTTGGTTGGTAATTTAGCCAGCATAGATTTTGTGGAAATATTCACAAGCTTAAACTTCACCCATATATGGATTTTCTCAAACTATAATTTATCAAGTTCATATTTGGCTTAGTTAAGTTCAAACCCAATATATTATACCACCCTTATGATCCCATTAAAATGGGATTTATAAGGAAGACGTAATCTTCTGAATTCAATTTCTTTTATTATTATTTTTATATAGTTACTTCAATTTATTCAAGATAATTTAATGGTTATGTTTTAAAGGTCATATTAAATATTCAAAATATAAAAACAATTTTCATTTTAGTTTAGTATAGTGTTTAAAACAAAATATTTAAGAATATATTTATTTAAAGAAAATATAAAGTTAAATCTTGGGTTGTTACATTCCCCCCCCCCATAAATAAATTAAATCCTAAAGATTTTAATTATTCCAAACTAATGAAATAGTTAAGGGTGTCCATAGAAAAAACATGAATCCAGGTTTAGTTTATAATCATTTTTCATCTTCACTATCCTTGGTATGACTAGTGAACTCATCTTATCCTTCGTAATAGGAATATAACTAATGTTTATTTTTTTAACCATTTGTGCTAAATATCCCAACATAATGGGGGTCATTTTTCATGGGGAGTCTATAGTCATCCTTATATTAATTGGAGATCATAGAATGATTTTTATATGTTATTTTAGTATCTTGTAAATTATAATTTACATTAGATCCAATTCATTCCTAATATCACATAAAATTTGACTAAAGTACATATAATAGTATTTTATAGGGGTAAATTATAGTAAACATATATTATAAGAGAGTTATATACTTGGGATAAAATAATCATACCATAAGTAATGTTTATTATTATTTCAACATCTATTCATAAGGGTGGTGATTCTATTTCTTTAGTATACATTATAAGTACATAAGAGTGTGTTGAATAGGATAAGAATATAAAAATCACAGCTCTTGAGTGGGGGATCAGTATTCCTTATTCTATATCATTGTTGGAACCCGCTTATGTAGTTGTGGCTTCATAAGATTTCTTTTTTTACCCTGGTCTATGAAGTCACTAATTTTTATTATCCTCAATAATCTATGGTTATGGAATCAATATGAATAATCCCCAACCTCCATGTATTGTAAGCACTAATGTATAACGGGTGTATTAGTTGAGACTTATATACCTTTTATTATATTGTCGAACCACTTTATCTCTCTTTGAAAATCATAATCCTTATGGCAAACCCTTTCACACTTGAAAACTTTTATTATTATTTTTAGATAATCACATTCATGATTCATACCAATTTTTTATCATGAATTAAATTTAATCTTATTTAATGCATCATATGCATCACCTAAACACCTGTGAGAATTCATACTTCTATTATTTGGCTTTTTGGGGAATTTTAAAATATTCACATTATTAATCATATTATTTTATAGCTATTTTAGCATAATCATAAGGTTTCTATCTCTATGTCCTAATATTATGGGTAGCTCATTGAGGTATTCTTCACATTATCCCTTGAACCCATGGTTCCATCTAGTTCTATAAATTAATAAAACCAAAAGGGTTGACATGATTAATGAAACATTAAAAATGTAGGATAATTATCATAATCATTAAAGGGATTCAACTTTAAAAAGTACCCAACTTTTATATTTTTATGTTGGACCATAGTTCCATTAGTTCAACATATATCAATCATATTATGACCTTGGTTACTATAAGTTGAGTTATATTATTATTATCAACCTAGTACCTTAAAATAACAATGAAATCAAACATTTATAGAGGTTTATAAAGGGAATATTATCAACCAAAACATATCCCTAAAAATTGTCAAATCGGGTGTGGAGTTAGGCCTCTTTGTCATGTACCAAGTAATGATTGATTAAATACCCATCATGCCCTTTTTATGGTTATTACCCCTAAGTAAATATATTCTAGAGCTTGTATCCACTTGTACTATCCAAACAGTGATGTATTTCTATGGAAAACCATCCAATGGAGACTTTACCAATATTTTAGGATATCATCCAATACTTCAACTTATCTCTTGGGTTTTCATGAAGATTCACTAAAATAATCCACTAAATAACAAAATTAATATGAAAAATAAATAAAACCTACTTTGATTCCATCTAAAGTGACCCAATATAAAAATAACAAAAATAGTAAAATACTTTCAGGATTTAGATAATAAATCTCACAAACAGTCCCACAACCCATGGATACAAAGGTTTAATGTCTTTGATATTAGTATATAAATAACTTATTATACAAAAAATGAAGATATTTCTTTATAATAATGCACCTATATACCCTTTATAGAAATCTCACATTATATAATAATTTTCATAACCTAGGTAATGGAAGCATAAGATATGGGTGATCTTAGAAGCACTGTAAGGAAAAACATATCACAATTTTTTATATCATAAACATGAAGAAGAACCTGGGGAAGGCATAAATGTCATAATGAAAGATAAAAATGAATTATATGATAATAATAATACATTTTTTAGTGACCAAAAATAACAAAAATATAATTAAGTAGGAATAAAATATATGACAAGGCTCAAAAAACCCATCAACGATCATATAACATGTTAGTGTGGAATAAAAGTTTAGAATAATTTAAAAATACAATGTAATTATGAAAAAAAGGCATTTCATGGAAATTAAATACATCTTAAAATTTTATAATAACTTGATAAAAAACTTTAAAATGTTTAAAAAACTTAATAATAGGAAACCCATTGTGATAAATACCATTATCCCCATGCCTATGTGAGAGAAATCATTATTTCTACACCTGAAAATATGAGAAACCCAATCATGCCCACACCTATGTGAACAAACTAATTATTTATAAGTATATATAACTCATGATATATAAGCTTAAACCAATGCATTGGAGGGTGATATAAGAACCTTCCCATGATAATTTATAAATATGTCTTCCATTTAAAATCAATTATAAACATGTCTTAATGAACCCATGGAAAAAAGAAAATGTTTATTAAACATTCCAAAAAATCATATAACATAAACATAAAAGAACATAGGATATAAAACATATTATTTTATAGATGGATTCATTTCATAATAAAATAAATTGGATGATCTAGAAATCACTTCATGAGAGATAACCCTTTTAAGAAAAATATAATTGAAAATAAAAAATCTTTCAAAAACCTTTTAAACATTTTTATAAAATATGATGTGTAAATTACATTCAAAAAAAATTATAAGTAAAAGAGAATACTTTTGAAAAAAAATATCATAAAGAGTTCCAAATAAAATATCCTTGAAATGGTATAAATTTTACCAAAAAATGTATATTCTAAGATAAAACATTTAATTTTCAAATGATGGAAAACGTTTTTTTATATTTTCAAATACCTTTATTTGAAAACCCACATCATAAAAAGAGTATTAAATTTTTTTTGAAAATGGTTGAATAGAATTAAGAAAATAAAATAAAATAATCCATATTATCCTTCCAAATAAGATAGGATAATAAAGGAGGGAAGTAAAATATGGGCATGGAAGAAAAGATTCATTGGTAAGAATGGGTGTAATTCTTACCAATTTTATAATTATATTTTGGAAGAAATTTTTTCAAATAATCATTTATTGATGATAATAAATAATTTTCCAATATAAAAAATAGAAACACCATATAAAATAGGTTAAAGTAAGGATCATGTAATTATTGAAAATTATATTCATGTAAGAAATATTATGACCTAATGAATCATAAATTGAGTTGATGAAACTCTTATAGAATTGGTAATAAAATAATCAAAGGATCTTGAGAGGAATATCATAAAATGGATGATAAAATCTCATGAAATGGAAAATAAATTCATATTTGAAATAAATTTGGTAGTTAATGCACCTTTTAAAATAATTTAGGGTTAAAAATATATAACATTCCACATATAGTGGAAATTGATGCAAGGAAACCCTTTCCTATACTCTGGATTTCAATGAAAGTGACTTAACCTACTATATAAAAAAACCTAACTATATGAATAATTAATTTTAGAACTATATTAATTGTAACATATCCAACCCAAAAGCCACTAAATCAATTCTCCAATCCAAGTCTCCACATCACCTCATGTGTTCCTCTACATACGCCAAAGGTTGACGACTAGTAGCGAGGGTCTAATAAGCCATTTTGAGAGGTTATACCCTCTAAACCAGAGTAAGCCACAAAATATAACAATGAAATAACTAAAACAAAATGTGATGAAAAAATAAAAAGCATAACAAACGAATTACCAAAAATCATACAAGTCCACAACCAAACGGAAAGTATGTCAGGTCATGCTCACTATGCCAAAGTGCAGGAAAACCCCAAAATAAAGAAAAACAACTGAATCCCTAGAATTAATCATGAACCCATGTATGGATCCTAATCTATTAATATCCCAACTCTAACACAACTCCATATCATATGGTCTTTACCATTATCCTGTCCTACAAGCTTGAAATTTTCTCAAGTACCCAATGACGCCTGAGTAGGGTGTGAGTACTACATAGTATTTCACCACCTATAGTGTTTGCAAAATATCAAATCTAACAAATATTTCATGAATTTAAAAAATAAATTACAAGTAAACAAGGAAATTCTAATGTTAAATTAGTTAATAATATTTACATTATCCCCTTTCAATCATTATTACCATTTCCATAATTTATGATATCTCAATTACTTAATCCATTTCATCACATTTTCCAAGGGTTAGGCATTTACATCATATACACAACAGCCTAAGCTAGAAACCATCATGCATAAGGATATAAGCCAAGTTCCCTATCTCACTAGGGATAAACATTTCATAATAGTACATCACACTTACCTTGGAACCTCAGTCTAGGTAATCTCATAGAATGAAACCATTAGGGGTATAGAGGATCAATCTGACTCCATAACCCATTCATTCATGGGCGAGGTTAGAGAATCAGTCCAATTTGACCCATTGGATGAGCCTCGGCCCTTTATCCCACCACAAATACATGTAGACATTCTTAATTATTCATTTACCACATATATACCCTATCACAACCAATACTCAACACAATACACATAACAATCATAATCCATAACAATCATCATGGGGGTTAATATTATTCCATAACCCATTAACACATTTTTCATTTACATAACATAGACCATTTAGCCCATTTCCCTTTCTTATTCCTAACTCACAAAGCATATTAAATAATTCCCATGTATTATTCAATTTAGTATACTCATCAATTCCTATATGTCAACCCATTACCCATTTCACATGCAATAACCCCCTTATTCATTCTATCTACAATTCATAATTCATTTAGAACATTCACATTAATCAAATTAACCCATTTAGCATATTTAACAATCTCCATCTATTATCCCATTAACATTTCCATCAAATCACAAGCACTGACCCATTCACTCATTCCCATTTACATGTATTAATCCAACAATAACATTTATCATTCATAATCCTTAGACCATCAACCAATTACACTTTTACATTTTATACCTCATATAACCCATTAGAATTTTTCCAAACAACCCCTAATGAAATTATCCAAGTCTATAAACATCTTTAAATATTCATATTTCAACTCAAATTAACATCTCAACATGTTCATCATGGAACCATTTTATAATCCATCATTTCTATGTTTAAAATTGCCAATTTTAAAGTTCAGGAATGTCAGCGCATCCCATGGATGACCCTAAATCAGTCTAATCATCCTTCATGCATCCCACAACGATCTTGGGGGGGACAATTAATCATTTAGACACTAATTTTACCAAATCTCACTAAAGGTATCAAACTCATAACAATATGGAACCAATAACACAAACATGCATGATCAAATCCATATCAAAACTATGGGATATAACTTATATACCACCAACCTCTAATATGATGATGAACGCACTCTTAATAATTTCCTTAGATCTGGATTAAAAACACCCCTTGAAGCTCCAACATAAAATGCATCAAAGAAAGGGGGTTTTAGGGGTTTACAAGAAGATAACCCAAGATACAACCCCTAATATAGAAAATAGAGATAAGAGAGGGATTAAATTCACCAGGATCATTGATTCACAACTTATGGTGCTCTAAATGACCATGGATCAAAGGAGAACCACCCTTTCAAAGATTGGGTCTATTTGGTTTGTCCTCGGTGTTGTTATGGGAAGAGATGAGGGAGAAGTTAGGTGGGAATCTAAAGATCTCATAATGGAAAAACTATAAATTTTCCAACTTTTAATGGGCCACATTGATTACCCTCACTGTTTTCTAGACTGTGTGAAAACTGTGCACAAGCCACTATCCAAGGGGAGTTAGGTTGTATAGTTACCTGGGGAGATCTACAATTTTTGACTAACTATCCACCAATTGTGTGTAATTCTATTTTCTTGTGTTTCACGTTTTTCCTAGGATGTCCACAAAGTTTACTTAATTGTGTGGAAAATGTGTGCCTAGCACATACTGTCTCGGTTTTCCTTATTTTCCTATCCCGGACCCCTAGAACACCCTCGAGGCTCCTCATACACCCGATAAAAATCTAATTAACCAAAAAATATATTAAAACCAATATTTAAACAAATACATACCTCCATGAAGTCTGGGATCTTACATTAATACCTAACACATTTAATAATTTTCATTTATAATTATTATATCCATGTATATTAGTTAGTTTTTATATATTTTCGTTCATTGGGCATTTATGCTTTGACTATTTGTATTAGTTTTGTAGGAAGGGTTTGATATTCACTTTTCTCAAAAATTTAATCATTTAAAGTTAATTAAAGTTACTATAATTTATAACTTAAAATAATTTATAATGTTTCAATTTACTTTGATGAGTGTTTCAGTCTTTATATTTGAAGATTAAATAATAATAAGCACACTTTGTTGATTTTCCTAACAAACAAAATGTGTTTTCTTAATTATTGAATTAAAAATTGATGTATCCATTCCAAAAACAATCCAAAAATATTTATTTAAATATTTATATTATATTATAAAATTGTTTATGTTTTTGTAGTCTTCCATGATATATTTTTGTGGTGTTTCTTATGTAGATGGCTAAACCTATCAAAACATGAATATAACAAGATTAATGGATGATTATGAGATGATTTAGTTGTAATAACATTAAAAAAGAATAATAATGATCATATTTAGTTTTTATTAGTTTTATATATCATAATTCGAATGAATTATAATAATAATTAATGGTTATGAAAATTTACATAATATGAATAAAACATTTCTTCTTAGTTTTCTTATTTAAGATAGTAAATTTTATAATGATTATTTATCATTTATATTTTTAATAGTTTGTTCAATTTGTATCAATATAACCTTATTAAAAAAATTATCCTTTAAAACCATTCTCATGACTATCCATGGAAGGAGGTGATGAAATGAAAATTGGAAATTGATCCTTCTATAGAGGCGGTTGTCCGCACATATGCATGGATGATGATATAATTTTCTATAGAATGGGGAAAAGGAGTAATATTGTTTATAATTTAATAATGTAAAACAGGTATTAAATATCATAACTATATATTAAATTTCATATTATTCCCTACCTTGTAAGGTGGTCAAGGAAAATAAAATTTGTTGTGTTGTGGAAGAGGTAGTCCCCCCAATGCACGATTCAAATTTTCATTTTCATAACTGAAAAGGGGATGGTGGTTAGCACTACTACCATAATTATAATAACATAATATTATTATATTTATATTTATGTTATAATTATAATATGGTGAATTTAAATTTGACGAAGAAGAGACGCCCAAAATGAAATAGAAAATAGAAAGAGAGATTAGGAATTTATACCTCACTTATTAGATTATTTCCTTTTGGTATAAAGGATAAATTATCTATCTAAAATGTACCTCATTATTTAATTTAGATCTAATTATTCAAAATTTGAAATAAATTTTGGTTGATTTATTTTTCAAAAGTGATAAAAAAATAATTTTAAAATACTAAATGTATAATGTATTAAATACAAATTTTTGAAAAATATTAATTATGTTATAAAATCTAAAGTTTAAGTTTATAAATTAAAACCAAAATTTTTAAAGTTATAAAGTCATATATAAAATAATTATTTTGTCTTATAAAAATTTTTCATGAATTTCAAATTCATTCTTAAATACTAATAATGTCATAAAATTCATGTTATTTGTAAAAAAAGTATATTTCACTATTCGCCTAAAAAATCAATCTTTTTTAAAAATACAAAAAAAATAGATTCTATATTCAAGATAAATAAAAAATTTAATTTAATTTTTTCAAATTCACATCCTAAAATTAATTATTTTTATTTTTATTTAGAATCATAAAATATTGAGAAAATTTGTTTTATAGGAAAATGAATTTTTCTATATTAACTATTATTTTTTCTATAAATAACAAAAATATAGTAATTATATATATTTTTTTTATTAAATAAAAATAAACTTAGTTACTTTAAAAAATATTAATTTTTGAAAAATACATTTTTAAGAATAAAGTGAATTTAGCACAAACGAATTTTTGAAAATTAGAAAAATTCATGATATATATAAACATATAAATATTATATTACATTTTTATATAATCCTAATTTCTACTCAAATAACCCATTATGATCTCCCCATAATAACTAAGAATTAGGTAAGATCTGATTACAGTTTCGAGTGGCAGTTCAGTAAGTATGGATCATATGGAAATCATCATGAGCATTAAATTCCCCAACATAAATATTTTCTCAAATTGTAATTTCTCAAGTTAGGATTGGGATTGGTCAAGGGAAACCCCTAAAGAATCTACCTCCCTTATTATATTACGAAAATGGGATTCATAATAAAGACTTATTCTTCTGAATTATATTTCATTCATTGTTTTTGTGATATGGTTACTTTAATTTCTACCAGTTAATTCAATACCTATGTTTTAACCATCACATTAAATTTTCAAAATATATAAAGTATTTTTGTTTTAGTTTGTTATAGTGTGTTAAACAAACTATTTAATATTTTTTTTATTTATGGAGAATATACATTGAAATCATGGGTCATTACATTCATGGAATGAATCCTAGGATCATAAACTATAAGGATGTATTCAACTCTTCTATTATAGGGTGACCACTATGGTTGAGCTATGTCCTTAATTGAATGCATATATGTAGATTGGTTTTGACCATGAGATTCAAAAAAAATATAACTAATATCATATAATAATTTATAGAGGTTTTTTGACTTATCCTCATTATAGTGTGACTATGACCATTTAGATCATGATTTTTTAAACCTCTAGTTTCAGAATAAATTTCAAAGGCCATTAAAATTATTCTAGATTCTTTGTTTTTTCCCAAACCCTGTAGAATAAAAATTATGAATTTAGATACATGGTATCATGAATAAATTAGTTCAGGTCCTTTTATTTAAGAGGACAACTACCTTATAATTCAAGATGAGTTTCTCTTTTTTTTATTCCGGGTTATATCTTTGTCCCTATTCTTAGAGAGGATTTGATATCAGTTCACCTTCATTTTTATTATATTTTGGTCATGATTTTTATAGGGGCTATTTTTAATCTATTTTATTGAGTTTTTTCACATATGTTCTTGGATATGTTATCATCTCTCTCTCTCTTTTCCCTTCACAGTGATTATTGAATCTCTAGTTAAAGTAGTGGATTTTATAATTCCCTTTTTATTTATCTACAATTTTGTAATTATCATGATTTTGTTTTCATTTTGTGGATGGTATAGATTAACATATTTAAGAAAATAAATTGTTCTAAAAGGAATTTAAGGGAAGAGTATTATTCACATGTGTTTATAAAATTATATTATATATCTTAGTTATAGATTATTTTGTTGATGTTTCTATAATGGTATTATGTTTCTTCCTATAATATGAATTAATTTAAATTTTATGGGTTTGAATCACCTTCCATAATGGGTTAATCACTTAAAGCTAGTAATGAATAAGTTTTGTGAAAATCTGAATGTTTTATGTTGATGTTTGACCATGAAATAATAATTTGATACTAAAGAATTACTAATAATAGGTTTAAAAGAAATAATATATTTCTTAAACGGGTCATTAAATATGGATTTTTATTGTGTTTGTTGGAGCATGATTTAGGGTTCACAATTATCTTCATTGGAGTCCCATGAGGTGTTCCCAGTGGGGATGGGTCATGACATTAAATGAAAAAAACACAACCCCATATGTAAAAACCCAAAATATAAAATATAAAAGGTCTTGTGAAAGTGATAATATAATTTACATGTAGTTGATATTTTTTTGTTTCAATTTTACTGAAAAATGGTTCCAAAAATTTAACATAACTTTGAAATACTATTAAAGTAAAAAATCTATAAATTTTGAATTTTTTATGATATTTATTCACTAATATACTATGGAATAATAAATTGGTATTCATGCATCCAAAACATGGAGAACTCATTGCAACCAGAGACACCCTGAAGGGGGGGGTTAAATTGGGTAGTGGTTATATTAAACTTTTTCATGAAATCATTTAAATATATTTTAATATTTTTTTCACATGTTGGTATGAAATATGTTAAAATAATTAATCTTTAACTCACAATCACCAAAATAGTCATAATTATATAGGAAAGTAAAGCATGCACCAAACACAATGATTTTCATAGTTCATCACCAAGGGATATGTCTAAGGACCATACACCAATGATGTATCAATGTTCCAAAGTCCACTAAGCTTCACTAGTTACTTAGATATATAGGGTGGTCATACTAACTTTGTTCCATGCACACCACCTTTAAAAATTTTAGAGTTATATCACTCCTCATCCAAGGCACAATTTCTCTTCTTCGCTTCCATTCACTCCTTTAATGAAATATCTTCCACAGTTTGTAGATGTGTAGGTATCTTTAATATATATGGAACATAATATCATTTCTATGTTCAAAAAGAGACCTTTATTGCATCATAACATCAGATTTTATTCTTTGTTGTTTTTTTTCTCCATTTTGATCTTCTTCTACGCTAAATAAGAATAACTATTCAATGAGATAGATAAGTGTTTGTCTTCCCAAACATAATCTCAGCTGAACTTGTTCTCTAGATGAGGATAACTCTACACTGAAATTATCCTATTTCTTTATTTTATTCAATGAATAAATTTTGTTACGAAAATTATTCTTTTGATGCTACTTCTTCTTATATAATGGATATATTCAAGATTATTAGTTCACTTTATGTAGATTTTCAATGCTTCTCCTTTGCATATAGCTACCTTGTATGAAAATTTCATAATAGTGCATAGTTCACTAAAAAAATGTCCCAAAACCTCTATCACATAACCTAGATCACATAAACTCAATTATAATATCCTCATCATAAGACTCTATGTGCATATATACTTTTCAATACTTTAAGTCGTGTAACCCTAATCATAATATCCAAAGTGAAATACCATAATCATGTATCTACTTTGCAAGTCCTGAAGGTGTGTAACCCCAATCATAAAAGGACGAGTTCCAGAATATTGGTGCAATATTCCTAGTTATGAGACACTTGTGTGTGAATAACTTTATGAAAGACTGCTAGAAAATAACTATTGGGTTCATATTTCCTTATGCAAGATCATTGAGCACAATACCCCTTAGCACATATCTCATTACGCCTAACTTCTTTGCATTTCCTAGAATTCCTCATTCAGCCTCCATCCTCCCTTACTCTATATTAATTTCATTAATCTCTATCAATTTCCATAATGATGTGAACCGTGTGTTTATATAGAAATATTTTCATTGACATTACTTTGAAATGTAAGCTTGAATTTTCATTTCACTGCCTCAAGACTCGTGTTCATTGCTAGCCTTTGATCATGTAACATCGTTCAACTCATGTGATCGCATGACAGTTGTGCATGGATTCTATCCTAAGACCCTTAATGTAAGAATACATTCATTTTTTAATTACATGTCTTATCCATTTTTGGATCACATAATTAATTCATCTTGTAACTCATATCAGATGGGCATCTCATTGTCGCATGAGATCTATATCATGTCTATTATATCTTTATTGATGTGATTTACAATGCCTCATCATTCTTACAAAGTCTCATGAATTTAGTTAATATATACTCTATCAATAAACTAATTCCATAAAATCCTTTCATAATTTCGAGTATAACTCCCTTCATGTTCTTTTTGTGAGCCCATCATGGGATCTATTCAAGATTTTATTCTAAAAACTTACATAAATTTTGATACATTTCCGTCCAAACCATCATGTTTACATTCTACAATTATAAAACCTTTTCTAAATTATGTGAACACTTGTGTTTTACATGCATACAATATCACTTGGATCAAATTTACTTATGTAATTTGATTTCCCTTAAGTGTTTATAAGATCATATAACCTATAACAGATTACATAATTTTTCTTCCAATAGTCTAAAATTTTCACTAATTATAGAAATGAACCTCATATTATTCAAACTACTTCAATGATACCCTTATCCCTCTTCATACTTATTCTTCATCATCCTCCATGATCACACTATAATAAGATTTTCAACAATGACCAAAACCATACTTTTTCCAAATCAATTTATATAAGTCTATTAAACCTCTATTCATATATTAAACAACTCCAGCCTTCAGATATGACTTCATAATCATCAATGATTTATTATACTATATGATACATTGATTAAAAAAAAATACAACACCAAACATGGGTTTGGATCCAATATCCCTTCGATATTTTTACCAATATTATCATAAATATATCCTTATCCATGATTACAAAGTATCTCCAATTTTCCATGGTTATATATTTAGGATCCCATTCTTTCTTAACCTTTAACATCAAAATTAAAAGTGCATGTCTACATATTATAACCACCTTAGGGTATTTTCATATATTCACTTCATTTTAACTCCACCTTTCTTATATAAATCTATGGTTGATTACTTTTTCTATGTACTTAGTCCATCTTAATGAATAATCTATATGAATTAAATTTTCAATTAACTTCATAATAAAGTGGGGACATAAATTTCTCTTCCAACTCCTAAAATCTAGATATATAGATATTTTCTCCTCTATTATTATAAACTTCTTCTCAACCCATGTGATACCATATGTTGAAATATTAATATCACATGGTTATATCAATAATTTTCATATTCAATTCCAATAACATTGGTCTTCATCATTCACCATCGAATCCATTTATCAATTTATTATTGAATTTTTTTTTCTTATTGCCACATTTCAAGCTCGGGACCAATTTTTTTTACATACGTATAATAAAGAAATATTTTCAGTGAGTGAATTTTCCACTTATCATTAATTCATCAAAAAATCCTTTAAGCCTACTAATTCATAACTCATTATAAGAAAAAAGAGTTTAATCTTATAAAAACCAACATTATACATTTAAATCACTTACTTCTACAGATACAAGTATAATGGATTTATTTAATTTTTAAATCATCTTGTGATATCAATCACACTAACACAAAATAGTCATTGTATAAGTATTTAAGTAAAAGTGTGTGAGACATACAATATGATAACACAACTGAAACCACTTTTAAAATATAACTTCATAGTACCACTAGATATGAATTATCTTAAATTATTTATAAGACTCCTTTTTTGAATGAGGCTAAACAGACTATAGATCTTCTCACAAAATCTCCCTGAAAATATCCATCTTTGGACTAATAAATATTATTAATACCAACTATTTAGTTAAATATAGACGTTGAATTAATCTTCAGAACAAAGATATTTATTTTTGAAAATGAGATTTATTTTCTAGTATCTTATTGATATCCTAAAAATATTCATTTTATACCACATTGTTAGAACTAAATCAATAAACATGAAATAAATTAATATTTCTACTTATCCACTAATATATATTCTCTTAGTCGTTTATTAACACTTAAACTAAGTACTAATAAAAATGTTTGAATATTTATGTGACTTGGTACCACTAGATTATGCTTCTGTAGCTTTGAAAACTATTATCCTTTGTAGAAATTTCTTTATCATATGACCCTTGTATTTCCACTTCAGGAAACTTCAATATATACCCTTGAAAAAAATTGGTTGGTTGAAACCAATTATTATGTCTGATACCATATTTGAATTTTAATAATTCAAGCTCTTATTATCATATTTATCTCCATTAATCTTATGCACCTATGCTTTTTTAGCACTCAGTCACCCTATGGATCATATCTCCCCCTTAAGATCATAACACTTAAAACATATATATATATATAATTAAATTCATGGGGAGAGTGGTTCCTATATAATCCTTAAATAGAATAATTTGTTTTATCATTATGGATCAACCCTTTTATTCTAAATTTTTCAAAACTATCATTTTGATGCTTATTTTCGTGACTCTAGTTACACAAATTTATATTTTCATACCATTTTTAATGTATCCAATTATTAGATTAGGTATCTTTTTAATTGCAATAAAGTGTTATTCATTTTTATATTATTTTTTAAAATTCCTACCAACTCCAACTGATCTGTCCATATAGTCAATCATTTTTTCCCCACATTATCAACATTATTTTTTCTGTATAGGTTCAATAAGATTCTTCTCCATCATGGTTGTGGGATTAAACCCACATGTACAAGTTTTTTTATTCACACACCCCCTATATTATACTCACACTTCCTCCACCACCAAAGGTATATTCCTCTCTCCTTAATTTGTTTCCTCAGGAAATTGTTTGTGAAACCACCAAGGCTTACTTCATGATTCTCCCTTCATACAAAAATATCATCCACCCCTACCTTTTTCTACCATGTTGTTCGTGTCTTTACATGTAAATAATTATTACTCAAAACTAGTGTATCTTCTCCATTTTTCTTCCAAACTTTTTTACATTCTTTATAAGATTCTTGTTGTGATTGTAACCTATTAAGTGGCTAGTACACCTTTTGTTGATATCCTTGTTTTTATTCCAGAATAGTGATTTTTTTAAAATTAACAAGTCTTTAAAAACCCGGGTTTTTAGAACGAGTTGAAATCCCGACCCTGTTTGAATTTTTGACTGGTTTTTTAGGAAACTAGAGAAATTGGGAAGTTTCTAGAAATTTCTAGACTACAAACCGTGTACTTTAAGTACACTCTATGTATATGTTAAGAGAGTTTTGGCCATGTGCTCAACAAGTACATATCGTGTGATGGCTGTGTAGAAATTTCTTACTACACGGTGTGTAGTTTTAGACACGTCGTGTACTATTGACCGTGCGGAGTCCATACATGGCGTGTGGGCCTATTGGCCGAGTAGATCTAAGTACACAACATGTCCCCCTTGGACATGTCGTGTAGTCTGGCCACGTAAGAGAGAAATACATGGTGTGTGGGTAAGTCGGTGAGGAAGAGAAGAGAAACCAAGTACATGCCATGTATCCCTAGGTACACACCGTAAACTCATTTTGGTAGGTTCTGGAAAGTAAGTCGGTAGAATTCAAGTGGCCATATGAAAAGTTAAATTATATACATGGCATGTAGTAATGAAATACATGCCGTGTACTTTCTTTTTTCACTTAAAACGGAAAGTAGCCTCGTTTTGATGTTCTGGGTAGAACCTCCTCCCCCAAGTTGAATGAATCTTCGTTTCTCTCCCAGTTCTTTGTCTGAAGTTGGATTCGATCACGGTTGGATGCATTGGAAGCCCCTCAGTAAATCATCAATTCCTCTTGAGCCATTTTGTTTGATTTCTTTTCTAGAACAAGTTATAGGGGTTTGAGCAGTTTTGATTCTTTTGTAGATTTATCGTGTTTTTGGCCAAATTTGAGGCTTTTACCGAAGGAGTACCATCATACGAGTCTTAGGTAGGTGGTTCATACCTATTTTTGTGTTTTTGTGGTCTTTTGGGTGACACGGTCTTCGACACATTTTCGGGTATTTTGAGTGGGACCCGTTTTATCTACTATTTCATATTGGATTGATTGTTGGACCTATGGGATGCCTTTGGGTATGCCATGTTACTAGTTTTTCTTGACCGGGGCCGGGTGAGGGGTCGTTACTCATCGGTGAATTTTGGCTGGGGAATGCAAAAATGGTTTAAAATGTAATATAAATGTTTTAACTGTTGAGTTTAATTTATTAAGCTTGCTATAAATTGTTAGAGGCATTCAAGACCTCAGTTATGTTGACTGGTAACCATTGGTTTCGAGCAATTCTACTGTTTGAATGGTTTGCCTGTTTATGTGTGTTGTTTAAATTTGTTGTATATTCAATTGCTGAATTGAACATGCTGGACCCTTTGGGTTGTGTTGGGCATGTCCCATATATTGTTGAGTGATGCTGATCATAGGTTGGGATTGGACCAGGTTACGTTGGGTAGTTCTGACCCCGGGATTGGGCGTCATGGACGTCGGTTTGAGGCAGGATGACTGTCAGGTTGGGCATGGCCTGGGTAACATGGATGGTGATTCCATTAGACTTGAGCGACATGGTTGTAGGGAAACGAGGTGTTAGAGGTGTTGTGTCTTGGGTACTATTTTGGTGATTACTGCTTAGCCAGAATCTTTGAGTAGTGTGCACACAGAGATACTCTGTGATGAGGTTGTTTTGACTACTCGGGTGGTTAGAGGCCCCCGTAGTTGAGGTTTAGGAATTTTGGTTGGGGGTTCTTTCTGTAGAAATCCACTGGAATGTGAGGAGCCTTTGGGGGATAGCATCGAGACTATCGGGTTGGGGGGATGAGGCTTTCCATGATTTGAGCGTAGACATCATTTTCCCTCCGGTTACATTATTTGAGGGCAGTTATCATTGTCCCTTTGGTTTCTTATTGAGGGCAGGTATTGTTTTTCCTTCGGGTTACTTATTGGGTGTGCCTTCAGGATGTCTGTACTTGAGACACGTGGTGTGAGGGGGCACATGGTGTCGGGTTACATGACATAGATTCTAGCATTGGCTGAAAAAGGTGACACTCTGTGGTGGCTGCTGAACACCAGTTGAGTTAGTGTTTATTTGTGCATTGTACTGTTTACTATGTTCCTTATAAATGCATGACTACTTAAACGCTCATATTAGGTATGCATCATTGGGTGGTATCCTACTGAGATTTGTCTGACACCCTGCACGGGCCCTTCGGGACACATGCAGACTTTATGGATTTAAGTGTAGGAAAAAGACCAGCTTTAAGAGCTGGGCTGTCTTAGTTGTTGCATGGAGGTGGTATGGACCTTGAGGTCTTACCTAGCTGGGGTTACTTTGTTTTGTCTTATTTACTTGTATCAGCATGCTTACTTGTTTGTTGCTACTGTTGGTTAGCCATTGGCACCCCTTTTGTTTAGTGACTTGCTATGGATGCATGTTTGGTATGTTTAGTAGTTACTAGTGATTATCATGTTGTTGTGTTTACTTTCCTATGATATTGTTTATATTTATTGCTTCTGCTATTTATTGATATTGAATGTGATTCCGCTCTGCGGGTCTGGTTTGAGTCTGCTGAGCCTTTTATTCCACTGCATCTATACTATTATACTTGGACCAGTACCATTATTATTATCCTCCGAGAGGGTATAGCCTCCCCACTATACCTATGATACCCTCGCTGCTAGTCATAATCCTTTGGCGTTCGTGGAGGTGCACCTAAGGTAGTAGCATCCGACCCATTTAGCACTGTTCGGGTGGCGGTTCGGGTTCGGGTCATTACAAAGTGGTATCAGAGGAGTTCTTGGTAGGGATTTAGTAGTTGGGTTTTACTAGATACTAATGAGGTTGAGACTTCTCTTTTATTTCTGATGGTTTTACTATTTGGTATATGGTAGACTGGACATATGTTATTACTGGAACTGGGTTTCTAGCTTGTGTTTGGGTGACTGCAGCCCCAGGTATGAAGGATGGATCAAGTTGCCATGGGTGGGAATTTTTGTTTGCTTTTTGCTCAGATTATAGTTGATATGATTTCCACCTCGGTGCCTCACTTGGTGTGTGATTTTATTGATTCTGATGTGTGACCCTTGACTGGTGCAGTAAGGAAAAATTGGACCTTGTCCCAGTATTTCAAGGCCTGTTTTCTTGGCTTTTGATATGCACATTTTTAGGTTATTTCCATTTCATAACTGCACGTATGCTTTGTGAAGTGATAATTCCATGTGAATAAAACATCAATTTCCATGCTTTGTATTCTTGAAGTGTGAAAAGGTGAAATTCCTGATAGAATTTCTTGTTGTTGCAATTTGTATACCATGCTTTATATATTTTTAGAATATCATGCGACATGGTATTTGGGTCTGGATCTTGTATGAGAAAGAAAATACTATGGTTTAGGTGATTCTGATCACTAGGATTGGGCGACTCGGTCATCAGTTTGAGGCAATGTTTGTTGTCAGGACGGGCATAGCCCGAGGTACTTTTGATACTTGTCTCTGTTAAGGGCAGGAAAAGAGTCCATAAGGCCAGGATGGTGTGGGAATGGGTTGCGGTGGGGGAGAGTAAGGGTAGTAGTTATGCACTACCTTTTACTGCTTTCTTATCTACGTTGAATATATATTGTTATATATATGGTTTGTCTAACCATTTATGGTATTCAGCGGGTTCCTTTAGCCGACTCAGATGGAGAGTCAGGCAGGAGATGGTATATTGCCGCAGGAGTAGGATCAGGTTCAGGATCCAGTGCAGGATGTGCATGAGCCGCAGGTACAGGCTTAGGGACAGGATCAAGTCTAGGATTCAGTACAGGTATGACAAAAGCTGGGTTTGGCATCGTTCGGGCCATGGCTCAACGAGCAGCTCTGAGCTAGTCCTGTGTGCGTCTTGTAGGGTATCGACAAAGGTGCATAGGGTACAGATCCGTCTATGGCATATCTGACGCGGGAGTTCTAGTCCTAGAACCCGCCACTTTTTCAGGGTGACGGTGGTCTATAGGGGACTGAGAACTAGATAGAGAGTGTGCGGATGATCTTCGAGCATCTCGAGATGCCTCAAGGGCAGAGGGTCAAGCTGGCGACGTATAGGCTGAGAGGACCGGTGAAGTGTTGGTGGGATGTATAGGTTCAGGCTCATAAGCAAGGAGGACTGGCATGGAAGGACTTCAAGGACGTGTTTTGTAATGCCCCGACCCTAGTTACCCAGAGTCGGGGCATTATTACATAACATTGGCATGATCAAAAAAGATCAAATCTCGAAAGACCGATTATTTTAGTAGCCTTGGAAACACTAGATACATTCATAAAGTTTACATTACATCATAAAGTGAAAACTACAACAACATCTTGTATCCACACTCATATCCCCTTATACTATCCCTACAGGTCATTCATAAAATACTTCTTCACATCCTGGGAAAAATAAAACATAGAAAGGGGTGAGCTCAGATTCCCAGTAAGGATAACAATATAGCAGAAACTTTCATAAATAAGCATAAACATTTAAGGAAATGTATAACTAAAACAAAAGCCTATTAAACATTAACTTCACCATAATATGGAAAAGATAAAATGAAATAGTTCCATTTACTTATTCACATGGATATTCTACTAGTCAAATAATCACATGAAATATCAATAACCACTTTCATAATGATGGAATGCATAATGTCAGACTATCATAACCACATAGTCAAGGCCTTGTGCTAAGACTACAAATAATATTTTGTCAAGGCCTTGTGCCAAGACACTAGTTTGTCTCATGAGACCTACCTATGCATCGAGGAGCTATAGCGGGCTCTACCCATCACTTATTAAGTCCAATTCATTCCTCGTATGAACAGGTTTAAACATAACATAAACATTCGTATTAAAACTAGCATACAAAATGTCAATACTTTCTCCATAAACCATGAATGGTATAGAAATAACACATCCATAGTCAAACATATCACAAAACCTTCAATACAATATGTATGTTTTGTATCATAATAAATCAACTTCAAATAAGCTTAAAATCCATCAAAGGATGTTGACATAGATGAAATCAAAACTGTTTGAGAGAAATATCTCTTTTTTGAAATCATTCAAAAGTCACATAATTATAAGAGAAAACATTTAATTAAAAAATATTCTTATAATATTGTAATGGAATCTTCAAGGATTTTATAATGGCGGAAAATAACCACACCCACCATATAAGTTAAAAAAGACATGCTTACCTTAATTCTGTCGAAAAGGTTAAAAAGGACCTTGGTTGGAAAACGATAGAAAGATTCCATTATAAAATTATTATAAAGAGTCAAACAAGGGTATAAATTACTTTAACCCATAGTATATAAAATAGTAATAATGATTTGAAATACATTTTTAAGAAACATGGATGTGGATGATAAAGAGGTCCTAGTAGATAATTACGTGTAAACAATCTCAGATAATGAAGAGATTGTGAAATAAACCCTTACCTTGTAATTTTCCTAAGTCGATGGTATGTTAAACTCCTGTATAATAGTTAAAAAATTGTTATTCAATTATACAAGAACCATATACATAATTATGATATCATTTATTATCTTCTAATAATGCTTTGTTAATAATATTTTAGTATTATCGTCGTTTCGGGTGTTAACTTACTCATTTTCTTTTATATGTTTTGTTACATAAGCTGTGTTTGTTATGGATAGGTTGTATCTTATTCATATCCAAAAAGATATCAATTCCTTAAACATTATTTTTAATCATAAAATGAGATTTATACTTGAATGGATACGATGGGGAATGAATCTCATCGCGTTCATGGAGACGGTAGTCCGTACGTACGCATGAGTGACAATCTCACTCTTTTGATATTAAAATAACATATAATTGGATAGTATATAATATATACAGAATAATTATCATTTTATATTTATTATTTACATGAATTACACATCATTATTATACTCATCCAAATAATAACATTTTGAATAACAATTACACCACGACGTTGAGACGGTAAGCCGTACGTACGCACGTATGGTGACATGTCATTCAAAGGATAGATAGAATAATGAATATGGTTATAAGATATTTATAATAACATTTCAGTATATAGAATATATTGGAGTTATTATTTTAGAATGGTAATAACAAAGAAAGAAGAAGTTGAAGAACAAAGGAACTTGAAAGAGGGTGGTGAAAACATTACCTCTTCTTCAGGTTCTTCCTTTTGATTTGATCAAAAGGGATCCTTAGGTTGGATTTCTGATCAAAATAAGGCCTCTAAGTTGAATTGATTGAAGTTGATAGAATATTTGGGCAGGTTTTGGCCGAGCCAAAAGGCTTTAAAGGTGTGAATTAGTGTGAATGGGGAGTGCCCTTTTATAAGAGGGGTGAGGGGGACCTTTGGAAAAGCTATAAATATTATTTTATAATAAATTCATATTCGGTTTATAATGGATAAAAAGTATATTATTTAAATTTTAAGGTGGGGATGGGTCGAAATCCTTTAAACAAATATATTTTAGACAGGTTTGGGACACTATATTAACTTTATCATTTATATTTAACTCTTAGTTAAATAGTTTGACATTTACCATGTCTCTCTGTATTTTTATATTATATAGTTAATAAACTTACTATATACCTCCAAGAGACCCCCAAGTTGTCCATTAATGATACACCTATCATTATATAAGTCCTTTGGCCGAACATTATATTTTTAAGAATATAATATCAATTAATAATATAAAATTTGTTTTAAAAACTCTTTTATGTCAATTTTGACACTATTGGGTATTTTGTTTTTGATAATTTCATAACAGAATTATTACTTCAAAAAAAATTATATAACCAATCCTAGTATGTCATATTAACCTAGAAAATTAGTGTAATTCATAAAAAGTCTCAAATTAAATTTAGTTCTATATTTATAATATCAATTATTTTAATATTTCTTTAATTGGGTAATTACTGCATCACCATTGTGTCATAAATAAATTAAATTATTTAATGTCTAAAATTTATAAATAAAATACCATTATGTAGGAAATATTTTTATATTTCTAGTAAATATTTATAATATAATTTATCTTATGTATAAACATATATTAAAAATGTTTTAGTTATTAAACTTTGATTTTAACTCTTTTAACTCTTCTTTGAATTAAATAATAATAAATGTCCTAATCTGATCCAAGTGGACCTAAATGATAATATTTTATTCCTAAAGTTTTTTTTGGTTGAGATACACTTGTCCAATAGAATTAGGACATGTGTAGGGTAATATTAATATCATTTTTACCCTTAATTACCCTATTTACTTTTAACCGTGGTAAATAAAAGTAAAAAGTTATTATTCACCAAAAATTATTTTTATCTCATTGACCCACATTTTACTCCTTGGTATTAACTGTGTCTCTCATATTTTTTAAATTCCACTCACAGAAGCGGTAAAATTATGTTTTATGTGAATTTCTAAATTCTCCTAGGAGGTGGGTAAAAGACGGTGAAAAGTTCCATAAAATTTTTATATATGTAAAATTATTCTAAAATAACTCCAATGAATTACATTGAACTTATATAGGTATTATGTATCTATTTTGACCTTAAATAAATTTAAATAAAATAAATAATTATTTAGATAAAACTTTGGTTTAAAACTATAACCCAGTGTTTTTTCACTATTCACCAAAAATTGAATGTTTTTATAAAAATACCAAAAATTCAACCTAATATAATTTTTATATTCTGAATCCAAAAATGAAGTCTATTTTGAAAGATAAATTTTATAAAATTTCAAAAAGTGGGTATTACTATTCATAACGGCTAGTTTGATTGGTTGTGGTGTGTGTTAGAACTCGAAGTTGCGTACAACACACACTACTGCATTATTCAGAGAGAAGCGTACCGTGGAAGCTTGGGGTGTTACAGGTTCTTTGAGAACTTTTACCCAAAGACACTGAGGGCAGAGAGAGCTCAGGAGTTCTTGAGTCTTTAGTAGGGAGACATGTCCGTCATGGACTATGCAACCACTTTCACTAAGTTGTCTTGCTTTGCACCTGGTATGGTAAGCGATGACATAGCTAGGGTGGGGCACTTCAAGGATGTATTATGATATGCCATTCAAATCTAGGTGAATATCTTTAGGTTGTGTTCTTTTTCAGAGGCGGTGAATTAGGTGCTCATAGCAGAGGGGAACCAGAGGGATATGCCCCTGGTGGGTCGGACGACAGCTTCAGGTGAGGGTTCAGACAGTAAAAAGCGAGGAAAGGATGAGTTACAATAGGAAAGTCAGACCAGGGATTCATCTAGACCACCTCGTGGTAGTTATTCATTGATTTTCTTTCAGTGTGGACAGACGGGACATGTTCGGACTCAGTTTGATAGGACTCCAAAGGAGTGTCGGGCATGTGGACAGGTTGGGAATCTGGAGAGGTTTTGCAGGCAGCCTTCTTAGAAAGGCGGAAGATAGGGACAAGGACAGATGGTGGAATCCGGAGTTGGTTCAGTTTCGGTACCAGGAGAGGGTATTCGGGTTTTAGCAGCACGTAAAGGACGTGACGAAGAAAGCGGGATCCAGCTGAGGGGTCAGTGGCCGATGACTGGAGCAGCACCGCAGGGGGGGTCAGGCATCAGGCAGTCGTACTTCAGGCCAGGTGCACGTTGTGGATCTTCCAGAGGCTGAGCAGGCTGGTGAGCTGAAAAATGTTATAGGTACACCGTGGTGTGGTCATGATCTCCATTTTTCCTTTTTGGCATGACCTGTAGAGGCATGTCCTTTTTGAGTGCATGTGATGCGCAGGATCTATGTGGACTGACTAGATGCTAGTCAGTGGGATTGGCACCATATCAGATGCGTGATATATATATATATATATGTATGTGTGTATTTATGTATGTATGTATGTATGTATGATATGCGTAGCATCAGGGGAATCGAGAATGTGGGTTACTTGAGGTGCCGTGGGCATCAGGGCATCGTGGATGCAGGTAACTTGAGGTTCCGTGGGCATCGGGGCATCAAGAATGCGGGCTACTTGAGGTGCTAGGCACCAGGTTTGTTTTTGAGCTTCCATGGGATGCAGGACCTCGTGGAGGCGGACACTGATGCGGTACGGGATATGTTGGGTGTCGGGGACGACACAAGAGCACCAATGAGGTGCAGGGGTGACGATGCAACATAGTAGGACTATGCGTTGGAAAAATATGTTAGTAAACCTTGTTTCTTTGAGTTTTGTTGGGTTGAGACAAGGTTAGGTGATTCCTAAGGTGGGGAGCCCCTTGAGGAATTTAGCTGGGACCTTTGAGACTGGGGAAGTCTGGGTTACTTTGAACAAGGTGGTATGTTTGGTTCCATCTTTGGGTTTCGTTGGATAGATCAGGGATGAGCTATGTTAAGGTGGGGAGATTGTAAGAACCCATGTTTTTAGAACAGGTTGAAATCCCGACCCTATTTGAATTTTTGACTAGTTTCTGAGGAAACTCGATAAATTGGAACGTTTCTGGAAATTTCCAGACTACACGCCATGTATATGTTAAGCGAGTGTTGGTTGTGTGCTTGCCGAGTACATGTCGTGTGATGAACATATAGAAATTTCTTACTACATGACGTGTAGTTTTTGACACGTCATGTACTCTTGACCGTGTGGAGGCCATACATGGTGTGTGGGCTTGTTGGCCGGGTATAACTAAGTACACGTCGTTTCCTCCTTGGACACGCTGTTTAGTCTAGACGTGTATGAGAGAAATACATGGTGTGTGGGTAAGTCGGCGAGGAAGAGAAGAGAAACCAAGTACACGCTGTGTACCCCTAGGTACACGCCGTGTATTTATGTCGGCTGGTTCTGGAAAGTAAGTCGGCGAAATTCCGGCCACCATATGAACAGTTAAATGATATACATGACATGTAGTAACGAAGTACACGCCATGTACTTTCTTTCTTTTTCTTAAAATGGGAAGTAGCCTCGTTTTGAGGTTCTGGACAGAACCTCCTCCCCCATGTCGTCTGAATCTTCATTTCTCGCCCGGTTCTTCATCCAAGGTCTAATTAGATCATGGTTGGAAGTGTTGGAACCCCCTCGGTAAGGACTCAATTCCTCTTGTGTCATTTTTTTATTTCTATTCTAGAATGAGTTATAGGGGTTTTAGAGGTTTTGATTATTTTGTAGATTTACCGCGTTTTAGGCCAAATTGGAGGCTTTTAATATAGGAGTACCCTCGTATGAGTCTCAGGTAGGTGGTGAATACATCTTTTTGTGTTTTTGTGGTCTTTTGGGGGAGGCGGCCTTCGGTGCGTTTTTTGGTATTTTGAGCAGGACCCGTTTTAGTTGTTGTTTAATATTGGATTGATTTTTTGACCTATGGGATGCCTTTGGGTATGCCATGTTACCAGTTTTGCTTGAGCAGGGCTAGGTGAGGGGTCATTTTTCATCGAGGAATTTTTGCCAGGGAATGCCAAAATGGTTTAAATTGCAATATAAATGTTTAAACTGTTGAGTTTAATTTATTAAGCCTACTGTAAATTGTTAGAGGCATTAAAGTCATCGGTGCTGTTGACTGATAACCGTTGGGTTAGGGAAATTATACTATTTGAATGTTTTACCTATTTATGTGTCTTTTTTAAATTTGTTATATATGAAATTGTTGAATTGCACATGTTGGACCCTTTGGGTTGTGTTGGGCATGACCCTGATATTCTTGAGTGATGCTGATCACAGGTTGGGCTTGGCCTGGGTTACGTTGGGTGGTTCTGACCACAAGATTGGGCATCAGGGACATCCATTTGAGGCAGGATAACTGTCAGGTTGGCATGGCCCGAGTTACTGGGATGGGGATGCCATCAGACTTGAGTGGCATGGTCGCAGGGACATGAGGTGTCAGAGGTGTTGTGTCTTTGGTACTATTTTGGTGATTACCGCTCACCCAGAAACTTTGAGTAGTGTGCACACAGTGATACTCTATGATGAGGTGGTTTTGACCACTCATGTGGGTAGAGGACCCTGTATATGTGGTTTAGGTATTTTGGTTGGGTGTGCATTCCATTGGAAGCCACGTGGAAGGTGAGGATCCTTTGGGGGATAGCATCGAGACTATCGGGTTGGGGGATGAGGCTCACCGTGATTTGAGGGTAGACATCGATGTCCCTCTGGTTACATTATTTGAGGGAAGATATCATTGTCCCTCTATTTTCTTATTGAGGGCAGGTATCATTGTTCCTTCAAGTTACTTCTTGGGTGTGCCTTCGGGACGTCGGTACTTGAGACACGTAGTGTCAGGGGGCACACGGTGCCGGGTTACATGATAGAGATTCCGGCATTGGCCTAAACAGGTGACACTCTGTGGTGGCTGTTGAGTACCAGTGGAGTTAGTGTTTATTTGTGCATTATACTTTTTACTGATTTCTATATAAATACATGACTTCTTAAACACTCATATTAGGTATGCACCGTTGGGTGGTATCCTACTGAGATTTTCCTCACACAATGCACGGGCCCTTCGGGACAAGTGCAGATTTTATGGATTTACGTGCAGAAAAGAGACCATCTTCAGGAGTTGGGTTGCGTTAGTTATTGCATGGAGATGGTATGGACCTTGAGATCTTACCTAGCTGGGGTTACTCTGTTTTGTTTTCTTTACTTGTATCAGCATGCTTACTTGTTTGTATCTACTGTTGGTTAGCCATTGGCACCCCTTTTTTTTAGTGACTTTCCATGGATGCATGTTTGGTTTGTTTAGTAGTTACCAGTGATTAGAATTATGTTGTGTTTACTTTCCGCTACTGTTTTTTATATTTACTGCTTCTGTTGTTTATTGATATTGAATGTGCTTCCACTATGTGGGTCTCGTTCGATTCCGCTGAGTCTTTTATTCTGTTGCATCTCTACTTTTATACTTGGACCAATACCATTATTATTATCCTTCGAGATGGTAATGCCTCCCCACTATACCTATCAGACCCTCGCTGCTAGTCAGAAGGCTTTGTAATTCGAGGAGGTGTGCCTAAGGTAGTAGCACCCGACCCTTTTATCACTGTTCGGGTGGTTGTTCAGGTCCGGGTCATTACAAAGTCTCTTTCTACGATAGGCTACTTTATTATATGCCTCTAGAGTTAAGAACCTCCATATGGATTATTTTTCCTTACATGTATTTTTATTGCTAAAATATCTTTCTAAATGACCATGATTATCACACATAAAATATCTCCCATTAATAATATACCTCATGCCATAATGTCTCAATTGAGATATAGGTCTAGTCGGTGCTCATCTTATGGAAATAATCCATTGGTATTCTCAAAACTTACTCATAGTGTGTCATAGTTCTCCACAATAATAAAATTTTATGGATATTTTTTTCTAATATCCTTTTATTTCATATTTTCTAGGAATATTCTACTTATTTTTAGATTATTAATATTATTTATTTTATTTTCTAATTTATGATTTGGATCCTCACATGCTCCACTCATAAATTTTTATCTAGAGGGAAGGTCCACCTTATCCTTTCACTTATAAAAATTGAGTTTTTCCTTAAGATCCTTGACCATCTCATGTTTTTCCTTTGGATGGTATTCTATCTTTATTAATCTGAAAATATCTTCATTTTAATATTTTCCCCTCTCTTAAAAATGTGTCTTGAGAGGGATGATACTCTCTTTAAATTATTTCTCCATGACCATTTTATTTTTGGTCTCATTTTAAATTTCATTATCCATGTCACGATGTTATTTAATTTTAGCATCCATATTATGTATGTCAATATTTAGGTCTACCTATTATTTTTTAGCCTCTTATTCTCTATACATAGATCTTTGATGATTGTATAGTATATGTTTCCCTTGGAATCCGGGGATGACCACCTTGATGGGAGGTTCAAACATTCCGATCGGTTTCTAACAGGTTTGTTCGTAGAATCGGAAACATCCAATGATTCCACATCCATTCAGACCTACTTTCCAAAGGTAGGTGCTCATTAGTTTGTGGACTGATGAGGCTTAGGAATTTGCATTGGTCTAGAGGATGGGAGGTCGGACTCATCACACCTTTTTTAGGGGAATTATTGTCTACTCCAGGACTCTCTTTATAGATTTAAGTTATGTTCGTGAATCCTTATTACATTACCAAGTATAAAATGAGCTTTCCTTCAGATTTGACAATCAATGATTAAATATTTAGGAAATTTAGAGAATCATTTGTATGTATTCGATGTTCTTCATCGATAGAGAATCATCTGTATTTATTTGAGATTCTTGTTCAATGGTACCCTTCGACACATTTATACATAAGTCTCTTGGTCATTATGATGACCATGCTGGTTTTAAATCCACTCAGTGGGGCACTTGAAGTTTATTATCATTCATAAGGACATGGATTATTTTAGAGTTGGGATCGAACCCGTAGACAGGCTACCTGTGTATCCTTTGTTTAGAAAAGGAATCAGAACCCATGTAGTTTGAGTAAGGGAGTGTGATGTTTATGATTGATGGCTCAAAGAAGGATGTCACAATTACTTTTACACTCTAAGCTCATGTGAGTCATGCTCAGTGTGAGAAACAAGAGGTATTGGTAAAAATTAGACAATTATTCCATGAAAGATGCAATCATAAGAAATAATGTGGGGCTTATGTATGTATGACTGCCCAGATAAATGAAGTTTTGGATTTATTTTAGGGAGGAAATCTAGGAACAGGGTCCATAAAGGTATATGTGATTCATGGAGATTTTGAATACTCTAACTTGGGGCTTACTCCTGAAAAGGAGGCCCAAATTAGGAGAAGAATTATGATTGGGTTTTAATCCTGAAAAGGAATCCCATATTAAAGGTAAATTAGGTCTGGTTAAGAGAAATTAAGACTGTGGCTTATTCCTGAAAAGGAGGCCCAGGTTAAGAGATTTGAAAAATTAAGGGACTTGGGGTTTACTCTTGAAGAGTATACCCATATTTGAGACTAGGGATTACTCCTGAAAAGGAGGCCCAGGTTAAGGGAATTAAGGATTGGGGCTTACTCTTGAGGAGGATTCCCAAATTAGGGGATTGGGGCTTACTCCTAAGGAGGATGCCCAGATTTGGGAACTTTAAGAATTGGGGCTTACTCCTAAGGAGGATTCCCAAATTAGAGGACTTATGACTGGGGATTATTCCTGAAAAGGAGACCCAGGTTAAGGATTCTCTCATCTTAATGGATGAGGTTGAATGAATGAAATATCAATCTTTAGTGACATAAAGATGTGTAAATCACTAGGTTTTGAGAGATATTCCACAGAATTCCATTCAGATAAGGAAGTCAAATCAAGAAATCATGCCATAAATGTCTTTTAAGAGTGTCTTGAAGACTGAATCTTGAATAGGAAAGGTGTAATGGCTTAAGAGGGGTGAAATGGGAAAGAAAGGCACCCAAAAAGGCAGGGGCACGCAAGTCCTGGCAGGCACACAAGTACTGCGTGGGTGCGCAAGTCCTGGTCGCGCAGGTATGCCTACGCGACACATGGTTTACTTGTGCGACGGTTAACCAGAAGGGTAATACTTGAGCGACTCTGCATTAATGCCTTTAGAATCCTCTTGAGGTTCTTCCAGAAGAAGGGCGTGCAAGATCTATTGAAGGAGTAAGGTGGAGCGCAAGTGTGGCACTTTTCCCTTAAGGGCTGGCCACTCAGGCGTGCAAGTGTTGATCAGTTTCAACACTTAGGCCTTCCTCCCCCTCTTTAGATTTTCCGTTCTAAGTATGAAATTACCTTAGAAGTGTTTCAGAATCTTTGAGAAGAGACTAGGGCACCGGGAGCTCAAATCTGAGTTTCTGGAAAAAAATCCTCCCGAAATGGGGGGCCCACAGGGTCTATTTATAGGTAAGAGAAGACCCCGGGTGGTTACCACATAGGTCACACAAGTCACTTGCGTGACCATAATGCATCGCGCAAGTGGACTTGCGCGACTATGAGGAAACTTGCGTGACTTATGGGAAATCTTCTCCTTGTTCATTCCTTAGTCGATTTTTGATATTTTATTCAAAGGATGAATCAATTTGTGCTAAGTCATTTCCCTTTTCTGATTTTTAGATTCTGTGACGAAAGGAGCGTCAACAAAAGTCCCCCCTCAGAGTTGGATCTGAAAGAAATGAGGATTTGACTCTGAGGAAATTGAGGACATCCAAAGGAAAGGTGGTGCGCAAGTCTTGATGGCGTAGAGGGCGGTGCGCAAGGGCGCATCGCGCAGGGCTTGGTCGCACGGGGTGTAGGCGTGCAGATAGGCCGCCTGGCCTATAAAATAGAGGGCCTCACTTCCATACAAGCATATGGATTTGCAGATTTCAAACCTTCGATCTCTCATCATGCAGGTCACCTTAGCCGCGTAGGTTGCTCTATTTTCTGATGTTTCTTTGTTTTCACGCTGCTGTATAGGTATTTGTACTTGCACGGTTTATAATTTCACGTCAAAAACTAGCGCGGCACACGAACACTTGCGCGTCAAGTTTAGACTTGCACGCCTTAATGCCTTAGCCATTTTTTTCGAATTCTTTCACAAATTTTATGAAAAATAAACCCAGTTATTTTATTCAACTTTTGTGAAGATTCAATGGCTCCCAAGGGAATTAAAACGGCTGATAAACTAGCTAGCAAAAGGATTGATGACATGATGAACATCATTGGCCATGATTACTATGATATCTACGACAACACTCTCCCATATTTGGATAAGTACATGAAGAAATATCATCTTAATTTCCCATCAAGCATCTACCTTCCTCTATATGGTCATGGTCATCTGCAAGGAGTTAATGTTCCAGATGCAAAGAACTATACACCTGAAATGCAGCTGCACTGCTACTCCTTCATTTCGATTATGTTGTGCATTAAGAGCAACAACAATGGTGTGAAATTTCAAATTCTTCCTCCATGTCATTTCCTTGCAGATATGAAAATGGAAAACCCATGGGCTGAAATGTTTTCCACTTCCGGTTGGTGGAGAGAAGACAAACATGGTATTAGAGTAATATCTGAAAAGATTAATCTCTCCAAATAGCTCTTTACTTCCAATGCTCCATTCTCAAATCCATGTATACATCTTCCAAGTCTCTTTGACAGAAACAGATTCATTGTTTGATCAGCAGAAAATTTTCTCAAACCACACTCAAGAACATCCTTTTACAATTGTTCCAAGAAGAGATAGTATCACTGCATCTCTTATTGTATCCAGTTTAATGAATGAATTCTAGGTGGTTGCTGATGAAGCTCGGGATGTGGTTCATCAATTGAAGACTTATGTTGAAAACCTCTTGTAATTCTTGAAAAAGAGAAGAGACTCCAGTCTGTGGATGTCCTTCTAACTCTTGTGCATCAATTAAAAACACTTTCACCTTCACTCATTTGTACCTACATTCTCTTTTGCTACATGATTTAGATTTTACCTAAGCCAATGGGCCTAGTAAGCATAGTTTTATTTTTACTAGGATTAATGTAAATAACCCTACAAACTTCGAACCTTTTAATTGCTCAATGTTACCTAAATCATACAAAAAATGTATGTTTAGTGAGCTGGGAACTTGACTTTTATTTAGAGTTCCCCTGTCTTTTGTGGGTAGTTTAAAGTCATGCACGTCGGACATAAAAAAGTCTAATGTTTAAGGTCGAAATAGCTTTGACCAAAATGGATTAGAATTGACTCAATTTCTTGAAAATTCATATGAAAACATATTACCATACTCAAGTATGAGGGAAAATATGTAATCTATGACTTAAGAATATTTGAATCTAAGGAATGATATGAAAAAGAGCTAAAAGTCATTAGATAAAGTAGTTTCCAAGAATGAAGTTACCATTATTTAACAAACCCATTAGGGGGTTGAATTATGCAGGGCCACCTAAGGGCATTGGCTGCATAGTTAAATAAAATAGTATCTTTTGGCTAAAAAGTCTGTTATGTAGACTGTTTATGCAAGGGCACCTATGGGAACATGCTGCATAGTCAGGCGGAAGAACTCTTAGAAATTTACTTTCCTAATGCTAAAATCTAGTGAAAGTTTATGGAGATTCAAATCTTCCAAATTATAGAGTTTGTTGTATGGAAAGAGGTACTTGAATATGGAGAAAATATTTCCAAACAAAATTATCGAAGAACTGGATGAATATCACTCCTACGAAGGTCTGACCCAAATGTAGGGAATGAGAATATAAACCATAGACTTGAATACTTTCAGATCATGAAAAAGGATATGGGACAAATATGTTAAGGATGGCTATTTTTGCGGATCCTTATATATTGTCATCTAAGACAAATAAGGACAAAAGAGGCATTCTTCCCAAGAATGAAGTTACCACTATCCGAAAAACTTGTTAGGGGGTTGAATTATGCAGGTCCACCTAAGGGAATTGGCTGCATAGTCAAATAATAGTATCTTTTGGTTAACAAGTCGGTTATGTAGACTATTTATGCAAGGCCGCCTATGGGCATGTGCTGCATAGTCAGACAAAAGAACTCTCAGAAGTTTGACATTTTTGTGATTAGAAGTCATGAAAAGGGTTATGAGGATCTGAAAATATTTAAGATTAGGATTATGACACATAAAGATGGGTATTGTTCAATGTATATAGAGATACATAGATCAATGCTAACCATAATCATGTTGTGGCTGGGTCCTGAATTGAAATGTTGGACTTCACTACGTATCCCATAAGGATGAGAATCAAGCCATATGTAGTTCTTAAACTACAGTTTAACGTCATGTGGGAAAAAAGGATTAGAGATCTTAGTTTAGGGTCATAGAGCTTGGACCATTGTGAGAAATACACAGTGTGTGTTTTCATGGGGACTTTTCAACCAAGGGACTGAAAAAATGGAATTTGGGGTTAGGCCCAAAGACTTGGGGCTGGATTCAAGGGACACTCGAACGTTCCTACATATCCCATAAGGATGGGAATCAAGCCCACGTAGTTCTAGAAATACCCTCTGTACAAATTTGGTTCGTACATGTAAAGGGTGAAAGGGGACTTTAGTGCAATGATGGTTTAACCCAAGATAAAAGGTTCGGGCATTGCCATGTATGTACGTAGTATTTGAAATGAAACATGATTGAAAAATCAATGAAAATAATGGTTCCCTCTTAGGTGAGGGTATCAAATAAATTTTTAGTTTATTGTCATACTGGACAAAAGTGTTGTATAGTTTAACGTCGTATAACAAGGACGAAAGTGAACCAATTTAAAGATATTGATTCTAAGGGTGGTTTCATGAATTATCATCATATGAGATAGAGATGAACCGACGTGAAGATATTGGTTTTGGGCTTGAACCTTGGGAGGTTGCCTTCATACCCATCCTAGAAGGCAAGGATCAAAGTCTGTGTAGTTCAATTAAAGAATGAATTAATGATCAAGTTGTTCTTGGGAACAATGACCTAACAAAATGATGTTAGGACTTACACATGGTTAGCAGCCCAGAGAGAGTGTTATGGTTGAGGTTTTCTCTAAGATCACATGAGTCATACTCGGTGTGAGAAACAAGAGGTAACAACAACCTTAACGATGCATAGTTTAATGTCATGTAGGACATATAAAGGTACTATGCAGTTTAAAGTCTTGCAGTTAGGACTATTGGTGTTGCACAGTTTAGTGTCATGTAGCAGGGACAAAATACAGTTTAATGTCATGTAGGATGTATCATGGACTTTCTGTACAGTTTAGAATCATGTAGTTAGGACGATGGGGACAATATAGTTTAACGTCATGTTGGACGAAAGGGGGGGGACTGTGCAGTTTAATGTCATGCAGTGAGGACAAAAGAGTGCACCATTTTAACATCATGTTGGATGCATTGGGGACTTTTTTCCCACAGTTTAACATCTTGCTGGACGTAAGGAACTCAAAAATAGTTTAGGGTCATATTCATGGACCTTTGATGATGCAATTTAAGGTCATACTGAACCATTGATGTAGTTTAAGGTCATACAGGGCCATTTAGGGAACTTTTTCCCAGTTTAGCGTCATGTGGGACAAAAGTACAAATAGTTTAAGGTCATATGTATGGATCGTTGCTTTATAGTTTAACGTCATATAGCAAGGAAGAAAGAGGGACTTTGTAGTTTATAAAAAGTACTTCTTCAAAAATATGGCATTGGTTTGATTAGTGATGAGTTCTCCATTCATTGAGATTAATGAATAAGATCCATTGGAGTAGACCCTATGTATTGAATAAGGTCCTTCCCATTTTGGCTCAAGCTTGGGAGGTTTTTTTCCTGGTATCATTGGAGTTATGAGAACTAATACCAATTCTCCCTGAGTGAATGAAAGAAGGCGAACGTTTTTGTTAAAAGCTCGTGTTATTCGATTCTGATAGACTTCCAAGTGGTGCAAAGTGCACAATATTTTCTCATCTAACCGTACCAATTCATTCAATCGCTTTTGAGATTGTTCATCTGTGGATGATTGATCACAAATGGCAACTCTGAGCAAGGGTGGTTGAACTTCAATGGGCAAGACAGCTTCCGTTCCATATACCAATGAATATGGAGTTGACCGAGTTGCAGTGCGGGTGGTAGTTCGATATGCCCATAAAGCATGAAAGAGTTTATCAAGCCATGACCTCTTATCTTTATCCACCATCTTTTGTAGTATATTTGAAAGAGACTTGTTAAAGGCTTCTATCTGGCCGTTGGCCGCTACATGATACCGAGATGAATGGTTGGATTTGATGTTGTATTCTTGATACAACTTCTTCATCTCGGATGAATAGAAATTGGTGCCATTGTCCGTCAATATGGTATGAGGGACACCAAATCTCGTAATGATGTTAGACTTGATGAATCTAAAAATGCATTTAGAACTGACTTCCTTGAGAGGTACTGCCTCTTTCCATTTGGAAAAGAAGTCAGTAGTAGTAAGAATATACTTAAACTGCTTGGCCGTAGCCGAAGGGTAAGGTCCCACCACATCCATTCCCAAAGTGGAAAATGGCCATGAGTATTTAGCTGTATGAAGAATCTCTAGAGGCTGATGAATGAAGTTGGCATGTACTTGGCATGAATGACACTTCTTTGTGAAATCGACACAAACTCGTATCATTGAAGGCAAAAAGTATCGAAGCCTTCGAATCTAATAAGACAGTCTATGGCCAGACTTGTGGGCACCACAGAATCCTGCATGCACTTCTTTCATGACAGCAATTGTCTCTTCACCATCAATGCATCTGAAGAGAACTCCATCAAAACCACGTTTTTAGAGAATTTTCTCTAGGTGATCTGGGCTATCATAAAGAGTAAAATTAACCGCACGTCACCGGATTTGTTCTTTCTCAGCTCTATCAGGTGGAAGTGTTCCATTTTTTAAGGTATTCCCTGATAGGTGACATCCATCCTGTAGTATGACCAGACGGTTCAGGAATGGGAAAAATTTCATTAATTTCTTCTGTACTGATTTGAACATAAGGTTAAATTGCACGACGGTGGGCAATACTGATGGTTGTCTCATCCCGATTTGGATCTGCCAGAGCTGTGGCTATATTAACCAATGCATCAGCTTAAGCATTTTTTGATCTTGGGACATAAGAAAATGTCGGTTCCAAAGGGAATTATTCCATTAACTCTCTGACATAATCATACAAAGGGATTAGTTCTTCTTTTCTAATGGCATAATCCCCCATTGACTTGTTTGATTACCAGGTCTGAATCACCTTTTACCTTTAAGTGATTCACTTGTTCTTGAAGTGCTTATTCCAAACCTACGATGAGAGCTTGGTATTCTACTTCATTATTGGTACCACCTTCCAACAATAAGAAGGAATAAGGTAACACTGCCTTTTCTGGAGAAATGAGCACAATTCCTAAGACAACTTTGTTGAATTTAGTATTTTCCATTTTCCTCCCTGTTGGACTTCTTAAAGCACCATCAAAATACATTTCCCATGCCTGAGGACTTTCTTGAATAGAGAAGACTTCCTCATAAGGGAGTTCAATATCTGAAGATGTGTCTTCCACTGAAGGGTGTTCAGCTAGGAAATCAGCCAGATCTTGGCCCTTTATCGTCTTTTGAGACACATACTGAATGTCGAATTGCTGCAAAATAACTTCCCACCTTGACAGACGTCATGTAAGCATTGGACTACTTAGGATAAATTTGAGAGGGTTATTGCGAGATACCAATTGGACCTCGTGATGTTGCAGGTAGTGTCTCAACTTCAGAACTGCAAAGATTAATGTCAGGCAGCAGTTTTCAATACTTGAATATCGGGTTTCTGCTTCAAGCATGGTTCGACTAAGATAGTAGAGACTGTTTTCATTCCTAGCATCATTCTTTTGAGAAATAAAGGCGCCTAATGATCGCTCTAGAGCTGTCACATAGAGGATAAGTGGTCTTTCTTCAATAGGTGGCATGAGTACCGGTGGACTCACGAGGTATTTCTTGATAATATTGAATGCTTCTTGACATTCTTTAGTCCACTGGTAAGTGACTCCCTTCTTCATCAATTTGGTGAAGGGTAAACTTTTACCTACTAAATTGGCGATGAAACGCCGAATATAGGATAAGTTTCCTTGAAGTCCTCTTAATTCTTTCAATTTTTGAGGAGGTGACATACCAAGGATTGACTTGGTCTTCTCAGGATCGACTTCAATACCACGATGACATACAACACAGCTGAGAAATTTTTTTGAGGTTACCCCAAAAGCACATTTTAAGGGGTTCATCTTCAAATTATGTTGTCGAAGCTTGTAGAATATGAATTCCAAATCAGCCAAGTGATTATAACTTTGTTTGGATTTAACTACCAAATCATCTACATAGTATTCAACAAACGTCCCTAAGAAGGGTTTGAAGATACGATGCATGGCACGCTGATAAGTTGCACCTGCATTCTTTAAGCCAAAGGGAATTACCTGGTAGCAAAACACACCATGAGGGGCTCTGAAGGCTGTAGATTCCACATCTTCTGGGGCCATTTGGATCTGATTATATCCAGAATATCCATCCATGAAGGAAATTGCTTCATAGGTAGTTGTTGCATCAATTAGAAGTTCTGTAATCGGAACTGGGAAATCCTACTTAGGACAATGCCGATTAAGATCTCTAAAATCGATGAAAACTCTAATTTGTCTGTTCTTTTTCTTTACAGGGACAATATTAGCCAACCATTTGGGATATTGAACTTCTCTGATGAAGTTATCTTTGATAAGCTTATCCACTTCAGCTTCAATTTTGGAACAATAAGTTGGGTGTGTCTTCTCGCGGCTTGCTTAAATCCTCGATGTTCTTCTGGTAAACCCAAATGATGAGTAGAAACATCAGGATCAAACCCAGGAATTTCTGTATAGTTCTAGGAAAATATATCTTTATTTTTCTTTAGAAAAGAAATATACATCTCTTTCTCTTCAAGAGTCATGGCCGCACTGATTAAAGTGGGGCATGGATCTCCTTTTGTACCCAGATTTATTTCTCTGAGTTCATCCACAGTGGTAGAGATACCCTCTTCAAATGTTGGAGGAGCATCTCTGAGATCTTCCTCTTCTTCTTCATCATGTGTTATTTCTTCCATTTCTACTTGCATAGTAGATGATAACGTAGAATTCTCATGATCTGAAGAGATGTCAAAATTTGCATATTTTGAAGAAGAAGCTTCCATTTACAACCCGATTGATGATGAAGGGTCTTATTTGGGTAATAAAGAGGAGATGATGGATTGAGAATCGACATCATTTTTCACCTCCGATGTTGCTATAACTTCTTCTGGCCTAATTGGCGAAGCATAGACTTGTTGGATTTCAGCAGATGAAATGAAGACGTCACCATTTGTGCTTTCATCATTGCTTGGTAGATTACCAATTTCTCCTATGTTTTCTGGCTCGATTTCCGTAATTGACATTATGGATCTTTCCATAAGAGTATTTTGATTTGGGTATATCTTGTCAATTTGACTGATAGGCAACACATAATCTGTACTCACATGTGTAAATGGATTTACTGGAATTTTTTCCAAACCATATGGAGAATTAACTTTGGTAATATCCTTTATTATGGATTTCTCCCTTTTCTTCATGTGATAGAATTCTGCCTCAATGTATTGAGACTCACATGTCTTAAACGGGGCCTTATCACCATACAATGTCCCAAATTGACCATCGAGACAATATTTGAGACATTGATGGTATGAAGAAGGGATAGCCACATGTTGATGTAGCCAGAGTCTTTCAAGAAAAATGTTGAAGGCTGGGTCTTGGTCAACAACCGTGAAATCTGAATTGGATACAAGATCTCCAAACTGAGTTCTGAGTGTAACTTCACCCAGTGGTTCTTGTTCATTTTTATCATATCCCTGTAGCATCATGGTGGAAGGAGATAAATCAGATTCCGTGAGGCCCAATCGATGAAGTGTACAAATGGGCATGAGGTTGACTCCTGAACCATTATCAATGAAAGATCTTCGAACATCCACGCCATTGACCTTTCCAGACAAGTACAATGGTCTAATATGTCCATGCACAACATCATCTTCATCTTCATCAGTAAATAATATTATTGCATGGCATTCTGCAGGATTATTCTCTAAGTGATAGACTTCAGCTGCATCAATTTCAGTTTCAAACTCCAGAGGACTTGACAAAGCCTCGATGAGTGCTTCCTGAAGATCTTTTGACAGATTCAGAGCATCCAAAATTGATAACTTGGATGGTACTTGGGCCAAGTGTTTCAATATATCATACTTTTGATCTAGAGGTCTGCGTTTCCCAATAGGAATATGTGGTTTAGCAGGTACCTTGGAATCAGATGCTTTGGAAGTTGATGCATCTTGTATTGGGATAGGAGTTGGCAATATTCCTGGTTTTGGAAGATTAGACTGATTAGATCCATTTACTTGCTGAGAGGAAGAAGATGGAACCTTCAACCGGTCTTCCAAAATAACTATGCCAGGACTGAATTTGTTATTGGTAGAAGAACTTTCTTGTTATTGCTGAGCTCGCTCAAGAGATCTACCACGAGTTTCTGCTGCGTACACAGTTCTATTAGGGGTAGAATTGGAATAGTGGCTTCTAAAAGATCCACGTCTTCCCCTGTATCCTGAGCCCCTGGAACTTCCTCTGATTCCTCTGTTTGATACAGGGAATTCAGGCTCATGGAAATTGAAACTACGACTGGCATATGGATCTGTTAATTGAATCATATTAACATAGCCATAGATTAACTCTTTATCTGATGAAGACTCTGCCTGATTAGCCTGTTTAGGCTTTGCCGTTTGGTGGGGCGGTGCCTGTGGATTTGAAGTAGATGGCATGAAGTCCGCCAAAGTCAAAGACAACTTAGGCTTTGACACATACTCATATTCTTCTGATTCTTTTTCTTTCTTTGAATCATGTCGTTTCTTTGAGGACTTTCCCTCTGACGAAGAGGGTTTTTCCACAACATTCATGGCAGAAGACACAATTGGTTTCCTTAATTGTGTTCGCAAAATAGCATGAGTTTGATTGATTTTCTTTCTAACCATACAATCATCATACTTTTGTGCATTTTTTCTTTTGACTTCCTGCCATTCATCTTCCTCCTCTGAAACTGTAGTAGTGACACATGCTACCTGGGCTAAGGAGCCTTTCAGTGTGACCTGTCCCGAGTCGACCATCTTTTGCAGGAGGTCTTTGAAGACAAAACACTCTTGGATGGGATGCCCCAACATTTGATGAAAAGGGAAATAATTAGGATGGTCTTAATATCCTTTCTTGTTTGGCCTCTTGGGTATTGGCAATTGAACTAAATTGTTTTCAAGAGCCGAAATGAAATAACCAGGAACTTGTTCATTTCGGAAAGGGTATGGTTTTCTCTTCAGGCCCTCAAATTGTTTTCGTCTTTGATATTTTTTATCATCTGGATGAAAAGGCCTTTGTTGTTGGCGCTCAGAAGGTTGATCCCTTTGAGAAGATTAAGGTTTTGAGGTAGAAATAGGTACAAGTGCTTGTTTAAGAATAACTGTAGTAGTTTCTGCTTTACCCATTCTCCTTCCTGAAGCTGATGGAATTACAAGAGATTTAGGCTTAGCCTGTATAAGGGAATCTTCAATCTGCTGAGTGATTGAAGTAAGGTCTTGAAACCCTCCTGTGTATTTCACAGCGATTAACGGCATGCGTAACTCGTCACGCAGATTTTCCACACAAATTGGCAACAATTCTTCTTGAGGGAGTGCTAAACTCAAGGAATATGTTAATCCCTTCCATCGCGCAATGAAATCAGATACCCTTTCATTCTCCCTTTGCTTACATTTTGTAAGATCGAAAACTATTTTATTTGGAAATGTTGAGCTGAACTGAAGGAGGAATTTTTGGCGAAGATCCTCTCATCTGGTAATTGACCGGGATTGCAAGCTTGTATACCAAAAAAAAGCTGTTCCTTGCAAGGTTCATATGAAGCATCTGATTTTCACTGCTTCTTGCTGCTCTGGAGTTCCCATCATAGGATCGCAACAAGACACGTAATGCGTCAAATGTTGTTCTAGATCGCCTGATCCATTAAAAATAGGGAATACAGGGTTCCCAAAACTAGATGGAGGAGAAATTGAATCTACCCATTCAGGGTAAACTTTCTTACCTGGTTGAACTTGTGCACGCTTCCCTTCCATAGTTTCTAACCGAGCTATTAATGACTTAATATTAGTTATTAAATTTTGAGAAACATCCGGTTGAACATGGACTTGGGTAGGTGCAATGATTGGAGCTTGGACAGATGTGGCGATTGGCGCTGCCACTGATGGTAGCACTGCCAACTATTGTTGCACTTGACCCGTAGGATTAGACCTGTGAGGGTGTACTGATAGAGGAGGATATTCTTGATCCATCTCAGTAGCTGCAACAAATTTCTTTGGCTGACTGACTCCAGCATGCTTAAGAAGAAGACTACTCTGAACTAGTTCTGCATTCAACCTTCTTAATTCCTTCATTTCTTCCTCCTATTGTGCAAACCTCTGCTCTAATGAGAGCGATTGGCCTTCTCCAGAGGAGGGATATGTAACCTGGTTCTTTACCTTCCATTTGTTGGATCCTTTTCGGAGAGGGGGAAGTGGGTTACTCGAAGGATTACTTAAGTTCTGAGTAATCCTTTGACTTCATGTATGCACACCTTCTTCATTTGTGTCGGTGCGTACATCTTCTTGAGCAGGAACCTCTTCATCTAAGTCCCCTGAGTGAGCCTCATCTGGTGAATCAGAAACAACGTCATTGATGAAATTAATCGATGCATAACTCACCGCATCCCTTCTATCAACATTTCTGTGATATTTTCTTCTTCCATGTCTTTGATGAGACATTGAATTTTGTTGATTCAATCCCTCAGGAACTTCTTGATGCATCGTATTTTGGAGGGAATCTCCTGATAATTTGCCTCTTCATTCCTCTTGAGGTTTCTTCCCCAATCGAGAAAAGACCGACATTCTCTGAGGAGGGGATTGATGATTTGAAAAATTCCCCAGTCCAGTGGACTGGGGTTGTTCCTGTTGTTCTCGCTCAACTCCCCGAATCCTTTTTGTTGATTCCGAGGGTTGGTTTAAAAGAGTCCCCAGTCTGGAGAGCTAGGGTGGTTCTTGACATGCTATGTCTGAGACTTTCTTTAAAGTCTTCCTGATCTTGCAAACCTTAGTCCGGAAATTAGCTAGATGCATTAATCTATATCCACTTTTATCACCCGGTTCAAAAGACCGCTGGATGATTTCCGACACTTCTATCACTTGGTGACGTGCTTGCTCCAAATGAGAGGCCTGTTAAATATTCGTGTTTTCTTGATGAAAGAGTAATTTGACAACTTGTTCTCTGTATTCTTGATTTTGAGAGGAACTAGTTGAAGCCTGTTCTTGGGCAAGCTTTTGATTACAAATAAATCCCATTGACTGTGGCCGGCCATGGGAAATAACATTGCATGAGACCATTTTCGGTGGGCTTTGCTGATTGGAGAGCACCGTGAAATGCAGTGCTCCATGAACACCCCATCCTCTGACACGAATACCAGATGGGGCATTGGCAATTACCTAATGCAATCTTCTTAGTGTGCCAAAGCATGAACTTTGAAGGGCTCTCTACTGATTTTCAGCCTTCGGATATCGAGAGACTGATAGAGACGCCAAATCAATCTGACGTTGTAACCCTTCTATTATCTTATGATGATTTTCATATTCATTATAAGATAATACTTTCTTTTTCAACTGACAAAGATTTTTCCATATGTTCAGACGAATATCATGAATTTCATCTTCCGTCAACATTTCTGGAATATTATACGGAGATTCAGCCAGAGTCCAAAACATGACTGGCACTTCACCTTTCTCTAGTTGTTTTCTCATATTCATCATTTCCTATTTATCATTAGATGGAGATTCTTCTACCTAATTTGACCAGAGTTGGTGTTTCCTTGTTGCTTTATTGGATTCAACAGAATTGGTAGAGAAATCATTGATCAAACTAGAAGATGCATGACTTAGGGTTGGTTCGGAGAATGACCTAAACCCTGGGCTATCTTCTGATTGAGAAAGTATTTCACCTACTAGCGATGAAGCTTCAGACATGATTGGTTTCGCATTTCCAAGTGCCTCAAGATAAGAGGGATTTCTCGGCACTACATTGTCCACTGAAGCATTTTTCGGGCAATGTGCATCACTACTGCGGAGAGGACTATCGTAGCGAAATTCATCATCATGGGGAGGACCACCATAATGGGTTACAGCAAAAGATGAGATCTCTTGCTCCTTGGTCTTCTGACCACACAGAGGGTTCCTGTGGATCTCATCTAAAGATGAAACTTCGAGATCAACTGAATTGTCATGAAGCAAGCCTTCATGAGGAAGTGTTTGTTGAAGACCTTCGGAATTAATGTTCCTACTATTGGGAACTAAGGGAGTAGAATCTTGAATTCCAACATATAATTGTCTGAGGGCTTCAAGAACTCCAACATCGATTAAGGCCTTATTACAGATTGGCTCTTGATCTCCTGACTGTGCTGGGTGTGTCTTTTTCTTAGATGACTTCTTACTCGCCTTGGAAACCACTTGTTGAAGAAAGTGGCTGCTCTGAGCAGGTGTATGTTCCTGATCAAGAAATATGGCCACGTTAGGCTGACGATCTCTTCTCAAATCAAGTGTATGTTCCTGACTTGGTCGTCCGTATGATATGGGGGAGTATTCCCCATAACCCTCTTGGACTGGAACAGATGTGTGTGTCTGTTCCGGAATGAATTGTTGATGTATCACTCCACTAGTAGGGATAGATTTATGTGTCTTTACCTGAGATGCCACTGAAGCTGTTATAATATCCTGGCAGGCATCCAGAATATGAGTAGGGATTTTCTTCTTCTCTTTCACTATTGATAGAATATGCTTGGTGATTTCAGCTACTGGAACGGGAATATACGTCCATTCTAGGCTTGGAGCAGGTGTATGTGCCTGCTCCTGTCCTCCTTTTCCTATTAGTGAATCCTGACATTACTCAAGTGTGGGGGTAGAGAGTTGAGTCTGCCTCCTATTTGTTGTCGGGGCTTTCTGACTAACTTCTCTGAAAGATACCAAGCGAGACTGTTGGTAGGCTTGATTAATACTAGCAGGTGTATGTGCCTGCTGATTGCACTTCGCCAAACGTGGTTGATGAGATCCATCATATGTAGTCAGACGAGCCTACTGACTAGATGATGATGTATAAACAGGTGTATGTTCCTGCCTATAATACTCCGCCGGAATTGCCAGGCGGGATTGGCGTGATGCTGCCAGATGAGTCTGCTGGACAGCGGGTTTAAAACGGGCAGGTGTATGTGCCTGCTCATTTCTTGCCACCAAGTTAGGTTGGTGGACTTATCCGGAGATGGAAGAGATTAGAACCTGCTCTCTGTTGACTGGATTCCACCTCTGGTGGTTCGTCTTGCTTGCTCGGGTTCGAAGAACCTGAGCCGAACGCCTGGAGTTGGTACCCTCATCATGTTGAGGGCGCACTGCCGCACGAGTCTGGCGGTGATTGTTGGTGGGAGCCCTCAGGAAGGACTCCTGTTTGTTTGAATTAAGGTCCTGAGGGACCTTCTCATTCACCTCCCCAGAATAAGGGAGCTAATGGTGATTGCATTCCGGGGATAACGACCTAAAACGGTTGGAGACGGTAGTCAGAACCGCCTGCTTCTTGATCACTGGTCGTCGTTGTCCGGACAACTGATGTGAGTTGTTTACTGGGAGGTCTTGTCGAGCAGCTTCCAGAGGTGGGATGTTATCATGTTGATGGTACTCCTTAACCAGTGCATTTGATACCTAGCGTTGAAGACACTGAGTAGGTGATATTGTCCTAAGAGCGGACGACGTTCCAGCAGGAGTAGCAGCAGGGGCATTTGCAGCAGCAGTATTCACAGGTGTGAACTTGAGAGAATCCATTCTAGAAATGCAAAAGATCTTGGGAAAAGAGTGCATGTTTGATATAACAGATGTAATCAAGATAAATTTAGCCACTACATCTTTTCGATGAGAACATATGTCAATGATTGTTTTTGTTGGCCCTCTCATTGAGTTTTAAATTGGGGCCTAACAAATAGGTAAAACATCATTTTAACTTGGTTAAGGATTCATGTCGGGTTCACCATTTTTGTTTCCCTCGGAATCCGGGGATGACCACCTTGATGGGAGGTTCAAACATTCCAATCGGTTTATAATGGGTTTGTTCGTAGAACCGGAAACATCCAATGATTCCACATCTATTCGGACCTACTTTCGAAAGGTAGGTGCTCATTAGTTTGTGGACTGATGAGGCTTAGGAATTTGCATTGGTCGAGAGGATGGGAGGTCGGACTCATCACACCTTTTTTAGGGGAATTATTGTCTACTCCGGGACTCTCTTTATAGATTTAAGTTATATTCGTGAATCCTTATTACATTACTACGTATAATATGAGCTTTCATTCAGATCTGACAATCAATGATTAAATATGTAGGAAATTTAGAGAATCTTTTGTATGTTCTTCAAGGTTCTTCATCGATAGAGAATCATCTGTATTTATTAGAGATTCTTGGTCAATGGTACCCTTCGACACATTTATACAGAAGTCTCTTGGTCATTATGATGACCATACTGGTTTTTAAGCCACTCAGTGGGGCACTTGAAGTTTATAGTCATTCAAAAGGACATGGATTATTTTAGAGTTGGGATTGAAACAGTACACAGGCTACCTACGTATCCTTTTTTAGAAAAGGAATCAGAACCCATGTAGTTCGAGTAAGGGAGTATGATGTTTATGATTGATGGCTCAAAGAAGGATGTCACAATTACTTTTACACTCTAAGCTCGCGTGAGTCATGCTCGGTGTGAGAAACAAGAGGTATTGGTAAAAATTAGACAATTGTTCCATGAAAGATGCAATCATAAGAAATAATGTGGGGATTATGTATGTATGACTGCCTAGATAAATGAAGGTTAGGATTTATTTTAGGGAAGAAATCTAGGAATAGGGTCCATAAAGGTATATGTGCTTCATGGAGATTTTGAATACTCTAACTTGTGGCTTACTCCTGAAAAGGAGGCCCAAATTAGGAGAAGACTTATGATTGGGTTTTACTCCTGAAAAGGAATCCCAGATCAAAGGTAAATTAGGACTGGTTAAGAGAAATTAAGACTACGGCTTATTCCTGAAAAGGAGGCCCAGGTTAAGATATTTGAAAAATTAAGGGACTTGGGGTTTACTCTTGAAGAGGATACCCATATTTGAGACTGGGGATTAATCCTGAAAATGAGTCCCAGGTTAAGTGAATTAAGATTTGGGGCTTACTCTTGAGGAGGATGCCCAAATTAGGGGACTGGGGCTTACTCATAAGGAGGATGCCCAGATTTGGGAACTTTAAGAATTGGGGCTTACTCCTAAGGAGGATGCCCAAATTAGAGGACTTATGACTAGGGATTATTCCTGAAAAGGAGACCCAGGTTAAGTATTCTCTCATATTAAAGGATGAGGTTGAATGAATGAAATCTCAATCTTTAGTGACATAAAGATGTGTAAATCACTAGGTTTTGAGAGATATTCCACAGAATTCCTTTCAGATAAGGAAGTCAAATCAATAAATCATGCCATAAATGGCTTCGAAGAGTGTCTTGAAGACTGAATCTTGAATAGGAAAGGTGTAATGGCTTAAGAGGGGTGAAATGGGCAAGAAATGCACCCAAAAGGTAGGGGCACGCAAGTCCTGGTAGGCGCGCAGGTACTGCGTGGGCGCGCAAGTCCTGGTCGCGCAGGTATGCCTGTATGACACATGGTGTACTTGCACGACGGTTAACCAGCAGGGTAATAATTGAGCGACTCTATATTAAAGCCTTTATAATCCTCTTAATGTTCTTCCAGAATAAGGGCACGCAAGATCTATTGAAGGAGTAAGGTGGCGCGCAAGTGTGACCCTTTTCCCTTAAGGGCTGGCCACTCAGGCGCGCAAGTGTTGATGAGTTTCAACACTTAGGCCTTCCTCCCCCTATTTAGATTTTCCGTTCTAGGTAAGAAATTACATTAGAAGTGTTTCAGAAGCTTCGATAAGAGACTAGGGCACTGGGAGCTCAAATCTGAGTTTCTGGAAAAAAAATCCTCCCGAAATGGGGGGCCCACAGGGTCTATTTATAGACAAGAGAAGACCTCGGGCGGTTACCACTTAGGTCGCGCAAGTCACTTGCACGACCATAATGCGTCGTGCAAGTGGACTTGCGCGACTATGAGGAAACTTGCGCGACTTATGGGAATCTTCTCCATGTTCATTCCTTTGTCGATTTTTGGTATTTTCTTCAAACGATTAATCAATTTGTGCTAAGTCATTTCCCTTTTCCATTTTTTAGATTCTGTGATGAAAGAAGCATCAACAGTATACTTAATATATGGTCTCCCACTGATGCACCTTCTATTGTAAGTTTTTGATATATTATTGATCTTATCATATACTATATATTAATTTATGACCATAAATCATATCCATGTCTTCCTTATTAGGCTTCTCATAATACATGAGTGGTTCATCTTCACCAAAAAATCCTCCAAAACATTTCTTTTCAAAAATTTTTTAATTCAATTCTTAGTGTTTTTAAATTAATGAATCTCATACTCAAGAGACTCAATATTTTTATCTTGTTATTTAATATAATATTTAAAATTTTCAATCACCATGTATTAAACTTCATCCTTCATCTTGAGATTCACCACTTCTTTATAATTTTCCTCATTAATAGATTGATCAATTAACTCTTTCTAGAGTATATCTATCTTTTCTTCCATAATATCAATGTATTTAGTTTATTATTTTAAGATACCACTAATCTTTTAATTTTTCATTATTTGGATATCTTATTTTTCAAGATAATATTCAAGATCTAATTGAAGGTCAAAAACAACCTCTGGTTATTTCTTATCTAGGGAGAAATCCCAATTTCTTGATTTACAGGAACATAAACAACATGTTTAGATTCAAATGGTATATTATAGTTAGAATAATTCACCACATTTAATGTATATAATCTCATATTAGTGTTCTTATTATTCATTTTTATCTTCATTCATTTTTATATATGAATCCTCACCAATCATGTTCACTGGAATCTCATCTTTTCTATTTTGAAAACATTACATTATGGTTGGAATAAAATCAAGATTTATCTATATATTGTTTCTAAAAATAACTTCTAGGGTTTTCCAAATTTCATAAGAATTGGCACAATGATTAGTTTCCTTACAAACATCATTGGAAAAAAATCTATTTAGAATATTGTTTGTTCAGTAATTTTTCATTCTCTCATTGTGCTTGGTTAGTTTTGAATCTTGAAGGGTACTCCATATCCTCATTTTCTCAAGATTTTAGGAACATAATCATTTCTTATTCCCATACATAAAAGTTAGTTCGATAAAATAATGTTGGATTTATCATTGAATTCATGTACCCAAATTTAAACACAACTTATAAGGTTGAATACTAATTCTGGACATTTATCTTCATATATCACTTGTTTCAACAAGGTACACCCTAAGAGGGGGTGAATTAGGTTTATGGTTACATTAAACATTTTTTAATACTAGTAATTATATTTTAGGATATTTTTCCAATGTTGGTAGGATATATGATTAAATTATTACTCTTATAATAATAATAACTAAAATAAATATAGATATGTAAAAAAGTAAATCGTACATAGAAGACAATGATTTTACTTGGTTCATAAAAACGGGATATGTACAAGGGTCACAAACTGATGATATGTCGATATGTCAAAATACACTAGGATTCATTAGTTATATGGATAAAAATTTCCATCATTGTAACTTTATTCCAGGTTCACTGCCTTTATAATGTTTAGGGTTTAGACACTCCTCGCCTAATGACCACTACCTCTTCTTCACTTCCATGCACGACTTATTTGAAAGATCTTACATATTTTATTGAAATTTAGGTTTCTTCAATAAAAATGGAACATATTGGTCTATTTTTGTTCTACATGAGACTATAATTACATCATAAATCTAGATTTTCTGCTCTTTTTTTCTTCTCCTCCGTTGATATCTTCTTTTATGACAAATGAGAATATCTCCCCAATGAGATACTTAAGCCTTTATCTTCCATAATAGAATCTCTTAAACACATATTATTTGGATGAGGATAATTACACACTAAAATTATCTTGATTATATACTTTTCTTCAATAACTAGATGAGTCACTCAAATTATTCTTCTTCTTCTCCTTCTTCCTCTATAATAAATATATTCATGATTAATTATTTACTATTTATAGATATACAATTCTTCTCATTCACGTATAAATTACATGTATAAAAATTTCTTGATTGGGTGTCATTCTATAAAAAACTAAGTCACAAAACCTCCATCACATAACAAATATAACATAACCCTGATCGCAAGATCCTGAACATGAAATGATTGTTATTACAAGTGTATATTTCTTCATGTGATTCACTAGACCTCTTCATGATTATACAGTTGCATGAATTCATCACAGATTTACTTCATCACAAATCTTTTATTATAAAATCATTCCATAATTTCTAACATAACTCCCTTCATGCACTTCTCATGTCCATATCACATGATCTCTTCATTCTTTTTCACTCATAAATCATATATAAATTTTGAGACATATCTTTAAAAACTAGTTCATTTTCTTCTTATGATCACAAGATGTTTTCAATATTATTCAATCACTTATCTTCTCTATGCATACATGTTTTCTTGGATCAAATTTACTTATAAAATTTTATGTTCCAAAATTGTTTACGTTATCATGTAATATATAACATATTATAGGATTTTTTTTCTTATCCTATTAATTTTTCACTAACTCTAGTAATGAACATCATCTTCATATATCAGCTTCAATGATAGCTTTATCATTATTCACCATCCTCCATGATCACACCAAAATCATATTTTTAATGATGACCAAAACCATCCTTATTCCAAATACATTTATATAACTTTTCTTATCCTCTATTCCTATATTATATAACTCCATACTTTACATATTACTTCATCATCTTCCAATACATTATTCTTGATACATGACACACTAATAGACAACAAATCTAAAATAAAACAATGGTCTAGATATAATGGTACTTATATAAAATTAAACCTATTTTTTCAATAAACGTTTAGATCTATCCCATTTGAAACAATAATCAAAGCTAAAACCCTTAAAAATATTAAAATTAAGTAAAATATCTTTATAAAAAAATTGGATGGATAATTAATTTAAATGCATATATTTTTAAAATAAATATATCAAATTATCTTATGGAATCCATTGAATCTAATACTTTCAAGATTATAAATGAAACTAGTATCAATATGATTAATTTTAATTAATAATACTTTAAAAATCATAACTCTAGTGATCAAAGGAATTAAAATTGTATAAATAAAATTAAGTTCAAACCTTAATTTAAAAAACAATAATAAAAGAACTTTTATAATTTAATGTATTCTACTATGTTGGTTTTCCTCTCTTATTATAAAATTTTTAAAAAATATATTATAATAAATTAGGTGGATCTATAATTATAAATATGATACTACTATATTAAATTTATTTAAAAGTGATTTTTTATTAAAAAAACTAAATAAAATAATTCTAATATTTATTCTCCTACTTTATAAGTGTTTAGATACTCATAACTAACATAAATTCAATAATGAACTAATTATAAATCATAAAAAAAAATACATACTTTATTGTAATTAAAATATAAAATAATCGATAAAAGTCAATTAAACCATTTGACTTATATTAAAAAATGATAAAAATCCAAATTATAGGGATAATGATATCTCTCTATAAAAATCCTTTTTAGATATTCAAAATAAATAAATTTTACTAATATTTGGTATAGAAACTAAAAATTTATAATATATATCCAAGAAAACAATGATGTATTGTTATATCCACTCTGTGATGATCAAAATATATCCTAACTTTATCTTCAAAATGGTAATAATAAAAAAATCCTAAGAAAAATTCCTTGGCCATTACACTTAAAATTTTTATATTCTAAAATTAAATTTATTATAATGTTGGGAACTTATCTAATTATTGTTGACATCTCTTCAAAATTTAACATCCCAAGGTTCTTGGTATTCAAAATGAGTTTCCCTAGTCAAATAATTGTTGTATAAAAATCATGGAATCATAAACTAGAAAATTTATTGAATTATAAATAACCATGGTTATTATTTATTTTAATAGTAAAACGCTTTTCCTTTGTGTTCCAATTCAATAATGGTTTTCTTATAAACCATTCCAAGGTATCATTTAGAATTATTATAAAAATCAGGAAATATGATGTTGAAAATAATCATGAGTTTTATTATCAAATGTTATGTCAACTTATTAAAATACTTTTTCTTAAAATCTCTTAAACTATTATGTTTTGACACACCAAGGGATTTTTTAATAATTTTTCTCTCCATTTTTTCAAATTTATTGTCCTTAAACACAATATTTATTGGTCAAACATGTCATTATTTTTTTATTTCCTTATAAAATTGCCTTCTAGAATTCTTATTGATTCTATAATTATTATTTATTGCTTCAATATATTAAAATTATAAATAATTATTCAATATAAATATCAATTATTATTTAAATTCATCATAATAATTATGCACATTTTATATGTATCAACAACATATATTATTCACATTAATAAATGGTATACTATAATATAATTGATAAATCTAGAAGTTGTTACCCAAGAATTACATATCATATACAATAATATCCACATATTATTTCCTAAAATAATATATCATATTACATGATATCTATATATAAAATTACATGGTATCTATATATCATATTTTTATGATTTCCATGTTATTTTTATTTTTATAATTTACTAAAAAATTAAAATTTCTCTAAAACTTCCTAAAGTGTATCAAATAACATTAATTAGTTTTTAAAGTATATAATATTCTATTAATGTAATAAAAAATAACATATCCATGATCTGCATGGTGGGATTTGTGATGAATTCATAGTAAATAAATAACTTATTGGGTTCTTTGATGATCCATTCCTTGATCTAGAATCGTATTGATAAGAAACACTTAGTGTTAACCTAAATACTCACACCTCTATAATTTATCCACCAATTAATAGGATTACAAATCATATCTCCAAAACCTTCCTTAAAATAGTAACATCTTAGCACTATTCTTATACATGTTAAAAAAGGGATAGGAAAGATATTTATCTAGATGAGGTTAACACTATAAAATTTTGGATAATAATGTAGTGATTAATAGGCCTACATTAATATAAATCCTTTAATAAATGTAGAATACTATAAGGTTATGGTGAATTTCATAAATAATCATTGTATTATAGATTTATGTTTTAGCGTTTATAATATTCTACCATCATTATGATAACTCTCAATAATTTTTTGAATGTTTCAAGGATTAAAGTGATAGATTATACTACCATTAACATATAATCCAATGATTTTTAAACCATATTAATGGTAAATGACATGGAGGATTCAAGATATATTAATATTATATAATATATCATAGATTATAAAACATGTATCTATATAACAATAAATTATAAAATGTATTTACAATATAAACATACTCATATTATATTATATGACACGAGAAAATTTATAATATCTCATTTAGAAATAGTATATGTTGCATTCATGTTATATTATAGCATGTATTGTATGAACTAAAAGAGTTATTGAGTAAACAAAAATATAAAATAGTTATATACATTAAATTTTAAATGTGTTAAATATTCATTATAAATTATTATGTATAACATAAAATACATAAATAAATAATCTCCATAATTTTACCTTAAACATATGGTAAATGGCCTTATATCATACATTATGATAGAAGTAAAACATTTATTTTACTAAGTGATATATGTTTGTCAAAAAATTGTATTCGTCATTTCACTTTGTTTTAACATATATATTCTATAAAACATGTCATATATATAATCAAACATATTTCCTAATGGTGATGATAATATATCAAAAGTTAGTGTGCCATGTCATTAACATAAATATAAAACAATCCTTGATGTGACATATGATAAAGCATTGTTTCTATTCCAAGTCTTTAACATATCATACATATTTATTACATCCTAAAACACCATATTGAACAGTTTATTAGAAACCAAACATATATAAAATATAATACAAATGAATCACAAAAAATAATGATTGACCATAATAAGAGAAATGGTGATTTTAAATTTTAACATAAATGATGAACAAAACTCACCATAAAACTTCGATCTTCAACAAATAGTAAGTTTGATGTTGACCACTAAGAAATAACCCGCATGTTCTTACCTCCTTTCATGATCCACCTACTATGTAATCAAAAAATACTTTTATAGGATATTTCTTATCAACCAAATCAAAATAACACCACTTATGTAAAGTAAGATGGATATAAAAGTAATAAATATATGAACTTAGAATTATATTGATGGATTTAATTCTTTGAGGATTAAAACTCCCTTTATAACATTATTTTTTTAAACAAATAGCATCATGAAGTCTATAAATTTTATAATTATTTATAAATGTTTGGTAAAATTTATGTTATAAGTTATAATTTAATAACGTATACCATATCTTCATTAATATTTTAAATTTTTCAATGATTGATATAACACGTTTATATTTATACTCTACATCAGTAAATTAAATAGTTAATGAATCCTTAAATAGTAACATGGAATATATGAAATATATATAGAACATCATAAATTGATATCACAAATAACTGAATTATGTTATACCACACATATCATGGGAAATAATATACAAAATATCATTATCTATGATATATCCTTCAGTGTATATATATTCTAATATCCAACTTTTATTAATATTTTATATAAATTATACGTATTTCTCAAAAATATTTTAAATCATATATAATATTCCTTGGGTAAATATATTATGTAAACTCTCTCAGATTTTAAATAAACAACTTTATAATAAAATCATATCCTTATTCACATAGTCATATGTGTGGACCTATGGTCCATTGTACAATTAACAATGACTATGATTTCTGAATTCATAATCATACAAAAAGAGTGAAACATTGTAAAATGGAATTAATAATCAATATACAAAGGTATCTAGTGAGATATCCATCAAATAAACCTATCTTTATAAGAACTTTTCCACCAAATCTATCTCCATATATCACATGTATAGTCATAAAAGACTTATGTAGATGATATTTATTACAACCATGAGACATATAACATGTAAATATCATATAGGTAAACTCATAAATTCGTATTTTTTTTAAATATATTTACTAATATTTATTGATATTTCACATTCCATCCATCCAATTAGATTAGTAAATGACATCTTAATCATCTAACAATGACAAAACATTTCCCCAATATACCTCAAATATGGTTCCAAATATCATAACCATAATACAAGAGGATAAATACTATATTTAATAATCAAATCTCATTTCATGATAAAAAAACATACCCAAACATCCACTATTTAGCTAAATCTTTAAGACTCGAGTAATATTGGTATCAAAGTACATTGATTTATATTTAGGGTTATTTATTAACCTTCAATATTATGGATCACTATTAATTACACACCAAAAGTATATTAATAATATATGTATATGAAATTCTATGTAGTATACTAAAATAATATCAACCTAGACATCAATTCATACTTATCTATCATGAGTGAACCTTGTATCCAAATATGAAATTATAACAACACTAATCATAACACAAAATCACAACTAATGAATTTTCATGATAATAATTAATTATGGGAAAATAATATATCTATTTTAAGGGATTATTTATTATTTAACTCTCAATTAATAAATTTATTACACTCATAACTAAAAAAATTATTAAATAAGGGTTAGAAAATTCCAACAATGTGGTTCAGGTATATCTAAAGTGGTGGTGCCAAAGGGTATCCCCACATAAAATTATAACATAGTCCAGGGTTAGAGAGTCATTTCTTGATTATTTATTGAAAATTTCATATTCATTTACTTTAGATTCATTTATATCATCCTCCATGTTTCCCTCACACCAGGTTCTTTGTATCACCACATATTGGTTGATCATGTTTCTACACATACTTGTGGAATAAGTAATTGACCAATGAATAGAAAAGTTCCCAAAATGAAATAATCTAGTAATAAGGAATTTTATTTCACCTATAAACATCATTTATAATCCTAAAGTATCATACTATGTAAAGAACCGTAAAATTCAAGGGAAATTTTTTTCTAAATTTTTTTTGGGATTTTACAAGAACGCAGTTTCTGATGACGCCTGATTCCGAGGCCCGATGTGCCCGGAATTAATTTCTGAAGTTAGGCTCGGGTACATTCAGTGAACGAACGAGAGGTTTTTTCTAACTTTTGAACCGGTGCTCGGAATCAAATTCTGAGGGCACCGATGGAACCACAGCGCCGATAATTTCTTAGGAACACCTTTTCCGGAGTTGTGTTTGCTCGGGTGTGGTTTTTAATTTTTTTTTGGGGTTAAGTTAAGAAATAAAATAATGGTGGTGCGACAATTTATTTTATTTTACTTAAAGCGGCTTAACCTAAGTTAAGCGGATAATTTGGGACCCACAATATCATACCCACTTGGTAGTATATTTGAGAGGTGGGGCCCGCACGAGCCCCACCGTTTCTTTCCTTCTAAGTAACGCACCTTCACCCCCCTTTTTAATGAAGTCAACCGTGCGTTTATTCTGGTTAAGAAACGCCTCATTAAATTGGGTGGTTAAATCGTTATAATTAATTCATTGAATTAATTGTTCGTTTCGTTTCTTTTGAAATTCAAACATGTGATGTGCGTTAATAAAATAAGACAACTCTTATTTTATTTCGGTTGGAACTTGCTGCGTGGAGAGGATTTGGAGAACAGTCTTCTCCTTCCGCGAAGAACGCAAAGAACGCACCGACCTCTGACAAAGAACGCCAAGTCCTCGGAGATCTACTACGCAATGCCAGCAACGCTTCCTCCACGACGCTTCTACGCGATGCGACAATCCTCCCTCCGCAACGCTTTCTTCGGCGACGATCCTTCTCTTCCGCGATGATCCTCTTCTTCTGCGACGATTAATTCCACGATGAACTCTCGTTCGACGACAATGTTGAGGTAGTGAATTTTTTTGAGAACGATTGTATTCCCTTGATTCTTTAATTCTAAAGAAAACAAAGAACACAGATCAACTTATTATCTAGTTGATCCACGAACATTTTCCTTGCGGGTTGGGAATAATTTGTTGCGGGAAGTTGTGGGGGTTTATTTTTATTGTTGATCGTGATCTCATCTGTCACCTTTCTTGGTTTCAATTGGGCCGCCTATTATCATACTAAAGGGAGGAGGTCGGACCGCACGAACATGGCCAACCCTCCCCCCCCCCCTTGTTTGTTTGAATTTGTTGCGGCACATGAAAGGCTGTGTGGTGCCGTTGCACCGCGCGGAAACGAGAAGGAATGCGGCGAAGAAGCACAGCACCGTCGCACCGCGCCATTGAGGCCGAACGAAACCGTAGGCGGAGTCGGGGCCACGGAGGTGATTTGAAGACTCCGCAGTTTGTTGTCGAATTGAGGATCGACGGACGATGGTGAGGGGGGCTGCGAAGGTGTTTTAAAGCCGCTGCAGTAAAGGTTGGGTCCCGGGAGGACCGTTGGCGAAAGCGGCGAACAAAACGGACCACCGGAGCGCGCCCGGTGGTCCGTGGAAGACTCTGCCAGCGCACCTCGCCGGCACAGCGGCGCCGACGGCCAGAGGAGGCGGCCAGCACCGGCCGGCCGCTAGGAGACGGCGGTGCCCGACGCGCCGCCGAGAAGAGCCGTTGTGGCTGAAGCCGCGGCGGCAGGCTGCTCGTCCCACGACCGCGCGGGACCGGAGAGGGGGGACGCGGCGCTCGGCCACATCCAGTGGCAAGGGTCAACCCCACACGGGTCCGTGGTTAGCGAGGCAAGTGGGGGAAGCACCCCCACGTGTCTCAAACGCTCGGTCGGTTCGGACGAGCCTCCTGACAGGTGCGCCAGTGCGCCGCGCGGCCAGACCGGACCACCCGGGCCGGGCCGTGTAGACCGGGCCAGGCCGCACCATCCGGGCCGGACTCGGACTCGGTTCGGGCCGACCCAGGGGGTCTCGGGCCAGGTCTGACCAGGCCCGAACCCCCTATTTTCGGATTGTTTTCATTCAAACACCCATAACTTGGGCTACGGACCTCCGATCGACGCACCGTCAGTTGTGATGCGATCCTTGGATCGAGACAGCCGTTTAGGTTTATTACATTCAATGTTTCAGATAACTTTGGGTTCAGCCGGGTTTGTTCGGATACGAAACCAACCGGGCCCTCGGAGCGGAAACGCTTATATCTTGAGCTTCGGACGTCCGATTGACGTGCCGTCGACTTTGTTGGTTTCCTCATGATGAGATGTAACTTTTGGCTTACTCCGCTCGAGGTTTGGACGTCGTCGGGGTGTGGTCGGGTTGGTTCGCTCACGAAACCATCCGGACCCCTGGAACGAAAAATCCAATAACTCACAGATCGGGCGTCCGATTGATGCACCGTCTGTCTCGTTGAATTCCTCTTGATGAGACGGAACTTTTGGTATACTCCACTCGTGTTTTGAATGCAGTTGGATAGTGACCGGGTTGGATTGCACACGAATCCAACCGGGCCCCTGGAACGGAAAAGCTGATAACTTTCAGACTGGACGTCCGTTTGACGAACCGTCAGTGGCGTTGGTGATCACGTGAAGAAACGGTCCCTATGAGGATACCCTATGAGAGTTCAGGGTACAGTTGAGATATGGCCAGGTTGGTTCGCACACGAAACCAACCGGGCCTCGGGGACAAAAAGGCTAGTAACTCATAGATCGGGCGTCCGATTGACGCACCGTCTGTTGCGTTGAGACCCCTGTGACGAGGCGGTCCTTTGAGATACTTCATCATGGAAGTTTTATACACTTGAAGTATCAACCTCTAGCTCGTGGAGAGTACCCTCCCAGAGACGAGCGTGCGGAGTACGGAGACTGTGTAGCCAACTAAGACCTGACGACTGCTTGACCGACTCGACTTGGGGTGAGTCGACTAGCCCAGTGGATGGAGCACTACTTTGTTTGGGTGCAGACCCATGGTGGATGGAGCACTACCTGTGTGATAGTGCAGACCTGCGGTACTCGTCTGGAGAGTACCTCTGCAGGCTATTAGGGGGTGTACACTACTGTGTTTGGGTGGAATACCCTGGCGGGAAGCACTAATTTGTTTGGGTGGTTGGACCGCGGTACTCGACAGGAGGAGTACCTCAGCAGTCTTAGGTTAGTGAGAAGTACCTCAGAGTCATGACAGGACCACTGTACACTCCAGAGACGGGGCTCTTCAGCAGTTACGGTTTCGATAATGAAAATCCTGGTTTGATCTGAGTCTATGACCTTTGTGTTTACCTCTTGATTGAGATGGGTCACTTGATAACTTAGGTATGTGAATGGTCATATACCTGGGTAGTGGTTATCCGTTGATATCATAATCTTGTGTTTCCTCATGATTGAGATGGGTTACTTGATAACTTAGGTATATGTATGGGAATATACTTAAGTAGAGGTTATCTGATGAGATCTTCTTTGTGGTTGTCCTTGTTGGTTTTAGTGAGACGTTCAGGGTCTCGGGGTCCCTACTGAGTATCATTATACTCACCCATGCACGGGCTATGCCTGCACCTCGTTGTGTTGGTTGCAGATGACGGGCAGTGCTGACGGAGGCCGAGTGTTCGAGGACTGGATGGTACTCGGAAGTGGACCACCCGACGAGACAGTATCCGGAGGTGGGCTTCACGGCGAGACGACACTCGGAGGGGGTTGACGGGCGGGAGCATTGAGGAGATGCGCTATCTGTACCTATCCTTTAGGTAGGATCCGTGGTGGACGATCCAGGAGCTGCGCTGCCTGTACCTACCCTTCAGGTAGGATCTGAGGAGGATGACCCAGGAGCTTCTTCCTTTCTTCCAGCTGTTTGTCTTTTTCTGTTGTACTTTTGTTCAGTTGTAGCTGTATTTTCAGTTGGGTTTGTATTCTGTCCCATTTACTTTTCATCACTTTCATTGTACTTAGTGTTTTACTTTCTCTTGTACTCCGTGGTGTTTTGTTTACTTTTATAAAGGTAATACCTTCCAAGTTATCGGGATTTTACGCCTTTGGTGCTAGTCGCCAGCCCCTGGCCTATGGAAGGCGGGCTTGGGATAGTCACGGCACGGGCCCTGAGGATGGGGCGTGACAAATTGGTATCATAAGAGTCGGTTCTACCGTAGAACTTATAACTCTGATATTTTCTTTCTGTGAAGCAATAGTGTTAAGGGTACTGAGTGTGGTCTTCAGTTCAGGGATTCCAGTGTTGGTGCGGGCGACCGACGTATCCATACACCAGGACCCTAACAACTGATTTCCAACTTTGTGCATGAAAACACTGATTGCGTGTGTATTTCCAGAAGTTTTATTTAAATGTCAGCTCAAATCAGGTCAGCTCGCCAGGTATAATCATTTGACTGTGTCACGTTGTTTCTTTCAGGATGCCTTTTCACGGATGACCAGCTAGAGCCCAGAGGGATGTGCGTACTGATAGTCTTCCGAGCGACGAGGCTTCGGTACAGGTCCCTCTTGTAGTTGAGGCACCAGCAGTACTACCATACGTTGGGCCACCGATGCCACCAGCCCTAGAAGTAGGCGATGCACGCCACTTGAGCGTGCTGCATGAGTTCCAGCGCCAGAGGCCACCCAGGTTCCGGGGAGGGACGGACCCGTAGGCTGCTGAGGATTGGCTGGAGGCAGTGGTGAGAGTCTTCAGGCTAGTGGGGATGCCTGCAGACTTCATGGTGATCTTTGCTCCCAGCCTTCTTTAGGAAGCAACAGGCAGGTGGTGGAGCCACTTGTTCCAGTTTTGCGACGGGATGACCTTCACATGGGAAGACTTCGATACCTTCTTCAGGGTGGAGTTTTTTCCAGTATCTCTACACCCCGAGCATGTACAGGAGCTTCTGCCTTTGCCGTAGGGTTTTCGATCAGTAGCTGAGTCATCTATGGGTAGTAGACAGATGATAGAGAGGTTGAAGAGGACCAGAACCAGCTGTACGAGGAGCAGGAAGTGTTATGAATGGAGCAGGAAGGGTCACCTGGCACGTGACTGTCGGACTCCTCGTACAGTTGATCCACAGGCTTTGGAGGAGCCACCATGGCAGAAGCAGCGGCGGGTGCTTGAGCAATAGCCGAGTAGTAGACAAGGCAGTAGAGCTCCGGGAGTAGGTGGACAGGAGCGGAACTAGTGGATACGTCCCTTGTACTTCTAGTTCCATGTTTTTGTTGTATTCGTGTCTTTGTACTATGATCTGAAATAATAAAAAGACACTTATCTTTTTTTGCTTTCCTATCCTTTTGTTTGGTTGATGCTGAGTGGTCCCGGTTAAGACTGTTGACTAGACCCTCACTTTAGAGATTTCTACTGGAGGAGACCCAGTGACCTCACACTGATGCCGATAGTGTTACTCGACCCTTGGAGGCGAGAGTTACAGTTAGATCTCTTGGTAGTTACGTCGAGGCCTTACGATGTCATCCATGGCATGAATGCATCATTCATGTCAGGATTGACTGTATTAGGCAATGGGTGTGGTTCATCCATGGGATGAGACCGAGTTTCTCTTTTCGGCTACGGATAAATTTTAGAAGCTCTTTCAGATCGTAGGAAAAAAAGGTGAAGGCCATCCAGGAGCGGATGAAGACTGCATAGTGCAGTAAGAAATATGAAACTGGCACCAATCTTAGAGACTCGGGCATGTTAAATGTTTCAAGAAGTGGAAGCTTTAAGGAGAGATGAGTTTGTGAAGCAGTAGATGTGGAGGCAGAGCTAGTGGAGCAGCATGAGGTGGTGTAAGTTTTAACATGCTACAACCACCCACCATTGTTGTCCCCTCCAGGCTCAGGGAGCTGGAGGGCAGGGGAAGAGGGTAGTTGTGTACGGTCATGGGGAGTGACCCGATGGCTCTAAAAATGATTCAAGGGATAGTATGTGTCCACTAATAGCTTCCGTAGTAATAGACATTGCTATGAATCATTCCTTCCTTCCACGAATCTTGTCCCAGACCTAGAGTTTCCAGTAAACCATAGACTTGACCCTCACGTCTGGAGATACCTTGGGAGAAGACTCGATAATCACATTTACGCCAACAGTGTGGTCAGACCCTCGAGGTGAGAGTTTCGGTTGGAATCTCTTGGTGGCAGCGTCGAGGCCTTACGACGTTGTTTCGAGTATGGACTGGGCAATCACAGTTCATACACAAATTGACGGTATTAGGTAAAAAGGTTAAGGTTTAACTACGACATCGGGATGGGTTTTCCATGGTCGGAGAAAAGGAAACCCTAGGGAGCACAAGATAAACTCATGCACAGGAGGGTGTGACCAATCACTCTTGATTCAGTCAACCTTACCCTCATGGAAGCAGTCATTTTGAGTTTCAGTTCTAGCAGGAATTGGAGACCTCTAGAGTTCGAGGATGACGATCACGTCCTTATATGGGTCTCACCTCGATGAGGTTTACAGAGATGTTGCCAAGGCGGCATGTTATCTCCGAGGTTCAGCGGACCTTCTTAGGTCCTCAGCTGGGTAGGCGAGGTGGTTTACCATTTGACCCATCCACCTCAGTTGCACCAGGTGCACAACGATTTCCACGTATCTCAACTGAGGAGATACGTGCTCAACCCTTCGCATATCATCGACCATGGGGAGATAGACGATGGCGATGGGGTGAATTTCACGGAGGTTCGAGTGGTGATAGAGGATCGACAGGAGCAGATCCTACGAGGATGGTCGATTCCTCAGGGGCACTTTCTTTGGCAGTACGGGAACCTCCAGGTAAGCACATGGGAGCGGAAGGCTCAGATGCGTGCTCAGTACCATTTTTGTAACCCTATTTTGTGTTAATGCTTTACGAGGACGTAAAGCCCTGAGGTGGGAGTAATGTAAAGACCTGTAAAATTCAAGGGATATTTTTTTCTAAATTTTCTTTGGGATTTTACAAGAACGCAGTTTCTAACGGCGCCTAATTCCGAGGCCCGGTGTGCCCGGAATTAATTTCCGAAGTTAGGCTTGGGTACGTTCAGTGAACGAACGAGCAGGTTTTTCTAACTTTTGAACCGGTGATCGGAATTGAATTCTGAGGGAACCTATGGAACCGCAGTGCTGGTAATTTCTTAGTAACACCTTTTCTGGATTTGCATTTTCTTGGGTGTGGTTTTCAATTTTTTTGGGGTTAAGTTAAGAAATAAAATAAAGGTGGTGCGACAATTTATTTTATTTCACTTAAAGCGTCTTAACCTAAGTTAAACGGATAAGTTGGGACCCACAATATCCTACCCACTTGGTAGGATATTTGACAGGTGGGGCCCGCACGAGCCCCATAGTTTCTTTCCTTCTAAGTAACGCACCCGCTCCCCCATTTTTAATGAAGTCAACTGTGCGTTTATTCTGGTTAAGAAACGCCTCATTAAATTGGGCGGTTAAATCGTTGCAATTAATTCATTGAATTAATTGTTCGTTTTGTTTCTTTTGAAATTCAAACATGTCATGTGTGTTAATAAAATAAAACAACTCTTATTTTATTTCGGTTGGAACTTGCTGCGTGGTGAGGATTTGGAGAAAAGTCTTCTCCTTCCGTGAAGAACGCGAAGAATGCACCGACCTCCGACAAAGAACGCCAAATCCTCGGAGATCGACTACGCGACGCCAGCAACGCTTCTTCCACGACTCTTCTCTGCGACGCGACGATCCTCCCTCTGCGACACTTTCTTCCATGATGATTCTTCTCTTCCGCGACGATCCTCTTCTTCTGCGATGGTTAATTCCGTGACGAACTCTCTTTCGACGACAATGTTGAGGTAGGGAAATATTTTGAGAACAATCTTAATCCCTCGATTATTTCATTCTAAAGAAAATAAAGAACACGGATCAACTTATTATCTAGTTGATCCGCAAACATTTTCCTTAGGGTTTGGGAATAATTTGTTGCGTGAAGTTGTGGGGGTTTATTTTTATTGTTGATCGTGATCTCATCTGTCGCCTTTCTTGGTTTCAATTGGTCTTCCTGTTATCATACTAACGGGAGGAGGTCGGACCGCACGAACACGGACGACCCTCCCCCCCCCCTTTTTGTTTGAATTTGTTGCGGCACGTGGAAGGCAGCGCGGTGCCGTTGCACCACGCAGAAATGAGAAGGAACACGGCGAAGAAGCGTAGTGCTGTCGCGCCGCGCCGTTGAGGCCGAACGAAATTGCGGGCGGAGTCGGGGCCGCGGAGGCGATTCGAAGACTCCGCATTTTTTTGTCGAAGTGAGGATCGATGAACGATGGTAAGGGGGTCCATGAAGGTGTTTTGAAGCCTCCACAGCAAAGGTCGGGTCCCGGGAGGACCGTTGGCGAAAGCGGCGAGCAAAACGGACCACTGGAGCGCGTCCGGTGGTCCGCGGAAGACTCTGTCGGTGCGCCTCGCCGGCACGGCAATGCCCGGCGCGCCGCGGTGGCAGGCCGCTCGTCCCGCGACCGTGCGGGACCGGGGAGGTGGGACGTGGCGCTCGGCTGCATTTGGTGGCAAGGGGTGGCCCCACGCGGGGCCGCGGTAAGCGAGGCAAGTGGGGGCAGCCCCCCCCCCCCCCAGCGTCTCAAACGCTCGGCCGGTTCGGCCGAGCCTCCTGACCGGTGCGCCAGCGCGCCGCGCAGCCAGACAGGACCGCCCAGGCTGGGCCAGGCCGCACCCAGGCCGGGCTGGGCCGCGTAGACTAGGCCAGGCTGCACCATCCGGGCCGGGCTGACCTAGGGGGTCTCGGGCCGGGTCGGACCGGGCCCGAACCCCCTATTTTCGGATTGTTTCCGTTCAAACGCCCATAACTTGGGCTACGGACCTCCGATCGACACAACATTAGTTGAGATGCAATCCTTGGATCGATACGGTCGTTTCAGTTTATTACATTCAAGGTTTCGGAGAACATTGGGTTCGGCCGGGTTGGTTCGGATACGAAACCAACCGGGCCCTCAGAGCGGAAACGCTTATATCTTGAGCTCCGGACGTCCGATTGACGTGTCGTCGACTTTGTTGGTTTCCTCTTGATGAGACGGAACATTTTTCTTACTCCGCTCAAGGATTGGATGTTGTCGGAGTGCGGTCGGGTTGGTTCGCTCACTAAACCAACCGGACCACTGGAACGAAAAAGCCAATAACTCACAGACCGAGCGTCTGATTGACGCACTGTCTGTCACATTGAATTACTCTTTATGAGATAGAACTTTTGGCATACTACGCTTGTGTTTTGGATGCAGTTGGATAGTGACCGGGTTGGATTGCACACGAATCCAACTGGGCCCCTGGAACGGAAAAGGTGATAACTTTCAGACCGGACGTCCGTTTGACGAACCTTCAGCGGCGTTGGTGATCACGTGGAGAAACGGTCCCTATGAGTATACCCTATGAGAGTTCGGGGTACAGTTGAGATACATCTAGGATGGTTCACACACAAAACCAACCGGGCCCCGGGGATGAAAAGGATAGTAACTCACAGACCGGGCGTCCGATTGACGCGTCGTCTGTTGCATTGAGACCCCTGTGACGAGGCGGTCCTTTGAGATACTTATCGTGGATCTTTGATATACTTAGAGTATCGACCTATAGCTCGTGGAGAGGACCCAATCAGAGACGAGCGTGCAGAGTACGGAGACTGTGTAGCCGACTAAGACCTGACGACTGCTTGACCGACTCGACTTGGGGTGAGTCGACTAACCCAGTGGACGGAGCACTACTTTGTTTGGGTGCAGACCCATGGCGGATGGAGCACTACCTATGTGAAAGTGCAGACCTGCGGTACTCGTCCGGAGAGTACCTATGCAGGATATTAGGGGTGTGCACTACTGTGTTTGGGTGGCATACCCTGGCGGGAAGCACTACTGTGTTTGGGTGGCTGGCCCACGGTACTCGACAGGAGGAGTACCTCAGTAGTCTTAGGTTAGTGAGCAGTACCTCGGAGTTGTGACAGGACCACTGTACACTCTAGATACGAGGCTCTTCAGCAGTTACGGTTTTGATAATGAAAATCCTAGTTTGAGCTGAGTCTATGACCTTTGTGTTTACCTCTTGATTGAGATGGGTCACTTGATAACTTAGGTATATGTATGGGCATATACCTGGGTAGTGTTTATCCTTTGATTTCATAATCTTGTGTTTCCTCGTGATTGAGATTGGTTACTTGATAACCTAGGTATATGTATGGGAATATACTTAAGTAGAGGTTATCTGTTGAGATCTTCTTTGTGGTTATCCTTGTTGGTTTTAGTGAGACCTTTAGGGTCTTGGGGTCCCTACTGAGTATCGTTATACTCACCCATGCATGGGCTATGCCCGCACCTCATTGTGTTGGTCGCAGATGACGGGTAGTGCTGATGGAGGCCGAGTGTTTGAGGACTAGACGGTACCCGGAGGTGGACCACCCAACGAGTGAGTATCCGGAGGTGGACTTCACGGTGAGATGACACTCGGATGGGGTTGACGGGCGAGAGCATTGAGGAGCTGCACTATCTGTACCTACCCTTCAGGTAGGATCCGTGGTGGACGATCCAGGAGCTGCGCTGTCTGTACCTACCCTTCAGGTAGGATCTGAGGAGGACGACCCAGGAGCTGCTTCCTTTCTTCCAGCTTTTTGTCTTTTTCTGTTGTACTTTTGTTCAGTTGTAGCTATATTTTCAGTTGGGTTTGTATTCTGGCCCATTTACATTTCAGCACTTTCTTTGTACTTAGTGTTTTACTTCTTCTTGTACTCTGTGGTGTTTTGCTTACTTTTATAAAGGCAATGCCTTCCCAGTTATCGGGATTTTACGCCTTTGGTGCTAGTCGCCAGCCCCTGGCCTATGGAAGGTGGGCTTGGGGTAGTCACGACACAGGCCCTGAGGATGGGTCGTGACATACTAATTATGTTTAAAACACAAGGGAAGGATTTTGGGTGTTCTAAGGTATCACTTAATACTTACTGTAGTAAATGGGGAAAAAGTGCTAGTATGAGAGAAAATAATGTGCATAATTAAAAAAAATAAGTGAGAAGTGTTATAAGTGTTATAAGATAAAAATTTGTGGAGTTAGGGAAATTCCAGAATATGGTTTATTGGGAATCTAAATGATATATAATTTAAGAAAATGTGATACTTAGAAAAATGGGTTCAACCTAACTAGAAAACTCAATCAATAAAAAAGTTCATAGTCTCTATCAATAACAATAAATATTATTTAACTTAAACTCTATATATTTCAAGAAATATTTTCATACAACACTAATAAAAGAAAGTTATTAGGGTTTATTCAAAGATTAAACTATCATTTTCCCAGGAATGTTCATTCTTTCTAAATCCACGTGTTCAATCTGTCAATATATATTAGTGGGTAAAATGATTCAAAACAGTCCAAAATTTATTTTTACATATTGAGGAATCAAAAAAAGTAAATAACTTAAATGAAATAAAAATATAAAATAATAATTAATTGTAGTTTTGAAGGAATAAATCAAGAACATAAATTTATAGATAAACTAAAAAAATTTATACCCCTCAATGAATTGATCAGAGTCCATATTTTTAATCATAGGAATATCACATGAGAACAATATAATAGATATATAGAAGAAGGGAAATAAGGGAAAGTAAAAGGTTTTTTTCTACTGATATATAATCTATATCCCCCCCATTTATCTTTCATTTTATCTCTCCTTGAATCCTCTGCTCGGTCTTTCCCAGAATCTTCAGGCCTTGGACTCCTCATCTCTATGATGTCTAAGTTTCCTTATTGTTTGATTCATATCTCTATATAATTCTAATTACCCTTAAATTATGTCACCCTATGAATAAAATTGATATCAATTATTTTTCATCATAGTCATTGGTTCAATAGATCACATCCCAGGTCTCCACATATTGTTTGTCACCATTCACTGTCTTCAACATATAACAACCAAGAAAAACTCCCCCAAAAAAATTAATTGTCACACAAGATTCTTGATTTAACATTCAAAGAATCACTTTATACTGTATAGTAAATTACTAGTCACAACTCTCATAGATCTCATGTTTCCCCCTTCTGTTAATTTTTATTTACAAATATAGGTAATAATGTGTATTTTAATTCTAAATTTAAATTCGAGAAGCTTCTTTTGATCATTAAAATTTAGAAAATGGGAGGATATTATATATCTACAACTAATTGTAAATTATTTTGTGTACCATCTACATGAGAAGGTAAATGACTTCTTTGAGTTTTTAAGAAGTCTAATAATCGCACATATCAACTATACTATAGAATTTATCTTATGAAATACTTTACATGCATTTAACAAACTAGAATATTCTTATGTGTGGACTCCAATGGGAAATAAAATTATACGTATGAATATTTTTTGTAATTTCCCTAAGTATAATATGTCATTCATAACCTCATCACTAGGATAAATATTCTAACATTTGAACATATCCCTATAAAAAATAATCTTACGTATTGAATTAACTTTATAATTACATAAACTCCAGAATATGATGCATCTCTGTATAGCTAATAATTATATTACTCTCATTTTCTAGTGAAGAAAAAAACTAATATATCAAATATAATTACCAATTTTTTAACTTTTCCAAGGTAGATGTTACATAAGACTTTTCTTAATAAAAAACCCTAAAATCATGCAAATGAACATATGATATAGAATTTAAAACATAGGGATATTTATAATTCACAATGTATAATTAATCTTTCAAAAAAATAATAAACTCCAAACTTCAAAATAATAATAATAATATATTTAAAAAATAAAATCAAATATATAAACATATAACATTGGAATTGTTAAACCCAAAAAACCAAAACCCATTTTAAATCAATTTAAAATATTATTTAAATAAAAGTTCCAAAGTATATTTTCTTGTAATATATGTAAGTTATAGAAATAAAATATATCAATTAAGCACCAAAAACAAAAAAAAATCATTCATAAGTTTGATAAATAAATATTCCAACTGAGAATGATAAAATTTTAATAAATTTTAAATTAATATACATTTAGAGCCTAAAAATATAAAAATTTCATAATAAATACATGGAAAAAATGTGTTTAAAAAATACACATCAAATCCCCCCACACTTAATAAATTTATTATCTGAAATAATTTAATTAAACATATTCATTCATGGATATTTCATATAAACAATATATAATTTTAATGATAAAAAAGTGGTAATTTTTATATTTTCTTTCCCCTATGGAATAAATTAGTAAAAAATATATGTTTTATCTCTAAAAAATAATTATTTTGGTAAAACATTGGTTTCTAGTTTTGAAAATACGATCAAATTTTAATATTGTAAATAAAGTTTAATCAAACTCATTTTAAATTCAATTATTCTTAAAAACATATATTTTTCTCCATAGTGAACACACACATATAATTTATTAACTCAAAATTATTATAAAAATTTAGATATACTATTAGGTTAAATAATTAATAAGGCACATACTTAACTATATCCAAAAAAATTACACATGCAGCTTAATTATGATTAAGAGTTTATTTTTAGAACATTTGAATACAATTTTTTTAGTTTTAATGCAGTCAAGAATTTTAAATTCAATTAAAATTATAAAACATACTCACAAAATTTCTCCCAATTTTTTTTCAAGGTATAAATGACAATATGTTACCTAATTAGAATCATGAAGAAATAAAAATTATTAATCATTTGTTTTTGAAAAATAATTTCCAATCTTAAGAAAAAAATTCAACCACTAAATATGAAAATCAATTCACAAAAATAGTCAATTTTAAAAAAAGAAAATTTGAAGGATTATACAACGAAATATAGTTAAAAAAAGATAAATACCCCTCTCCACACTTAAAACACAAAATTTTCCCCAATTTTAATCTTTAAGGTAGAAGAAACACTAAAACGATTTAAATGAAAAAAATATATCACAAATCAGTAAATCAAATAAATATTGATAGGGTCATAGTATAGATCAAAATGAATATTTTATGCAACAAAAATACCAAATAATAACACATAACATGAAAAAAAATCTATCTAGCTACTTCATAAAACATTCAATTCATATGAATTATTTTCATAAAATCTCATTTTTTAAATTAATGTTCAAAAATATTTTCAACAATGTATATAAAACAGCATGTAAAATAATTATTTATCGTATAAAGACATTAGAAGAGTATGAATAATTAATGGTAATTTTCTAAAAACCAGTATATAAATAGAACTTTTAAACCAATTCTGATAAATTTATTTTTCTAAAATTTTATTAAATAGTTTCAAGTAATTAAAATAGAAACAATAGGTGATTAATTAAATAGAAACACATCCATTATAGGAGAATTTATCTTTTAAGTTCATTAACCACACTAATATTTTTTATACTTGAGAAGCCCCCTCTGGTTACCTATTTCTGGATCCTCTAAAGTAAAACCAAGTATGAATTAAATTATGGAAGTTAAATTAAAATAAATAAATATAGTTAGTAAAAAATAATTGATAGAGAATTAAGGATGATTCATCATCTAATTAATTTTAGAATTGAAATCTAATTGAGATGATGATTTGTAGGTTCTGAGATTATTCTCTCAAATAATTTTCAAAGTGGGGTGACTATTATTTATTTTAAACTAAAATATAAAACACAATAATAAAAGAAATAAATATTGAAATAAAAAAATCATGGGATTCCTCCCTTTCATTGATAAATTTATAGTTCTTATACAGAATTCCCTCAATATCAGACCAAATTATGATGTAAGGAATGGTTTTCTTTTTAGAAAACATAAAATGGGTTTTTACATTCATTTTTAGGTGAATAGTCAATAATATGGGATCTAAAACTTCTAAGGAAACAATTGAGTTCCCTAGAAGCTATCAAAAACCCCTGAAAACCTCATTTAATAAAGATAAATAACATGTTTTCAAATTTCATTGTAAAAATATTCTAATTACATACTTTTAAATTAAAGTTATATTTGAACCATTTGAAAAAAATGGTATCAAGGTATAGGGTACTTCCAAATTTTTCTCCAAACACTCAAAGATTTACTCACCAAAAACTCCATCATAGTCCATATAATTATATATGAAAAGTAATATGTTTTAAAAATTAGTTCCCTAGGGTAAACTATTAATTTTAGTTTATAATTTTTTCAGATCATTTCCATTTTTCACTATTTAATATATCCCTATTTCTTCAACTTTGTAATGAATTTCAATAAATCTTATTTCAATTTCGATATCCAGTGGAATGTTGTTTATTAAAAAATTATTAAAATTTTCTATTTCAACTTTCATTGTAACCAATTACACAATCATATGACTATCTACTTCATTTTCACATTTTAGATGTATATGATTCTCCTCTATCACAATATCACTAATTGAATCTTCTTCAAGTTTCATTTGATGAAAATATAACCACTTTGATTTTTAAAACATTAAATTTCATCTTGAGTACCCTGTAGGATTGTATCTCTAAACTCTTAAAAGAATCGGTCATTTATATATTCTCCATAAACATTATCTCTAATATGGTGGAACTTTTCTTGATTTATTCAACTGAATTTTAGAAAAATTGATGGAGAATTTTAATTTCATTACATTCTAATATATCTTCTATTGATTTCTCAATTTTTTAAACACATGTTTCTTTCAAATTTTCAGCACTAGAACACACAAAAATCACCCCAGTTATCTTATCTAAAACATTTTTATCATCCAGTTTTATTCTATCAAAGTAACAATTCATGATAAATTTTAACGATATTTTATGTTCTTATAATTTTTCAAATAATTCCTTAAACGTTTCACATGAATGAAAAATATTTATTCGTTCTGATAAGTGAAACTAATAATTCACTGATCACATATCTTGTTCTATTTAATAGTATTCAAGTCCATTTTATAGTCTCCTATTTTGTGGTTTGAGAAAATAAAATTATAAAATTATTGATTAAAAACTACATGATTAATAGAATATATTTCAGAATCATAGATTTACTTTTCTATATTTATTTTATTTTTCTTAATACACTAAGAAAGTTGACACCAAACCTTCTTTGGCAATGGTTCCAAATTTTGACCAGCTGGGTGGTTTGCATGATCATCAAAAGGTTTTTTATAAACCTACACTAACATAATAGTGAAGTGTGAAACCCAATGGAAGCGGGGTGAGTGTTAGAAGGGGTCATTTATTATTAACTATTTAAAATAGTGAAAAAATTTGTGTGTGAGTGAAAATCATGGTCATAAATAAAAATAAGGAGTAAGTAGTATTTATAATGTTATTTAAAGGGTTTTGGAGTATGATACATTCGAAAAGATGATTGCAGGGGAGTAAAAATTATTAAGACGGTGATAAAATTAGATGATCTTGAAAATTTATTCATCTTAAATAGAAAACATTGTCACTAAAAATTTTTATAATCTCTATCAAGATTTAAAACAACTATTAAACTTAAATTCAATCTCTATCGGTAAATGCATTTATATTTTAGTGAGAACATAAAGATATTGGGGTCATTAACAAATCAAATTGCAATTTACCCATAAAATTACATCATTTATAATTCTATATGATAAATATATTAATATACTAAAGTGAGTAAAATTATTCAAAAAAAATTTAAAATTTATTTTTATACATAAATACATCAAAAAAACTCAATAAATAAATTAAAAGATAAATGGACAACAAGAATATATTGTGGTTTCCATGTAATAAATTGATAACAAAAATCGATAAACAAACAAAAAATATTGTATACCCCTCATTGAATTATTCACAAGGAATGTTTTTAATCATAATAATCTCATATAACTATAACATAATTGAGATATATAATAAGAAAAATAATTTAAAGGAAAATTTTCATCTCTATCAAGATATGACCTTTGTCTCCCCCATTTATCTTTAATTTTCTATCTCCATAAAGGTCTTACTTATGCTTTAGAAAAATCTCATACCCAAAGTCCCCTCTAATATTTTTTATTCATTTCTTCTTCTTTTCTAATTTTTTTTCTCTTCAGAAGTTTGAATCCCCTCAAATGAAGTTTACCTTTGAATAAAATAGGGATCACAACTCTTTCCTCATTGTTGTTCATTAACTAACTCTCATCCCAACTCTCCACTTAGCGATAGTCACTATCCACTATCTTTTGTAGATACACATGGGAAACCAACCTAAAAATACCTTTTCCCCATAATATTATTCATTCAACATTAAAATCATCACATGATAATCTATATTATCTTCCCAGACACACCTATCATCGAGCTTGGGTTTCACCCATACTTATATTTTTATCTCTGAAGCTAGGGATTCATATGTATTTTAATTATGATTTTAAATTTTGGAAGCATTGTCAAATACTTGAAATTTTTAAAAATGATATTTTATATTAGTATCTATATATAAAATATATTATGTATCACATTTTTGAGTGCAGTGATGTCTTATCTGGATATTGACAAAGTTTGATCATCTTACGTATCAAATACTCTAGAGAATTTAACCTAATTAACGTCTTCCCTACATTTTATAAACTCTCGTATCCTTAAATATGACCTCTGGTGTAAAATAAAAGTATATATATGAAGTTTCATAATATTTGGATAAGTATATAATGTTATGAATCACCTTAGTCTAGGATAAATCTTCTTATGTATGAATATATCCCTCTAAAAACCATCTTACGTATCTATGTGACATTAAAATTCCACAAACTCTAGAATATTATGTATCTCCATAATACCAACCAGTACATTACATATCATCTGATAGTGGGGAAACATCTTATTTATCAACTCACATGTTGATTTTCTAACATTTCCAAGGAAGAATTTTACATATCACTTTTATTCATCAAAACCCATAATATTCAGTAATATTAACCTACAAGATATAATTAAACACTTTTTGAGATGTAACAATTCACAATGTATGTTTAAATGTGAGGAAAAAATAAAAAAATTAATTAGAAACATTAAAATACGAATAAAAACATGTTCCAGAAAATCATATTAAAGATATAAACATGAAACATTAAAAATAATTAACCCAAAAAACCAAAACACTTTTCAAATAACTCCGAAATACTATTTGAATGAAAGTTAAAAATTATTTGATCATAAGACATATATAAGTTAGATAAAAGAACATCTTAACATCTAAGCACCAAAAACAAATATTTTCATACATAAAATAAAATAATAACCTTTCCAATCAAGAATTATAAAAATCAAATAAATTTCCAAATAAAACAAATGTATATCCCAAAAACACAATCATTTTATAAGAAATATTTGGTAAAAATATATATAAATAGAGCCACATCATTTAATGTAGGAGGTGAAACTGATAAAACTCATTAAGGGAAGAATATTCCACTGTCCATGTATCAATCATGTGGGAAAAAGTATCCTGTAAACTGTCTAAAAGGAATGAGAAAATTCTTCAAGTATCTAAATGAAAGTCATTTTGAAAAATAATTCTAAAGGTACATGAAAAATCCAAAAAATATAATAGAATAAAGTAAGGATATACTCAATCCTCCCTCTATAATCCAATGTTTCTACTATATATAAACTATGAAAATCTTTACACCAATCCAAGTGTTATAGAGGATAACTGGTGAATACAACCAATATGCTAAGGGAACACGTGATTGATTATACAATTACTATAGAAAAGGTATATCATGAAATAAAAGTAGTGATAGTTAAAATGTTTATTCATTTAAGAATGTAAAATTTATAATTTGATTCTGGTTTTTACATTCTTATATATTATGCAAATTCTTTCGAAATATTCAAGAACCACTTCAATACATAGATTATAAGTTATAAATTAAAACAAAAGGTGGTGAAATAATTATACCTCAAGTATATAAATCATCCCAAAATAATATATTTGGTATGAATCTCTTATTAAATATAGTTATTATCCCTTTAGTGGAATACAATGCTATACTAGGCATGGACTGGTTATCCTTATATAAAGTTAATACCATTTTCTGGGAGGGGGAAATAACTTTATATATCTTGAAACATCCTCAATTATATACAAGTGAAATAAGAATTATGAATCTCATTTAGTAACAAATTCTATAATTAGGTATAATATTACATAATGAGTAAGAAAATATAGCTCAAATAATTGAGACAAAGGAAAGGATCATCCTTGAATACATACCCATTATGAGGGAATATAAGGATGTATTTCTTAAAACAATTTTTCCAGCATCCATATAACTAATAGGATTATTATATTATAGAACTTATAACCAAATCCTAGACCATATCAAAGAGTCTCAATAGAATATCCCCCATTGAACTGAAATAGTTTGAGAAAAAACTATAAGAAAACTTGAACATGTGTTTTATATACCCTAGTTCTTCTCTACGTGATTCCTTAGTCTTCTTTTCCAAAAATATAAGGATAATTTCATGTGTCTATATGTTTATTAAAATGATATTAATAAGATAAAAATATACAATAAGTATCTTATTCCATGGATTTATGACTTTCCCAATTAACTATTGGGGGATCGGTACTTCTTAAAGGTTGATCTTTGATTGGGATATCATCAATTAAAGGTAGAAAAGAAGGATATTCCCAAAAATTCCTTTCATATAAGATATACATCCTGTGAGTTTATTATGATATAATTTGTAAAACCTTAATATTTTATGATATATTTTTTAAAATAAATTTAATTTTTTCAGTAGCTTGATTTATGTGAAACACTTATTCTAAATGAATTGTGATATAGTATTAAAATATTATTATTTTATGTGGAAATTATCACTTAGCCATTTTATTGGTGGGTATGATTACGACTAACTAAATTAAGAATAATTTATGGTTTATATATTTATAAAATTATTATTTTTGGTTATTAATTAATTATAAATTAAGATTAAAATCATTTGAAATTAATGGATATGTTTTTCTAAAAAAAATGTTTTTAAGCATGAATATTTTTTTATCTTAACAAATTAGATTAATCACTATTTTTGATTTATTTTAAGGAAATTTATATATTATATATTCAATAAAATGTTTTAATATTCATATAATGTTTTATATAGGCATGGTATTGGAATAAATCTAGTTTTATGCTTAGAAATGTATTTTCCTACAAAAATGGTTTTCATCACATTTTGCACACTAATTTTGAAATAAATATATTCTAATTATAGAAATTGAATATTAAAAATTGTATTCAATATTTTAATCTGGAAGTCCAAATTTTTTAAATAGATGACTTTTACTTTTTATCAATATGTATAGTAACTATAGTAAATTTTTGTCACATCAGTAAGGGTAAAACGGGTAAAATAGTGTTATAACATTGGGATAAGGCTTTAAAATTTATCTAAAATATTAATTTTATGATTTGATGAGTTAAATTCATCCATCTACATCTGATTATATAATATATGTTCACTTATTGTGATAGTTCTTTGATTTTGACCTTTATATTAATTTAAGAAAAGAAAAAATATAAAATGTCACTCTCTTAACTTTAATATCTCCAGAATTTTTATATAAGGATAAAAAGTTAATACGTTCTGTTATAAATTTTTATTTGAAATGAAAATTATTTTTTATCATAGTAATTTATTTCTAATTTTTAGTAATTGAATAATTACATTAAATGTTGATGCAACACAGATGGATTATCTATTTAATTAATAGGGAAATATAATAAATTATATTAAAAAAATTAAAAGTAAGATTTAAGTGAATTATTGTGTTGCATAAATTTTTTAGAGACATATGAAATATTAGTTATGTGTTAAAAGAATATATTAAAATTATATCTTTGTCTTGGTTTCTTTAAAGTAAAATAAAATTAATAGTTCCAAAATTGAAATTAATGGTATTTTATAATAAATAATAATTTACTATATGATTTAAAATTAATAAAAAAATTATATTCATAAAATTTAAGGCAATATGGTTTAAAATATCGTTTTTGATTTATTTATGAGTAATATTTCCATTTATGTTAACATTATTGACCCTTTAAAATTGAAAAAATTATTTCCACTATTAAGGTCAAAATGATTAACAAATTGATTAATCAAAATATATGGTTTAAAATGACACCAAAACCTATATAAATTTAATTGGATGATGATATGTAGAAACCATGCACTTTTTAATTGAATTAATTTCCATTTTGAATCATTTTTCTTGAGAATAATGTTATTATATTTTAATCAATCAAGAAATTCCAATTATGACCTCTCCCTCTCTTATAAATGGACACTCATCTTATCTCTTCTTTACACCACATTAATCCTTCTATATTGAAACAAATACTAGAAAAAATATCTTATAAACTACCATATCCATGGTCTAGAGTATTTTTTACCCAAACAAAATTCCAACCCTAGGGTCCTTAATAGAAAATCCAAAGGATTTCTTACAAAGAAGAGGTAATCATATTAACCAATAACTTACTTTTTACTTATTTTTTTACCCTATAAATATATGGTATTTATGATAAAATAATTACTTATTTATCCTAAATATTATTAAATGTTATTATGATTATGTAACCACCTATTTTCACCCACTTTTCCATCAAATAGGAATTCAAAGTATCGCTCATGTGTACATACATATTACCATATCCACTTAACAATCTAATTAATTTTCTATTAACATTGTTCATGGATGGTTATAATTATGGATATAACTTTATATAATATATTTTAAAAATAATTTTAATTATTTAATTATAAAATCACACCAACCTTCTTACCTTACAATCAATTGGAAAATGATAATGTTACTTATGCGTGTGTGTGGACTACCACCTCTACAAGGCGATGTTATTAGTTTTTCATTCCAATTTTACTTAGATGTTAATATGTATAGATTTAATGAATATATATTAAATTTATGATATAATTATTATTTTTAAAAATGAATTATTATTTACCTTTATTTCATTCCATCCATCAAAAAATTAAAACAACGTTCATGTGTACATCCCGCCTACCATCTCCATAAACATTGTAATTCATTTCTCTAACTCTAAATTTTTTGGATTACGCTAAATATGTATTTAATTAATATATATTATATTTATATCATGATTAAAATGATATATATTATGTAACCAGTATAAAATTATAGGGACCGTAACATTTGTACTGAAATTACCATGAAGAATGAAACAGGTAACACCCTAAAAAGATGATTTAAATAAGGAATAAATAATAAATGGGTGTTGAAATGTTAAAATTGTATCATATATGATATTATAAGTATTTTCATGAATATTTTATAGAATTATAATAAATTTAAATCTATCATACATTTGGTTAGACTGCTTTCAATGAAATTAGAACTCAGGGTAAGTGATTTGTGTTTCAATCATTTTTTAATTGAGATTATTTATTCTTGAATTTATGTTGAGGAACTTTTATGGTCTTTATCTAATAAATTACATTTAATTTTATTTTATCTATTTATTTTCTAATAATACATGTTTTCATTTCATTTTCCTCTCATTAATAACTTGAGAAACCCAAAAAAAATATTTTTTATGGATTCCTAAATTTATTTCTTTCTTGGATCAAAAATAATTTTTCTTCCATAACCTTGTATTCTAAGAAAAGTTTTCAAGAATGTTTTTAATGTTATTATATGATTTTTTAAATTCATTTTACCCATTATTAAATTTTTACATAACGGTTTAAAAGGAATATTCTTTATGTTTTCCGAATGAGTTACTTTTTGACTTTTTTTATAAAGGTATAAAAGAAAAGTTTTATTTTAAATTATATGGAATTAATGGAATTTCATACCATCATGAATATTCATTACTTTGAATCATAGTTTAAAAGTTTCCAAGGTTATTTTTAAAGAAAAAAATTCAATAATATTTATTAATTTTTTAGATTTCAATGAACTGATTTCAAAGTGAAAAGGGTAGTTTCCTCAAGAAATGTTCTAAGTGATATTTTAAGGGAATATTTTTATAATATGACATACATTGATGTTACTTATGAGTTATTGATGATATGATACCATTATACAATCCTTATTATTTATTTTGATATTTTATTATTTTTATGAAAATATTTTTATAAAAATCTTTCCCATTCAATGATTTATTCTATGATTAATTGATGAAATTTTTATGATCCATATTTCTTTTACATAGCTTATATCATGATATAATTTTTGTGAAACCCATTTATTTTTCATGGTTTATGATATGACGAATATATTAGGATATTTTGGCATACATATATATTATTTTCATTATTATATGGGTGAACTTGTAATTATATATTTCTCCAATGCATTAGGTAAAGATATATATCTCATGAGATAAACTGGATTAGAATGGGGAGTAAACGCAATTTAGTAAGTGACTTTGTTGATAGTCTTGGGAGTGAACCATGAATACTATGATGGTTTTAGAAGTGAACCCAATTCACTATGATAATCATATAAATGATCCTTGATTACTATGAACATTATTTTCTAAATTTATTTTTAATCCAAAAACTTTGGTCTTTTTCCAATTTTATTATCTCATAGCTTGTGTTCTTTTATTCCATTAGTATTCATGTCTTATGAACTACCAAGATCTATTCCATGACTCAAGATTATGATATATGATATTCAGGGTATGGTTTTGAAATGTTATTATCATGTTCTCATACACTTATTTTCATGTCATGTTTAAGTGATCATTGAGATCTCCCTTGTTTACCATTATTGAGAATATGAGCTCATCCTTTCTTAAGTTTTCATTACCTATGTTGATAAGAATTGTGTTAATTTTTATATCTCTAAGAAGGGTGATAATTATGAAGAGCTTAGTGGGAGAATATGTAGTTCACTTATAAACCAGTTATTTATGTATCTAAGTTTTCAAATATACTTGACCTTTATACTTTTTGTGTGGATTATTATGTTATATAATGAATATCCATCCAATAAGATGTAATATCTATGTTTTAAAATTATGGGTCTCTATAGTTGGTATTAGAGTAACAATTGGTTACCTTTGGAAACTAGAATGAAAAATATTTAGTACAAAACTTTGGGATAATTATAAGTATATGATAACATCCTAAAGTTTTGTTAATGATCATGGATGACCATGGTTAAAAAAACGTGTTATTGATTAAAAATAATGTGTCTTGATTTAGATATTTAATAAATTATTTTTCATGATTATTTGGTTTCCCACCATGATTATTATTTATCATACTATTTTTTTATTTTATTCATTGGATTGATCCTGAAGGAATCTTATTTATTCTGAATGTGATGGAAAATTAAATGATTTACCTCATGAGAAACCAAATTTTATGGTAGATTAAATAAAAAATCTCATTGCTTTGCTTACACAACTTTCTCAAGCTATGAATCATATTGAGCATCCAAATGAGGAAAGGAGGGAACAACATTATGTTCATTCTTTAATGAGGCAACATCCACATTATTTTATTGGGTCTTCTAATCCTATATTTTTTGAGTAATGGATCAATCCCAATAAAAATAAATTTCACATTCTCCAGTGTTTTGAACATGAAAAAGTTATTTTTATCAATTGTAAGTAGAAACAGATCAACGGTAAAATCTAATCAAGAACATGAGGTAATGGAAATAATATAAATTCATAGAGTGGGATGAGTTTAAGATATTATTTTCTAGTAAATAATTTTCTTATATTATTTTTAGTAAAATGGATAAAAAATTCCTTATCTAAATAAGAATAATGATGAATCTGTTAGTACCTATGAAGAGAGGTTTACAAGACTTTTGAGGAACACATATAGAATTATTATCCAACCTAAAAGTAATGTTAAAAAATTCTTTAGTGGGTTAAAACAAATTCTTTAGAGGTAATTATCCACATCATACTTCAGTATCTATGAATAAATCTTTTGATCTACTATAAAGGTGGAAATGGAGATTATAGATACCCATCAATCTTACAGTTTTGATAAGAAAAGAATTATGGAATTCAGATGAAATTTTAAAAATTATAGAGAGAAGAATATGAGATTTAATTTATGCTCAATGTGTGGAAGGGAAAATAGTGTAAATTGTCTTAAGTGGACTGTTAATTTTTTTAAGTGTAGAAAGGAAGGTCATTGGGAAATTGAATGTCATAGTGATGGGAATAAGTTAAAAAATGATGGAGGAAAATCACCATGGAATGCACCACACACACTTTAGTGTTTCTAATTAAATAATTATGGTCATTATGATAACTAGTGCTCAAACCTGAAGTTTAATGACAATGATTAATGTTAGTAGCCACTTAATCCCATAGGCATAGGCAAATATAACCTGATCACTATTGATTATGGAATCATGATAATTAAGTTATAAAAGGTACACTTATTATTCATTATAGAACTTCTAATGTCATATTATATTTAAGATATACCCACTCTTTTATATCTAAATATTTTATAAGGGTATCATAGTACCAACTTAATGATTAGATGATAAATTAGTAGTGAAATACCCTAATGTTATGATGATTGCATCACAAGTATGTTATTATTCTCCAATTAAAGTTTGTAACCCCCTTGACTCTTGATTTTGTTAATGTATTGGTGTCCTTGAAGTATTGGTTTTCACCCCTTTACCCTTAAAAGGGGGTTTATCTAAAATCAATAAAAATTTTGGCCTTTGGTCCATTCAGTCAGTTATTGTCCCAATGGTAGAATTCAATGTTTCTATGGAAATGTATTTTATTTCTTTGCATAAACACACATCAATTTCTGAGTAAGGGGAGTCATTTTTTATATTCCAAACCAACATATGATCTTCTATTATTTTGATGATAAATATGATCTTACAATAGAAATTGAATCCATTATATGGGTATTTATGTCTATTCAAAAGGGGTTTTTATCTCAAATGGTTGGAGAGAAACTCAATATTTTTTATATGCCTACTATGTGGGAGTTTTCAAAGTCTTTCTGGAAGAGTTTCCAAATATTTAAAATAATCATGAAGTTGAGTTATCAATAAAACTCATACATAGTGATACACCTATTTTACATACTCCATATAGAATATCGCCAATTGAGATTCTGGAATTTAATAAGCAACTCCAGGATAATGTTGTTATGGGATTTATTCAGCTAAGTGTATCACATTGTGGTGCACCTATTCTTTTAGTTAATAATTAATATGGATCAATGAGACTCTAAATTTATTATTAGCAACTTAACAAGATTTCAATAAAGAATAAATATCATGTACCTCGTATTTAGGAATAATGTGATCAATTGTATGGATCTAGATATTTTTCCATTATTAATCTTTATTTTGGATATCATCAATTGAGGGTCAAGAAAAAGGATATACCAAAGATAACATTCCATACAAGATATGGTCACTATGAATATATAGTGATTCCATTTTGTCTTACTAATGGCCCCACTATCTTTATAGATATAATGGATAGAGTCTATAGAGATTAACTTGATCAGATTTTGGTTATCTTTATAGACAATATTCTTATATATTCAAAGATAAATGAAGTGAAAGAATATCAGATGAGGATTGTATTGAGTACACTAAGGAAGGATAATCTTTATGAAAATTTTATAAATTATTATTGTTGGATATAAAAAGTTTCATTTGTGAGTCACATAATCTCAAGAGAGGGTATGTCAGTGGATTCATCAAAGATGGATATTATTGAACATTAGCTCAGACCAAACACTATGACTAATATCTTTAGTTTTTTTGGTTTGGATGAATATTATCAGTTATTCATGGAGAATTTTTCACGGATATCTAATTCACTAACCAATTTAACTCAGAAGGGGTACACTTTATTTTGGGTTGATGAATGTGACAAAAATTTCAAGGAACTGAATAGAAGGTTATTATGTGCATATATACTTAAATTAACCTATATTAAATAAGGTTTTTTAATCTAGTGTGATAAATAAAATAAGGTAATATGATGTATCCTTATTCAAAATAATATGGTGATATCTTATTCCTCATGAAAATTTATGGTTCTTGAGAAAAATTACCCAACTCATGATTAGGTGTTATTTGGGGTAATTTTTTCAATTCCAGATTTGGAGGTATTATATTTATGAAGAAATTTGTGATATATATACTGATCATAAAATTTAAAGTATATATTCACTCAAAAAGAGTTTAATTTGTTTCATATAATATGGTTGTTATTGATTAAATATTGTGACTAATCAATACATTACCACCATAGGAAATCCAACAAGGCGGAAGATGCTTTAATTTAAAATGATCATGAAAGATTATCTATAATGAGGATAAAAAATATCCAATATTTCTAGATTTTATTGACACCCAAAAAACATGTCCAATAATTGACCAAATGACGAAGACTATGATCCAAAAGTTTATCTCATTTCACAGGTGTCGATCTGACTAGTCATAGATCCTGAACAGAGTTATGTATTAGTTTTTATGGTCATTTGAAGTTAGACTTTAGGAAGTGGCCAGCATGGGTTATTCTGGAATATATTATATAGTTTTTTAAAGCATTTTCCATAAAGCTTAATATTTTATGTAGCTCTATTTTGTGAATCCAAGTTCATGGAGATCCATTTTTTGGATGTTCGTTTTGCAGAGGTATGGTTTTTGGAAGTCCGTTTCATGAATTCTTGTTTGTAGAGGACCCATTCACAAAGTTTCCTAGTCGTACGGAGGTGTTATGGTAAACTTTTTAGAGTGTAAGTAAGGATTCATGAATCTCCTTTCGAGCACATACAGAGCTTTGAGGGTAAAAATTGTGTAGCGTCATCCTGATTCACTAAGCCATGTCAGTTTTCAAAGCTCATATAGCTTCATGAAGACCTCCATTCTTTATGAAACTATGGACCTTGGGCCTATAAATACCCTCTATGTCCTTATTAAAAAATAATTATCTAAGTTATAATATCACACTCTCAATTCATGAAGCTCCATATCTTCAATAGTTCACATAGATCATTCAAACATGGGTAATTCTTTATGAATTACATCATGTGATACCTTCCATATATATAGGGTAGATTTTTAGGATGTTTTTTGAAGCTCCTATTCATGAATCTCACTGTTTGTGATGATGTATATTCCTTTGGAAGCTCTAATTTTTATGAATCTCCAATGCTTCATGAAATAGTATTTTCCATAACCATTGGGTCCCTCCATTCACTGAACATACATTCATAAAGGTTGATAATATTCATGAAACACTTATTTTTGTGACCTCTCTACCTTCTCTACTTTCACTAACCCCTGTGAAAAATGGAGAGTCACGCTGTGAACATTTCAATTCGGGTCAATGACATTTTTGGTTACACCTTTATTTCCCCAACATCCACCCTCAGAATACCATAAGTGAAGATACTCTTCTAAACTCCATAAAATACCTTAATTCATCCTACTCATCTTGGTCCCATTCCTATTCCATGAGTTAATATTCTCCTCTTCGATTCCTCTAGTACCTTGAGTTGAAAGACTCCTCAAGAAACTCATGAAACCCTCATCATCTGACAAGTGATCCATATCGAACCAGAAAGGTCCATATTGCGTAAGTACCACACCAACAATTGCTAGGAATCTTTCACCACATAGTCCTCACTACATTAAATTAAAATATAGTATGCACTATATTAAAAACATAGGACGCCTCCTGTGACATGAATGATATGCTTTATGCATCAACCATAAGATTTCTCATCATGATATAACCCCTATTTGTCCTCATTGAATGACTTTAAACTATATTATACCCTAGATGGTTAGAATATAATGCCACTTGTGAAAATCACAAGATGCTTTATGTGTTAATAATGAGATTCCTCATGCGATAATCATGATATGATCACCAAATATGCACCATGGTCCTCCGTCTCAGTAGTAATCCCCAATTATATCCCATAATTAATTATCAAGTCTAGATTACCTCATGACCTGACATGTGGAAGAAACGAAGGGTAGATTTGTGTATAATCCCCACACACCATATCCTCTAACATTAAGTTAAATCCTAATATTATCTAATGTAATAGACATGGGATTACCTCTTGACCTGATATGAGGATGAAATTATAGGAATCTTAATGCATAATCCCCACACATCACATCATTTCACATGATTCTAAATTATAATATGCCCCAAGAAATGGACATGTAATTCCCCCTTGACCTGATAAGAGGAATAAATTATGGGAAAATTAATGCATAATCCCCACACATCACATCCTTTCACATGATGTTAAACTATAATCTTACCCCATGAAATGGACTTAGGATACCCTCTTGAACTAACATGATCTAGACAGGATGGGTATCTCCCATGTTTAATCCCCATTAACACCATTTATACTCCTATCATCACCTCAAGTAGCTTCCACGCATAATCCCCAAACCATCCCCCAAGACTAATCCTCTTGAGATGGGAAAATTACATGTGTAATCCTCATATTGTACCTCATTGGTTCTCCTTCCATGACATGAGTGTCTTTACTAAACAAAATTATACTTCATGGATCAGCCATATCACACGACCTTAAACTATGATATCAAACTATGTGGGGTTTGATCCATATATCCTAAATAGTGTATGTAGGATTCCTCCTTGAGGATGAATCCTAACATAGATAAACACAGGTGTGACAAATTACCTCATAGGGGAACACCTCCTGAATCCACCTCCATGGGGTGTTATGATCCATCCATTCTGGATCCCCCTCCATAAGGCATTCTGATCCATCGATAAACCCAGGTGTGACATCATTTTACACAAGGAAACACCTCTTAGATCCGCCTCTATAGGGTATTCTAATCCATTGGTAAATCCAGACATGACATCTTCCCTCCAAGAGACACACATCTAGAATCCACCTCCATGTGGAATTATAATCCATTATTAAACCCAGGTGTGATATATTCCCTCATAGGGATACAACTATCAAATCCACCTCCATAGGGAATTTTTATCTATCTATTATGGATTCAACTTCATGGGGAATTCTAATCCATTAGTAAAACCTGGTGTGAAAATTTCCCTCATAAGGACACACCTCCTAGATCCACCATCACAGGGAATTTTAATCCATCGGTAAACGCATGTGTGAAATATTACATCCTGGGGACACACTTTCTGGATATTCTTCCATGGGGTGTTTTGATCAATCCATTATTGATCTTCCTCCATGGAACATGCTGATAAATCGGTAAACCCATGATTGAAATATTACCTCCTAGGGACACATCACATAGATCCTCCTTTACAGGGTATTCTGATCCATCCATTCCAGATCTACCTCCTTAGGGTGTATTGATCCATTGGTAAACCCAAGTGTGACATATTCCTTCCTAAGGATGCACCTCCCAAATCCTATACCACTGAGCATTCAGATCCATACATTTAGAATATTCTTCCATGGAGAATTCTAATCCATCCATTCTGGATATTCCACCATAGGGAATTCAGATCGATCCATTCTGGATCATATTCCACTAGGCATTCTGATCCATTAGTAAACACAGGTGTGATATACTCCCTCTTAGGGACACACCTCCTCGATCTACCACAATTTGTTTTTATAATCCATCAATTCCAGATCAGACTCCATTTGTAATTCTGATCCAATGGTAAACTCAGGTCTGACATATTCTCTCCTAGGGACAGGCCTCCCAGATCCACCCCATGGGGAATTTTGATCCATATTTAAACCCAATTTTGACATATTCCCTCCTAAGGACACACCTTATATTTCTTCCTCAATTGGGGATTATGATCTATCCATTTTGTATCCACCTCCACAGGGTGTTTTGATCCATCGGTAAACCTAACTATGAAATATTCCCTCCTAGGGACACACCTTTTGAATCCACGTCAATGGAGAGTTTTAATCTATCCATTAAAAATATGAATCCATGGGGAATTATGATCCATTGGTAAACCCATGTGTGACATATTCTCTCATAGGAACACACCTCCCTGATCCCCCTCCATAGAATGTTAGTATCCATCCATTCCTGATTTTCCTCCACAAGGGTGTTATGATCCATCTGTAAACCTAGGTTTGACATCTTACCTCCTTGGGAAAAACCTCACAGATCTCCCTCCACAGGGAATTCTAGATCCACCTAGACAAGGTGTTCTGATCCATCGGTAAACCCAAATGTGACATCTTACCTCCAAGGGACACACCTCTCGGATCTTCCTCCACAATACATTTTGTTCTATTCATTTCAAATATTCCTCCATGTGGAGTTATGATCCATCAGCAAACCCATGTGTGACATATTCCCTCCTAGAGACACACCTCCTAAATTTGACTCTATGGTTCATTATGATCCATCCATTATAGATCTTCCTCCAATGGGTGTTCTGATCCATTAGTAAACCTAGGTGTGACATCTTCCCTCATATGGGAACACCTCCCAAATCCACCTCCCTAGAGAATTTTGATCCATCCATTCCAGATCCACCAACATAGGGTATTCTGATCCATTAGTAAACCCATGTGTGATATCTTCCCTCCTAGGTATACACCTCTCATATCCATCTCCATGGGGAATTTTGATCCATCCATTCTAGATATTCCTCCATTGATTATTCTAATCTATTGGTAATTCTAGGTGTGACATCTTTCCTCCTAGAGACACATCTTACAGATTAGCCTCCAATGGGAATTTTAATCCAAACATTACAAATATTCCTTAACAGGTCATTCTAATCGATATGTAATTCCAAGTGTGAAATATTCCCTCTTAGGGATACACTTCCCATATTTTCCTACATTGGGCATTATGATCCATCCATTCTCGATCCACCTCTATGGGGCATTTTGATTTATCAGTAAACCTAGGTGTGACATCTTCTCTCCTAGGGAAAAACCTCATGAATCCTCCTCCATGGGGCATTCAAATAAATCCATTCTATATCTTCCACCATAGCGAATTCTAATCCATCAATAAATCCAGGTGTAAAATCTTCCCTTCTAAGGATGTGCCTCTGAGATCCACCTCTATGGGGTGTTCTGATCTATCAGTAAACCCAGGTGTAACATATTCCCACATAGTGACATACCTCTTAGATCCACCTCCATGGGGAATTATGATCCATCCATTCTAGATTTTACTCCATGGGGTGTTATAATCCATCAATAAACTTCAATGTGACATCTTACCTCTTAGGGACACACCTCCCAGATCAACCTCCATGAGATGTTCTGATCCATCCATTCCTTATCTACCACCATGGAGAATTTCATTAAATCGGTAAACTCGTATGCCATATCTTCCCTCCTAGGGACACGCCTCATGAATCTGCCTCCATAGGGTGTTCTAATCCGTCAATTCTAGATCCTCCTCTAAACAGTGCTCTGATCCATCAGTAAACCCAAGTGATGCATCTTCCCTTCAAGGGAAACACCTCCCAGATCTTCCTCTATGGGGTGTTCTGATCCATCCATTTTGGATCTTCCTCCACAAGGAATTCTAATCCATCGATAAACCAAGTTATAAGATCATTCCTCCTAAGTAAACACCTACAGGATCTGCCTCTATGGGTTTTTGTGTCCCATAAATTCTAGATATGCCTCTATAAGGAATTTTTATCCATTGGTAAACCTATGTGTGATATCTTCCCTTCTAGGGAAACACCTCTCAGATCTATCTCCACGGGGTGTTTTAATCTACCATTCTGGATCTGTCTCAATGGTGTGTTTTGATCCATTGTTAAACCCAGGTGTAAAATCTTCCCTCATAGGGAAACACCTCTCAGATCTACCTCCAAAAGGATTTCTAATCCATCCATTATGGATCCCCCTTCATGGGTGGTTCTTATCCATTGGTAAACCCATTTGTTACATTTTCCCTCCTAGGGAAACACCTTCTAGATCTGCCTCTATGGGGTGTTTTGATCGATCCATTCTAGATCTACCTATATGGGGCATTTTTATCCATTGGTAAACTAAGGTGTGACATCTTCCCTACTAGGGACACACCTCCCAGATTTTCCTCTAGGTGTAATTATTATCTATCCATTATATATCCACCTATGTGGGGTGTTTTGATCCATTGATAAACACATGTGTGACATCTTATCTCATAATGAAAGATCTCTTGGATCTGCCTCTGTGGGATGTTCTAATCCATCCATTCCAAATCCACTCCATTGATCTTTATGATCCATCAATAAACCCAGTCATGACATACTATATCTTAGGGATAAACCTCCCAAATTCACCTCTATGGATTATTATGAACCACCGATAAACTCAAGTGTGACATCTTCTATCCTAGGGACACATCTATTAGATCTGTCTCCATAAGTCATTCTAATCCATCCATTCTGGATCCACAACCCATGGGTCTTCTAATCCATCCATTTTAGATCCTCCACCATGGGGAATTCTTATTTATCATTAAACCCAATTGTGATTTATTTTCTCTTAGGGAAACACCTATGAGATCCATCTCCATGAGGTTTTATGATCTATGCATTTAAGATTCGCCTCCTTGGGGCATTCCTATCCATTGGTAAACTTATGTGTGACATTTTACCTCATAAGGGAAGACCTCCGAGATCCACCTCCATTAGGTGTTATAATCCATCCATTCTAGATATTCCTATATGATGTATTCAATCCATTGATAAATCCAGGTGTGATATCTTCCCTCCAAGGGACATACCTCCCATATCCACCCACATGGGGAGTTCTAATCCATCCATTCTAGATCCTCCTTCACAGGTAATTCTAATCCATTGTTAAACCTGGGTGTGACATCTTCCATCCTAGGGAAATATCTCCCAGATCTACCTCCATAGGTAATTATGATTCATACATTCCATATCCCCCTCCAGTAGGAATTATAATCCATCGGTAAACCTAGGTGTGACATTTTCCCTCCCAAGTAAACACATCATGAATCCTCATCCATGGATCACTATGGTCCAAACATTTCAGATCATCCTCCATGGGGAATTATAATCTATTGGTAAACCCAAGTGTGACATCTTCCCACCTAGGGACACACCTCCCAGATCTTTGTTTATGAGGAGTTCTGATCTATCCATTCCATATCCACCTTCATGGGGAATTCTGATCCATCAACAAAACCAGGTCTGACATCTTCCCTCCTAGGGACACACCTCTCAGATCTAACTCTATCGGGAATTCTAATCCTTCGACTCCATATATACCTCTAAGGGGAATTTTTATCCATCAGTAAACCCATTTGTGACATATTACCTTCTTGGGACACACCTCCTAGATCCAAAACCACGGGGAGTTCAAATCCTTCCATTCTGAATCTTCCTCATTGAGGTATTCAGATTATTTAGTAAAGCTAGTTGTGATATCTTACATCCTAGGGACACACCACCTGGATCCTCTTCTATTAGGAGTTATAATCCATCCATTCTAGATCTACCTCTATGGAATATTCTGATCCATTGGTAAACCTAGGTGTGGAATCTTCCCTCCTAATTACACACCACCTAGAATTTTCTCTATGGGGTGTTTTGGTCCATCCATTCTGGATCTTCCCCCATGGGGAATTATCATCCATCAATAAAAACATGTGTAACATATTCCCTTCAATGAAAAAAAATCCCAGATCTATCTCTATGGATAATTATGTTCCATTCCAATCATCCATGTGTAATATCTTCCCCCTTAGGGATGCACCTACTTCATCTACCTCAATAGGGTATTCTGATTAACTTAGATATCCCTACAAGATGTTAACCTTATTCCCATCTCCACAATATGTTAAACTCATGCCTTGATCCGTCGCAATAGAATGTTTTGATCAATCTCCTCAAGATTTTAAACTCATTCCTAGTTCTATAATACCTACCTCGTGCAATAAACATGGGAATCCTAAGGAAAAAGGCCTCAGAATATATACTCCCTTAAAATCAAATACCTTATGATAGATATAGAATTCCTTTGGTTCTATGCCAAATATGCCTAAAAAATGAGAATCTCTTCATAATAAGAAGATTTTATAGGTTTCCAACACACCCAACATCCATAGATACCCAAACATGCATGAATTTACTTTCTAATCCAATGAATGGTTGCTTCTCTGTTGAGATAGAAGCATCATAATTAACTTGTTTCCTCATCGAAATGGAACAATGAACGAGTTTCAAGAACATGACTCATGTCTATGAGGGAGACCCTGACTTGGTGTGGATCTCCAAGGATGAATCCAAGAAATGAGGAACCAACGTCCAACCATCTCATTTCGATCAAGGAGCCAACATCACCAACCACAGTGGTGGGAGTCTCCCTCCTTTGGAAATCAGGAGTGCGGGGAAAGAAATGAACATCACTATAATGATTTGTTCCCAAGCTATGAGATAATCAGAAACATTTTCAAAGGATAGATCTTGAAATATTTAATTTAAGGGATAAATCTTATCATGATTAAATGAATTTTCAACCCTCTATCCAAGTGAAGATTAAAGAGGCATAGAAGGAAGATATAGAGTTGAAAAAGAAGGTGAGAAATGTTTTTATGTTCAAAATTGATTGTGATAGAATATTAAGGTTTATAAAATGTGTATGTATTCTTTCCATATCATATTTGAAGAAGGATCTATTGGATGAGCCTCATGGTTCTTCATTATCTATTCATCAAGGAATTATAAAGATTTGTATATATCTTAAAGTGTATTTCTAGTGGTAAATCATGAAGAGATATATTGAAGAATATATATCTTGGTGATTAGTATATCATAAAGTTAATTCTAATAAATATAATTATAAGGGGATTTTATAACCATTATCCATACCAAAATGGAAATGGGAAAATAATTCCATATATTTTTTCATCGGACTCCAAAAAATTTCTAAAGAAAATTATTCTATTTGGGTTATATCCAATTTTCATAAAAATTCAACACATTTCATTTCTATCAAAGAAAGATTTCTCTCTTTATCACCTTGCTAGAATTTATATTATGGATGGGGTAATTTTATATGGAATACCACATTCTATTGTATCCAATTGGGATCCAAGGTTTACCTTGAAGTTATAGAAAATTCTTTAAAAACCCTGGATTAAAAGTTCTGTTTCAGTTCAACTTATCATCCTCAAAAAGACAGTTGTTTTTAGAGAGCCATTATAACACTAGAAGATATGTTGAGATCTTTTTAGATGGACTATAAAAGTATTTGGGATCAATACATTCTTTTAGTTGAGTTTTATTACAGCAATAGCTTTCACTTGATCATTCTGGTGGCTCCTTAGGAATCCCTATAAGGAATGAAGTGTATAAATCCTACATATTGGGGTCATATTGGATAAAAAAAATATTGGGACATTACCTAGATGAATAAATGGAATATAAATTTATATCCATTCAACAGAACATCAAGATATCTCATAGTCAATAGAAATGTTATACTGATAATCGTCGATGAGATTTGGAGTTCGAATTTGTGAGAAGGTGTTTCTAAAAATTAATCCATGGAAGAAGGATATGATATTTGGAAACAAATAAATGTTAATAACTAGGTATATTTATCCCTTTTATATTCTTTATTAACTATATATGGTATCTTATCACTTGGTTCTTCCACCAAACCTTTTTCAAGTTCATGATGTATTCAATGTATCTCTCATGAGGAAGTACAGACATGATCATTTACTTGTGTTGAACTCAGTGGTTTTAATTTTGGGGAAATATATTTTCTATAAAGATTAATCAATTTTAATATTTGAACATAGAGATAAAGTTTTGTGGAAAAATACTACTCGTTTTTCTAATGTTCTCTGTAAGAATTAAATATTCAAAGAAGCCACTTTGGAACCTGGGGATGTAATGAAATAGTGATATCCAAGTTTTTTTAAAACAGGGTCAAAAAATTTCAAGGTAAAAATTCATTTTAAGTGGGGTAGAATATAACTACCTTATATTTTATGACATATTTATTTTTAAATAAATTTAATTTCTTTGATATCTTGATTTACATTCAACCCTTAGTTTAAACAAACTCTGATATACTATTAAAATATTATTATTTAATGTGCTCGTTATCGCCCAATCCGTTGGATTGGAGAGTAAGAATAGGAATGAATATCTTTAAAAAATATGGTTCACATATGTATAAAATTAATTCATTGTTTATTAATTAATTATAAATTCAAATAATAATCCTTTTACAATAATTGATTTTTTCAAACTGTTTTAATGCGTCCAATGATTTTTATCTTATTAAGTTAAATTTATCACTATTAGTGTTTTATTTTAGTGAAATTTATATATTATATATCAAATAAAATGTTTTAACATTCTTATAATGTTTATTATATAAATAAGATAAAAATTAATCTATTTTTATGCATAAAAATTTATTTTTTCTAAAAAAACGATTTTCATCACGTTTTGCACACTTATTTTAAAATAAATTTTTATCACTTATAGAAATTGAATCTTGAAATATGTATTAAATATTTTAAATAATTATAAAAATAGTTTTTAAATATATTCCTTTTATTTTTTTTCAACAAGAATAGTAACCACATAAATTTTTTATCACCTTTGTAAGGGTAAAACTAGTAAAATAAGGATAAAACTTTCGAATAAGTCTTTAAAATTTATCAAACAGTTTAATTTTAGTATTTTATGAATGTATTTCATCCATGTGTATCCAATTCTCTAATATATAGTCACTTGTTTCGATATTTATTTTAATTTTACCTTTATATTAATTTAAGAAAAGAATAAATCCAAAATGTTACTCTCTTGACTTTAATATCTGAAAAAAATTACATAAGGATAAAAAGAGGATAAGATTGGTTATAAATGTTTATTTAAAGTATAAATTAATTATTTTTATAATATTAATTCATTTATAATTTTTAGTTATTGAATATTTACCTTAAATGCTAACGCAACAATGACATAGTATTTATTCAATTAATAGAGAAATAAAATAAATGATTTTAAAAATATTAAAAATAAAAAAATTTAACTGAGTTATTGTTGAAGTGCCCAGATCAGTGTGAATCACTGAGAGGGGGAGGGGTGAATCAGTGATCCCTTAAAACTTTTTACTAATTGATTCTTTATCAATTAAACCTCTATGGTTGGTTAAAGCCTTGATCCACTCTTCTTGTATCTCTCACCTTTCCACGAATGATGCAGTAAATGTAAAGGCACTAGACACAAGGATTTACAAGGTTCGGCACCAAAGGCCTACGTCCTTGCCATGTTGGTTATACGCCCCAACATGGTTTCTCCATTATAATCGGTTAGTATTACAATGGTCGATACAGAGTCCCACTGTATCTCTCCTAAGTCCCACAGGAGGGTCTTTATACTGCGTCCCACAGTGTTACCAGAGTCCCACTGGCCTGCTCCAGAATCCCACTGAAGACTTCTTCTCCCTGAGTCCCACAGGGTCTTCTCTTGGCTCCTCGAGTCACACGAGTAGCTCTTCTCCTCTTTTCAGCTCTTCAAGTGACTTCAGCATCCTGGGATAAAGGCTGCTGGCCTTGCTCTGTACCTCTGCTCACTTGTGATGAACAGGTCTTCTCGTATTGCTCAGGATTTATCTCCTTCTTCTAAGGATGACCCGGCTTCTCTCCAACTACTGAATACTCATACAAATAATATCTTTAACTTCAGTCTGGTCCAGTCTCTCAGCAATTCAACTTCATGCACTGAATTCATGGAAACTCTGATTCTTCAAGATCTTCTGGTCTTGGACTTCTCAATTGCACACAACCTGATTTATCTTTTTTCACGTGTGCATGTGCATGCATGCATGCATGCACTTCCCTTCTTCTTCTCTTGGTGCAATAAACCCACAAAGGGTGTAATCACTTCAAGCACACACACCTTCTTCTTGTCCTTCACACATTTTTTTCCTTTTGATTACACACTTAAATGTGTGTTATACTTTGTGTGAGTCTTCTACTTCTTCTAAGTGTGTTCACACCACTTAGTGCACACACATAGGTTCGGCCAACTTGTTTCTTGTTTGCACACACACACTCAAGGTGTGTTCTTCAATTTGCATACACAAGGTTCTTCCACTTTTCACACAACTAGGTGTGGTCTTTGGCCTTATTCACTTACACACACTTGGCTACGGCCTATTCCACTTGCACACACTTCCTCTCGGCCTTTTTTCACTTCACACACAATGTGTGGTCTTCTTAGCACTTGGAACACACTTAAATGTCCATAGGGTGTTCTTGTTCTTCAAAATGTGCACACACAAGGTTTAAGTCTGCTCTCTCACTTCCACACACAACCAAGCCTCGGGTTCTTCCTCTTCAATTTGCACACACACACTAAGTGTATTTGTCTCAATATACCCGAACTCAAACTAGGCGCGCAAGGAGGTGTGGCCTTATTCTTGTCTTCAAATGCCGCGTAGGCTCAAGTGTGCAAGGGTGCAACACTGCCGCGGGTGCTTCTGTCGCGCAAGCCTCAACGAACCACGAAGGCGCGCAGGTGATGCAGCTCGGCTCCTTCCTGTCGCGCAAGGGATGCGCGCAGGGTCTCCTCCAACTTCTTTTGCGCAAATATGCGCAGAAGGGACTTCACGAAGCCAAGGGTGGCTTCGGGCTGCTTCATCGCGCAAGTGGGTTGCGCGGAGCTCCAAACTTCACGAGGCACAAAAGGCTCTCACGGGACTTCAAATATTCAAAGGATCAGCAAGAAAAAACGAGAGTTCAGCCTCTCTTTTTATAGGCAGTAGAAGCCTCTATCCTCCGCGTGAGATATCTTTCGAAACCCCGAAGATTTCGGTTCTTTAAAAAAAAATTCAAATCTCGTTTCTCATCTGTTTCACGCGGGTTCTCTCTTATTTTTATTTTCCTCCTTTTCTTTCACCTCTACGTGCATGGAACGTGTGCATGCCTCTGTTTAGGCCCATGCATGCAAAGCACGAACACCACATGGCCTCGGCACCTTCGGTTTGCCTTCGGCCAAATCTCAAATTCTTCTTCTCATCGCATGCAAACTCATATTTATACATGAATGTGTTCGTAGAGGCTAGACGATCACCATGGATGTCTCGGTTTGCTCGGAGGTGGCCGGGAACTCAAAAACCGTGCTCGGGTTGCTCCTGGTTCGACAGAGGCACGCGGGGAGGCTCGGGCAAGCTCGAGGTAGTGGACGACTCCTCAACCGTCGGATCCAGAGTTTGAAAAACATCGGACGGCTGGATAAGATCGCGGCGCGCGGCAGATGAATCGTGCGGCGCAGATCAAGTGCGAGATCGCTCGGACGGCTGAGATTTGCTCCCGGTGAAATTTCTGCGTCCCACATCGAAACGCCAAGCGGTTTTGTCGCGGTTTATCACCCTGGCGCTGCCTCAACCCCTCGATTGAACTTCCAACCTCCACAGTGCCGCCCCGCACCGTGTTCTCTGCGGGCGCGCTCTTGCGCCCACCCCTGCCACTCGGGCGCTCTATGCGCCCGCCATGCGTGCCTTCGGGCGCGCGCGCTGTGCGGGCTTCACCACCGCGTAGCTCGGGGCTTATACACGGCCCCGCCCTTCTGCCTCAGGGAGCGCCTTGGCCTTGAGGGTTCCCCATGGGCGTGGCGCCTTAGGCCCATATGTGCCTTGGGTGATCCCTCGGCTGGCCTCCTTGGTGGCCATATTTTTTGCTAGTGTAAAACACTAAGTAACTTTGTATAAAAACAAAGTACCAAGTGTAATATGCCAAATGCCACTTATCCCTTCTTCATTTCTTCTCTTCTCTTCTTCTTAAGAATTCCACAAATGTCCTCAACATTTAATCATTACTTAGGAATGGAATTCCCAAAGGTTCTTCATCAACCGAACTCCTGAATCACTTAAATTCTTCAATGTGCTTCATTGATCTAATCAGAGATCAATTGGATCTTCTTCTAATTCTCATGCACTAAGTGATAGTGCATGGACTTCTTCAGCTCACTTCATCCACTTAGGAGGTGTGGATGGATCACTTTCAACTCCTCATGCATTTTCACTACAATGCATGGTCTTCTAATCATGTTGTGACATTGTATCTACTTGATACAAGTTCTTGGAACTTTAAGAACAGCTCAACAATCGTCTGATTTAATGATTCTCCATCATCATTCATTCTTCAAGTGTTGTCACTTAGTATCATCTTGATACAAGTATTGAAACATTAAGATCAGTTCAACAATCGTCTGATATTCATAGAGAATGTTTCAACCACAACATCCTATGTCACTTAGTGAATCTCCTAAGTGACATGCATCTTTATGTTCCATGGCCATTCTCCATTCATCACCATCACCATCACATCCTTTGTCATTCACATATTGAACCTTCTTGACATCCATCCATTCATTCCTTGACAACAACATACCTCATTGACAACAAATGCAACACAGTGCACTTCAATTGTGTTCCAAATTTTTTTTTGATAAATATGAAATATTCAGGATTTGTTAAAAAGACTATATTTTAATTCCATCTTTTCCTTTGTGACTTTAAATTCAAAAATTAATAGTTCCAAAATTGACAATAATGACATTTTATAATAAATAATGTTTTATTAAATGATTTAAAATTCATAAAAATATTATACTCATAAAATTTAATGGAATGTGGTTGATAATATCAACCATTTTCCATTTATGGGTAATTTTTTAATTTATTATAACATTATTAACAATTTAATATTCAAATAGTTCTTATTGTGATTAAGGTGAAAATTATTAATAAAGGAGTTAATAAAAAATATAAGGCTTAAAATGAAACCAAAACGATTTTAAATTTAATTGTATGATATAATTTAGATCATATTCTCTTTTTATTTGAATTCATGTCCCTTTGGAAGCATTTTTCCTGAGAATGAATTTATTATATTTTAATCCTTTAAGAAATTCCAATCATTTCTATTACCTCCCTTATAAAAGGACACCCTCCTTTATATTGTTTACCCCACTTAGATCCTTATATCTTGAACAAAATCTAGAAAAATATGTTATAAACTTTCATATACATATTATATATGTGATGGTTCTCCCAAAATACCAACCCCATGGTTCTTAAGAGGAGATCCCAAAAACAAATTCAAGAGGTAATCGCCGTAACTAATCACTTTCTTTTTTTACTTATTCATTTACCTATTATAAATATATGGTATTTATCATAAAATAATAAATTAATTATAATAAATATGGTGAGATTTTATTATTTTTATTTTGAATTCACCATTATTCGTCATATTTTCTATCAAATAGGAATTGAAAGTATTGCTCATGCGTACATACAACTTACCGTCTCCACATAGAAATATAAATAATATTCTATCACAATATTTCATGTATAGTTATTATGATGAATGTCATATTAATATAATATATATATGACATAATTATACTTTTTAAATTATAATCTAACATCTACCTTATTACCTTGCAATCTATTGGAAAATGGTAACGTGGCTCATGCATACGTGTAGACTACCACCTTCACGAATTGATGGGATTGGTTTTTTATTTCTGTTTTAATTAGATGGTAATAAGGATATATTTAATGTATATATATGACATAATAATAACTATTTAAATATGAATTATTTTATACCTATATTTTGATACATCTTTAAAAAAATTAAAATAATATTCATGTGTATATATGACCTACCATCTCCATGAATAATTTAATTCATTTTCCATTATATAAAATTTATGGATGAAACTAAATATGTATTTAATGAATATATATGATATTTATATTATGATAAACTTTATATATATGTTTTTACATAATAAAATTACAGGGATTATAACTTTAAAATTGAAATTCTCATGAAGAACAAAACAATTAACACCCTGAAACAATGATTTTAATAATGAACAATTAATAAATGGGGGTAAAAAATTTAAAATTTAATCATATATTATATTATAATTATTTTCATATCTCTTTTAAATAATGAAAATATATAAAAATTTATTATACAGGAAGTTATAGTTCCTTTGAAGCAAGTGGAACTCAGGGTAAGTGATTTATATTTCAATCCTATTTTAATCAGGATTATTTATAATTGAATTTACATTTAGGATATTATATGATCATTATGTAATAAATAAATTCAATTTTATTATACTCTATTCATTCCATGATAATAAATTTTTTCATTTCATCTTCTTCTCTTTAAGAACTCAATATACCAAAATATTATTTTTTTAAGGAAACCAGACTTTATTTCTTTCTTTGATCAAAAATACTTATTATTCCATATCTATGTTTTATAAAATAATGTATTATATAATGATTTTAATATTAGTATATGATTTTTAAATTCATTTCTCTCCATGATTTAATTTTTACAAAAAAAATTAAAAGTAAACTTCTTTAGGTTTTACAAATGATGTACTTTTTGAATTTTTTTATAAAGTTATGAAAGGGATGTTTTATTTTAATTAATATGACATTAATATAATTTTTTGTTGAAATGGACACTCAATACATTTAATCTTAATTTACAAGTTTTCAATTATGTTCTAAAATAAAAAAATTCCGATATGATTTTTAAATTTTAATATTTTAAATAAGTGATTTCAGAGTGAAAAGGGTATTTTCCTAAAAAAATATTCCAAGGGATATTTTGAGGGAATTTTCATCAAAAATGACATATTTTGATGTTACTTATGCTTTGATATGTATATTTTCTAATGATACCATCCTTATTATTTATTTAGATGGTTTATTATTATTATTAAAATATTTTTATGAAACTTGTTAATTTTTCATGGGTTATGTTGTGATGAATTGATGAAATATTTATGAAACCTGTTTATTTACCATGTGTTATGCGATAATAAAATGTTTATGAAACCTGTTTATTTTTCAAGTGTTATGATATGATGAATATTTTATGATCTTATGGTACAAATATGTATTATTTTTATTATCTGATGGGTGGTCCTAGAATTATATATCCCTCCAATGCATTGGGTAAATATGGATATATCATGAGATAAATAGGATTGGAATGATGAGTGAAATAAGTTCAGTATGGGAATATATTCATTTTGATATTACTGAGAGTGATCCTTGACTACTATGATGTTTTGGGGAGTAAAATTATTCCATTATGATATTCTTGGAAATAAGCCATTAATTATTAGGAAATAATTTTCTATGCTTATTTGTATGCCACAAACTTATGTATTATACCAATGTTATGATCTCATAGAACATGTTCTTTAATTCCTTTAGGATTCGTGTCTTATGAACTACCAATAATTATTATGTGACTCAAGATTATGATCTATGATATACAGGGTATACTTTTCAAATGTTATTCCCATATTCTCATACCCTTATTCTCATAATATATTTCAATTATCATTGATATCTCCCTTGTTTACCCGTACTGATAATATGACCTCACCCTTTCTTAAGTTTTTTTCCTTGGGTTATGAAGAAAATTATTATGTATGATATGTATAATAAGGGTGAAAGTTATGAATAAAATAGTGGGAGATGATGTAGTTCATTATGAACCAGTTGTTTATGTATCCATGTTTAAAAAAGATATTAGACCTCTAAAATTATGGCATGAATCATTTTGGTATGTAATTAATATCCATCTAATAATATGTAATATCTATGTATGAAAATTATCGGAAAAATTTTCCATTTTAAATAAATAATTCTACATTAATTTTCATATACCTAATGAATAATGTATTTATAGGTCATATAAAAGAATTTATGATGGTATTTATAGAATATATTCCCATATATTCCAAAATTAAGGAATATCAAGTACAATATTTGATTATTGTGACAAATACTTTTTGAAATGAGAAGTTATATGTTGAGTATAGTAAATGTGACTTCTGGATAGATCAAGTTACATTCTTGGGAAATGTGATCACAAGAAAAGGGATGTATGTAGATCCTTCAAAGACAAAGGTAGTTAATAAATGACCCAAACCAAAAAAAATTATGGATATCTATAGTTTTTTCATATTTATTGGGTACTATAAATGTTTTTTGAGAAAATTATCATAGTATTAAAACCCATTAAATAAGATAACTCAAAAAGTAGTCAATTTTTCTAGATAAAAGAATGTAAAGGGAACTTTAATGAGCTAAATAAGAGCCAAGTCATAGAAACTGATTCACACTATCCTCAAGTTATAAATTATTTTTGATATAATATAATGCTTCAAAGAATTTATTGGGTTGTGTACTCATTAAAATGATAAATTGATAGCCTCTACCTCAATATAGTTAAATGTACCTGATCAAAATTATTCAACCCATGATTGGGATTTGGTATTAGTAATCTTTTTAATAAATATTTGGAGGCATTTTCTGTATGGATAAAATAGTAACATATATATTGATTATAAAAATATAAATTATATATTCATATATAAGGAGATTATAATGTTAAGATTAAGATAGTTATAGCTGATCAAAGTTAATGATTTATCAATATATTAACATATTAGAAAAGAAAATAAATTAGTATATTCTCTGAGTAGAAAAGATCCTGAAACTTTATCATTGATGAGGATTTAAAAGGATCCAATATTCTTAGACGTGAAAAGGATATACAGGTGAATCATAATGTAAGTTAAAACATCTTAACTTTATCAATTCATTACTCAACCATTTATATTAGATAATATTTTGGTGTCATAAATTGATAATAGGGAGATATAAAAGAATATGGAAGAAATAAGGAAAAGAAAATATTATAGTTTGACATTAATAAATATTGATCTATTATATTAAGGGCATAATCATGTGTACCATCTGATATTTAGTTAAAGAAGGTTATATTAAAAGATTCGCATATATCATCATTCTCTTTCCACCCAGGGGGGGATATGTATAGATATCTCTAAGAGTTTTATGGTGTGATAATATAAATAAGTATATTACTAAATATACATGGTATGCCAACAAGTTATGTCAAAATAGAATAATTCCAAGGTGATTTATCCATTACTCATACCAATATTTAAAGAGGAGAACATTACCATGTACTTTTTCATAGGTCTTCTAAAGTAAACAATGTTATATGGGTTATGGAGGATCATCATAAAAATACAGCTCAATTAATCACCATTTGGGAAAACTAATCACTCAATAAACTAGTTAATATATATATCAAATAAGTATTGGGATACATAGAACACCATTATTGATTATATCTGATTGAGATCTGGGATTCACCTCAATGTTTTGGAAGATTATTTAAAAGGTATTGAAAATAAAGTTGAAATTTAGTATGGTATATCACCCTCAGATGTATTATTAATTTTAAAGTATGATTCAAGATCTATAGGAAATATTCAGAGGTTACTCTATGTAATTTTTAATAGTATGTGCTCAATATTTTTATTTGGTTAAGTTCTTATACAACAATAGATTCAACTAAAAAAATTATATGTATCCATATAAATATCTTTCCAGGAGGAAATTTTTAACTACAATATGATACAATAAAGTTGGATAAAGTATGTTATTGGGACTAGACCTAGTATAATAGATGATAGGGAAGTTATAATCCATTCTGTAACACGTTAAAGTTACACAAATTCAATCAAATATCTTTGTGTACAATCATCAACATGACCTGTAGTTTGAGATTATGGATATAGTATTTCTTTTCAAATTTTCATAGAATAGGGTTATAAGGTTTAGGAAGAAGGTAAAGATAATTCTTAAGAACATATTCCCATTTTAGAATATTAATCATATTGGAGTTGTGGCCTATCAACATTAACTTCCAACAAAACTATATCAAGTACATAATGTATTCTTTGTATCCCTATTGAGGAAGTAGACACACGATCTCTCACATGTACTCAATCCAAAGGTTGTATTGTTGTAGTATGATATGTATTATTCAGAGTAGTATGTGTAAATATTATACTATAAATATAAATTACTATGAAACAATACCACTCATATTATCAAATTGATATGGTGAAATAATAAGTATGAAGAGTCAGCAACATGGGATCCTAAAGCTGTAATGAAACAAAATTACTCTCATATATTTTCATTTTAGGATTTGAGTATAAATTTCATGGGTATAATTTTTTAAGTTTAGAACAAATTAAAAATCCAAAATTTTTTAAATATAAAAAATTACCTTCATTAGATATATGTGTATTATATTTCTGTATACTGTATTAATACGACCCAAAACCACACTTCTGAGACCAGTGTTAAAAACATATACTTCATGTACCGGTATTAATACCATCTAAAATGACCAAAAAATACTTAAAAAATTTTTTATATCATCTCATTATTTATGCATTACATATCATAATAATATTACAACCTCATAACCAAAAGGTTTAGAGTCATTTGATATTAGATAATAAAAATATTATTACACATTATTTCTTCAAAATCTCCCACAAAGAATATTTATACAGGACTTCCTTCCAAATATAGTAATATAAATGATTATATGGGGATAAGGAAAAAAATAAGGGGTGAGATCAAATTCTAAGTAATGGAAAAAACCTAACAACATGTCATCAATAGTTAATTAATAAACATGAGATAACATGAAAATGAGAGAAACATTGGATTAAAAATACCATAGAGCAATAAGAGTTATCTAAAATGCATTTTTGAGTTGAATAAAATCTCAAATAACGAAACATATAACATGTTTATAAGGTGAATAAGAATGAAAAATTCATCATGAACCATAAATAATAACATAGGCATATAATATAGAAGTGTATTGAAGAAATAATCACATAAATCCTAACAGAATGGATAAAATCACTAGATGTTTCCATTAATAGATCAAGAATCACAATATGTTTCCCTTAGTAGATAATATATGCTTCCCTCATTGGATCAGGAATCATAACCTATTTCCTTAGTTTATCAGGCATCAAAAACTATTTTTCATGGTGGATCGAGCATCCCAACCTATTTCCCATCATTATCATATGAGATATACAACATTAAACAATACATTAGATTGTGATATAGAACCCCATCCATCATATAATGATAATTCATACACATGAGTTCCACATAAAATCAATCATATATCATATCATGAAGAACCCATGGAAAGAAAACATGTTTCAAAACAATTCCAAGTGGTATCGCATAAAACATCATCAATAGTTAGATTGGTTGATACTTAATATTTAATCTCTGAAAATTATTATTTTATAATGGAATTTAGATGGTGATTCAATAAACATAACTCCATAGTAGATATATCTATTGGGAATAAATAGTAAAATTTAATTAAAAAGTAAAAATATATCTTATAAAACATTTCCTAATTTATTAGAAAAATATTATGTTATGAGTTTCTTTAAAAGAGAAAATTTTCAAGGAGGTAACATGAAATAATTTTTAAAAAACAATTTAAAATAAAAACCAACAATGAATCATTGAAAAAACTTAAATTTTATCTAATGTAAATGTATAGTGGAAGATAAAATATATTATCATGAAAGTAAGATTGTTTTTTATATTTTAAAAAACCTTTATTGAAACTCATTTTGTAAAAAGGATGATAAAACTGTTTTTGAAAATAGTTAAAAATATATAATAAGGTAACATGAGGTAATTAATATTTGGTATTTAAAATAGTAAAACATTTCTTAGAAATAAATAATATGCAAATGGAGTAGAAATATCCATTAAAGAGGATGAGTAATATTCATAACAGTGTTACATTTTTATGAATAAATAAGTTTTTCAATGAAGAAGAATTCATGTAAAAATACTTTAAAAATGATTTTATAAGAACAAAGTTTATAACTAAATAAAAATGAGGTAAATTAAAATATAATTCAATCATAACTTAGATTATACCAAACTTATAATAATAAAGTTCAAGAATAATGATCATACTCAATGATTAGAAATTCAGTGAACAAAATCCCTTACATATTTGGTAAATTTTTAATCATATTTTATTGAAAGAGAGAACATGAAATTGTAGCTTATATACCATTAATATAAATATAATCCTGATATAATACGTTAAGGAAGTGTTATATACACCATATAAAATAAAATGGGTGTATAATACAGAACATGTCTCGAAGAAGTAAATGTTGAGATGAGAAACCCTTAACTTTACTCTGGTTTCCTCAAAAGTTCCTTAAATTTCTGTATAATAAACATAATCATATAATAACTTATTAAATAAACTTATTAATATCCATTAATTTTTGTACACTTAATTTATAATCATTATATACATGTGTGTATTAGTTATAGTTTTTTTCATTATAAAATGCTAATAATTTTGTTTATTTTATTCAAGTTTTTTATTTGATATATTAATCATAAGTATTTGAAAGATAACTCATCATTACAATATTATTCAATTTATTTTAATAGATATTCCATTATGATTTCTAAATTTTTAATTTCATTTTATGATAATTTTAGTTTTTATTTTTGATGATAAAATCGATGATGATCTTGTTTGGATAATTTATAATAAAAGAATGGTGGTATCTTAATAATGAGTTAAATGTTAATATTAATATTCCAAAAAAATTAATTATTATTTTATTATTAATATCCAATATTACAATTAATTATGTTTTTTTATTCATCCATGATATAAATTTATAGCATTGTTCATGTAGGTTGTTAAACTGGCCCAAAAAAGAATGTTATAATAAATGTATGAGTATTATTATGAAGTGATTATAATATCATAATTATATAATCATAAAAAATGTAATTTATTAGATAAATAATAATTGATAAGGGTTGGATGAAGAAGACAAGATAACATGTTATCAGTTATAAATAACATCTCGTTCTTTCTCATGGTATGCTTGTTTTAGGTGGTTAAATTTACAATGATTCATTATTTTTAATATTATTAATATAATGCCCCATTTATCTTTTAAAAATCTTAATCATGTCTTAATTATAATTTTTATTCAATAATTATAATTATAATCATCCATATAAGTTGGTGATGAAAAATAAAAAATGATGTTCATAGAGGCAGTAGTTTGCATGTAACATGAGTGGTTTTTCCTTTTTATAATGAATGGGAAGAATATGGATAATTGTTATTACATTAATATGATATAATTTATTATAATAATTATACTAATATAATTATGTTATTATGGGTATAATTTAAGTTTTCAAGTTTAGTGGAAAATACTATTAGACATATGGATAACTCGACTATTATTATATTCAATGGATAATTCACAATGTAAATGATAGTGAACATCATGAACAATGAAATTATTTCTAAGAATATTATAAAATAACTCCATAACCAATTTTATAGTTTGATATATTACCAATAGTAACAAAGTATAGCTTCTCTAGTAAGGATCCACACATGCTCAGTTGATCTTGAAACATCATTGATGGTACTTCAAGTGCTAGAAAGAAAGTAATAATCATTATACGTCACTCCCTTAATCACTGCCACAGTCCATTCAGTCTGGAATGATCATATCTTGATCTCTAAATATTGAGAGATGGGGAAGTAAGAATATATAATCTCTCAAGCTTTAAAGAAAACCCTAAATACATTCTTCATCAAGAGAGAATTCTCTAGGGAGGAGAATGTTGTACATAATGACCAAAATCATACAATTATCATAATTTGATATATATATATATATAAGTGTTTATGTTTTAATATTTACTAATTTCATAAATTCCCTTAGTAATATATTAAAACCATAACATACAACTTGGTATGTAAAATAATTACTTTATTGTTTTATTTTTTTATTTTATGAAAGCACTAAAATGTATAATGATATATATTATTTTATAGTTTGGTAAAAAATATTTATAAATATACTAATAATTGGGTATTCTTAACATTCTTGGAATTTATTTATTTTTATAATAAATATGTAATTAAATATTAATCATTTAATAAATTAATTAATTAATATTATCTTCATAATCATACAAATGAAATATTTATTTAATATCCATGTAATTAAATAAATTATTCATAAATAAATATTTATTTTTTACCTTAAAAATAAAATAAGATAAATAAATATTATATATTCATTTAATTAAATAGTTTTCATGTGAATAAATATTTATTTAATATTTTAAAACAATAAATTTTTAATAAATATTAATTCTCATTTTGGATAATAATATTCATTATAAATTTTAAATATAAATAATATTTAACTAAGATCATTATAAACACTTTATGTGTGACCCTTTAGGCATCTTCCTTGGTGGTATTTTGTGGTCTTGTCTAAATTCCAAGATTACTATCTAGTATCGATCAGGTACCTATAGAGGAAGAAGATATGTCACAATAATAACAATAGCATATGAATTTTCACTATGTAATATAATCTCTTTGTTTGTATATCTCATCAATCAGGATGCACACTTATGATATTAACCTATGTGCTTGATATGTCTTTCATTGACTATCTGAAATAAATCTATAAATACACCATGGACATGGAATTTAGTTCGATGGTTTCTTTCCAATCAAAGGGTTGAGATGTTAACTATCATAAATATGGAATGGGAAATTCCTTTATTAATTTATTAACTAATAACATATCATTTATGATGTACCCAACAAACCCAACTTTAGTGTGAACATATGTAGTCATAGTTTATGGAAATACATCAAAATACATGAGTCATGATATGTATTAATAATAATCATAACTTCTAAGGATCATTACACATGCTTGTAGATAAGAATATTCAGTGACATGAAAACATGTGGAATTTCTATTGGTGGGTTTGTTATCATAATTTCCCATATTGGAGACTATCAACTATGAACTTGATGAGATATAGATTCAAATACTTATGAGTACTCATACATGAAAATCAATATGTTATGTGCCCCTTCATAGAATGTTATCTAATCGTAGAAAACAATTTAGAATTTCATCATATCACTTCAGGTTTCTCGTCATAGAGGGGAACATTTATAACCTTTTCAATGTCACATATATTCTAGGACATTACCACATTAATGTTACATAAATGAAAAATAAATATTTAATGAGGTATTTATTAATATTCAAATCCATGAATATACTTGAAATATAAAGTAAAAAAAGTATTTGGATCTAGGGAAACAACTCTAATATACTCCCACCTACACTAGTTCCAAATGACAACAAATTTTCAATCCATTAGTTATTACACGATATACAAGATTTTTTTGAGTATAGCTATAATTTATGGAACTAACACACCATGATATTTTTGTTTTTTCATATGCCTTTATAACTAATATATTTATTGAAACAACACATCCTTGATAAAATCACTCAAGTAGTGATATTACCGAGTATCCGCCTCTTATTCCCTTATCAGAAGCCTAATATCTTGATTTAGCCCATAGTTAAAGATTATAATGATAATAATAAAACTCTTACTTTTATCATAACCTAAAATGGAAGCATAATGTTTTAAAACCACTTCTTATGGTGCATCAGAATCCAAAATGTACATGGATATTGTAGGTATGGAATATGCTATTTGTAATAAGTTTTTCTTTCATATTACCTTATCCTTACTGTGATACTAGATTAAATTGAACTAAATTAAGGAAAGTCTTCAATTACCTTGAGCACTAGTATTACCTCTTCTCCAAACACCAAGAACTCATCTAGTTCTACTTTTACAAGTAATTTTTGATAAATCTAACTATAAGTTTGTGCAATTATGTTAGATCTATTAGATATTCACCAACTATGATTCATTAATTAGTAACATATGACATTATTAAATATCATATAATGTAACATAAATTCATAGAACTTAATCTTTTGAAATTATTTTATTTCCCATTCCCACTCATTCTCCACAGGAATGATTATATTCCCCTAAGAATTAAATCTTGATTTGTTATAACTTGAATTTTACAATTCATCATCAATATATGTACAATTACAATATTTATTAAACCCATGGATCTATTTTATAGATTTTGTTCCTTAGAACTTGGTTTCTACTATAAGTCACTCTTTGATAAATTCATTCTTTAAACTTGGAAAATTGGTAATGAATAACATTTTTTCTATATGTTATCAACATATCTAACATGAAAACTATAGTGATCCCACTAACTTGTTAGAGACACATGACACTCTTTTGTTTCAAAATTAATATTCTATGATCACTATTCATGATTTATCCACAAATGAATTTATGTAATCTGCATATTGTATTGGAATTTATTGATATCATTGATCCTTTATAGTTATGTTATATAGACAAATTTCATAGGTTCTCCTATTTTTCATGTTATATATACATTTTATGTATGGTTTCCTCCAAATTATGTGGCATAGAAAATCATTATTCCAATATTATGATCATAGAAGTATGCTTTGATAAGTAAAATTAAAAATAATAGTCATAATGATTTATTTATAGGTTTTTTCATAGATTAAACGTTTCAATAATCAATCGTGATTTATTGGAATTGGGTTATACCATTCATGTCTAGTTACTATTGAATATTTACCAATAGCATCAATTCTTAGAAACATCCTAAATATGGAGTCCCAAAATATTGATACATAGAATCCATTATTGAATTCATAGAAACTTTTTGATGTTTGTGATGATATCTAATATTTCCTAAAAATTTTAATTCATTTCCTTGTAATTAAGCACCTAATTAATTTAAATCTTGGGAAATTAATACATTTCACATACTTTAAAAATTTTCATTTTAATTATTAAATTGATCAATTGTTATTTTTTAATTTTTTATTCATTTTAGAATTAATTTTTAATCCATGAATATAATCTTTAAATTTTTGAATAAGATTGTGTAAAGGGATTAAATTTTTAATTTTTATTGTTTACATTTATCGGTACTTGATTTCAATTTCCTATATTTATTTATGTGTTTTATATTGGAGTTGATTCCCTAGAACCAACTTATATGTACTTTATGATAAGCTGTATTTATTTATTGGAATATCAATAAACTCCTTATCACATCATTATTGTTCTTCTGTAATAAAATTTATGCGATAATATCCTAAGAGTAGTCATCATACTGAAAGTTCATAGTCATTCTCCGCTATGATGAGAAACCATAATTTCCATGAAATTATTCATAAATATGTATTCTATAGCCAGAAGGAATCATTTTAGTGACATAAATGATATAGGATATCATGGGTGGAGAATCATTGTACTTTGTGTAACCTTCTCATGATGTATTCCCCTAGTAATATCCAATGTCTGATATTTTGATAATGAGACCCTCCAGTTATAAATCCATATTTATATGTGTCATTGGATTTTCCTATCTATGAATGTGTTTATTAATCCTTATATAATAATATTATTATTACTGATTGTTATATGTTGTTTAATTTTATGTATTGATGAAAACTATAACAACATATGTTTACGGTGAGGTAGGATATTTTGGGTGAATCATGAGTAATATTTCCTTGATGAATAATGTGAGAAAGGATTTTTCCCTTTTTTCCTTTAACAAATGTTGATATTTCAGGACCTTAGAGGGAAATTTTATATCCTAACTAAATACATGTCCATTTTGTTCTACATGAAATATTGATTTATGGAAATCAAAGAAAGAGACATTGAGCACATAGGTTGATGGCACCATCATGAAACCTGCTTGATTAGAGATATCACGATAAAGGAATTATATTACATAGTAATCATATGTATATAGTATTATGTCATTGATCCATTAACTACTTTCTCTATGGGTTCCTTGGCATGTTACTATATTCTATACTTAGACTTTAGGTGACTTTTCCGAATACAACTGAGAAAGTGGACTAGAGGGTAACACACTAAGTGTATCCAAAATCTCAGTTAAATACTATATTCTTATTTATTATTTTACAAGATAAATAAATATTATTCCTGAATATGGTTTAGTAATTTTTTTTTCTTTATTGAATAGATTTTTTCACCATTTATTTGAGATAATATTATATGTGCATAATATTTAATAAATATTTAATTTCTATTTAGTGGATATAATATTAATTTATCTATTGAAAAATAATGAAGTTGTATTTATTTATTAAATAAATAGTCATTATTAAAGTCCCTATAAATATTATGGAGGAATGGCTGACCAAGTTTAATGGTTTTGTGAGAAATAATATATATTGAATATTATTTAAATAAATAGTATTTAATTTTAATTATTGATTTTACCGCATGTTAATAAATAATATTATTACTCTTATTATAGACATGAGGTTCCATGGGGATTAAAAAATAATAAAGGTAAATTTTGTAATTATTTATGTCTAACCCTATAGGTATATAAACCCAATTATTTTATTTTTATAAGAGAGATAATATATTTGTTTTGCACAATGAAAATCGGAGAGAATCCTCTCAATCCCTAGACATCTCAATATCTAAGAACACTCCAAATAATAGAGATCTATCTTCCTCTACCTTCTACTCTTGATTATATAGATATCAAGGACAATCCTTTGGAAGTGATTCTTAGGGCGATCAAAGGAGAACAATGCAAGTGATGGGATATACCATGCTAGAATCTGGATATTCCTACAACTACAATCAGAGATTTGTGGACCATGTGTTGATAACCACTAGAGTGAATATAATTGTGATTACTAGAACATAAAAATGGTATGACATAGATCCATTGTTACATCCATCAACAAAGAAATAACCCCATATAAGGTAATTCTTTATATTCTTAAATTAATTATAAATAATATGTAATGATCTTTCACTTAGGTTCTAGAATTTATCCTTTTTATATATTATTTTCTTCAATTCCATTGATATCATCATTTATCATCATGTAAATCTCTTCTTAATCATTTTTTGTATCAAAAGAAAAGTTGGGAATGATCCATATGACCCTTCCACTGCACCTAGAACCTTCATTTTCCAAAAAATATATGAAGTTAAATCACACATTCTAATTTATGTGTAAGGGTAAAGTTCCCTCATATAAACCATTGCATAAGGTATATTTTTCAAGATAGTATGATAAAACTCTTTCAACTGACCACATGAAGTGGTTGGGAGTGACCACATGAAGTGGTTGGGAGTGACCACAAGTCCTCACGATCGATTTCATAACAACCACAAGCTACCACAAAGGCATTAATCACCTACATATTGAAAATTATGATAAATCATATGAAGACTAGAAACATTCCACAAGTTGGAGATTTCAAATTTCCACACAACCATTCTGAACCAATTTTTTGAGGTATAAACAACCTATCATGGCCATCCCTCTCCTCTCATAGTAGACTATTCCTACCTTCTATATAAAGACCCTCAGAAACCTAAAACATAAAGATTTCTCAATGAGTCATGTCTTCACATACCAATTATGCCTATAGCTTTGAAACTTCCTATAACATTCATTTCAACCTACTGTGTTACCTAGAAGAAGGAAAACTGATACCAGATGAGTTTCTCATTCCATGATCAAGTGTTGAAGATATAGTTGTTCTTAAAATGGGTTAAAGTAAACAAGCCCAAGAAAAGTGATATTTGATGATGAATCCATCTAAATATGATTATCTAGATTTGGTAAAACTCAAGAGGTTAAGTGGATCCTACTAGATGATGGATTTATTAGAGAATAAATGGGCATGTTTATTCTTTATTGAGGAATACTATTCCAGTATACAATGAATAATTATATGGAGTTTCTTAAAAATTCATGAGAAATTCGAGAGGTATGAATCGATCCAATAATATTTCAAATACCATCACCTCCACCTAATACCAATTTTCTAGGCCCAAGATCACTATTCTAGGCCCAAGTGTAGTGATGGTCATGACCAATTTTTTGGTTCACCAGCTCAAGACGAAGCCAAATTCATTGAATCCCATGCACTAAATGCATGTGCCACCCATCACAAGCATCATTTCACTCCTCAAAATATCACACCCAGAAAACTTATCTTCACTATAATTTTAAGATAAAAATAATTTTACCTCATAATTCTTCTAGAAGTTATAAAAAATCTCGGTTATGGGATGAGAGTGAAGTAATCCAAGAAAATTCATATGCTCACATGGTGAAATTTTTACTTTTTATATTTAAAAGTGGAAACCATCAAAGGACAGGAATTCATGCATGTAATTTGAGGAATTTTCTAAGAATACTGGAATCAAATGAGATAGAAAAGAGATATGGGATACTCATGTGGATGAAACTTTGTAGCGTTTGATGGAAATTTTATCACTATGTTATAAATGGGGAAATATTCCATGAAAAAAGGGGTGATTATACAATTTATTTATGAACTGTAGTTTTCAATCCTTTATTTTAATTTTATTATTATAAATCTTGTGATGTAACAAAATTTCATTAGTGTCTAAGATCATAAGATTTCCCTTACCCCTCAATGATGAATTCAATGTTTAAATTGTTAATCTATTCTATTAATCTTTCTATATTTGTTAAAAAAATTGGAGGTTAGGATATTTCCTTACTTATTTTCAATTCAAATTCACCTTCCCTCTTACATTATATTTCATACACAAGCCACTTAGGTTCCCTCTACTACTTGTAATCATGAGCAGAGAATTGATCAAAGGGAGATTTTAAATATCCAATCACTATTCTATGTGAGATTGAAGGTTGTAATGATTATTTAACACATTTGATTAATCTAAAACAACTAGGAGAGGGTTATCGATTGAGGTTTCACTTAATTATAGAGAAAATAGTCGATTTAAAAAATCATGATTTAATAGGAAAGGTAAGAGGATTACCAAGGTTAAGAAACTTTATTTAAAATTGGATCTAAAAAATAGTCTAATTAAACCACAGTTTTCACACACTAAACCCATTAATAAAAATTAGAACACACCAATACAGTATCTACTCAAAAGAAAACCTTATTCCACTACCATGACAGTAATTTGGGTTCAAAATATTATTTTATGAGGGCCCTACAACAAGCCTATAATCACTTATCATGATTCAATTTTCTGATTCTTTATATAATTTGGAAATAATATTATATGTTTCACCCAAAATTGTGTAAATAAACCACCTATTTGGTTATGAATTCATAGGTTGTATGTGTCTCTTGAAAAAATCTTCCCACTAATCTTAGTGGAGTCTATTGTTCCTATGCCAACTCATGTACATAAAGTGCCTTAACCCATTGAATTTAAGTCTACTCCCATTATTATTAAAGTGATAGGATTCCCTAATTGAAACATAGTTGTTCTTAACTAGATGTTCATATCCTTAGTTTCTATACGATCATTAACTAGGATATCACTGAATGTACTAATTATTTATATGCTTGTGTGCTTAATATTAGGAATCTTAAATCCAATTTAACCATTGAAGCAAAGAAGTATTTTATCCTATTGATGAGGAAGTTGTTTGGTTGGAAAAGGAGTTGGATAACATTAAGAATGGTCACAATGAGTTTTTTGATGCAGAACTTTTCAAAAAAGAGGTGGAGATATCATCCAGGATTAATTAAAAAAATCTCTAATAGAATTAGTTCTCAAAGAAAAATTTATAATTAAATGGATGAATTAAGGGGATAGAAATACTAGTTTTTTTAGTAGATTAGAGATAATTAGGAAAGCCTCTAAACCTATTACCTATTTGAATAATGGTAATGATATCATCATTAGAAGAAGGGACTTTATCTCTCATTTATTGTAAAATTTTCAGGGAATTTTTAATATTGGACATCCTATTAAACCTAATGATTTCAAGAAGTTTTTACTTGAGGTTATCAACCACAATGAAACCATCATTCATACCAAGGAACCTAATTTGGTGGATGTTAACTTATCCACTTTCTCTCTTAATGATGGGTGTTCTATTATCCTGGATGTATCCACTAACCTTGTATTTTATAAATATTGGGAAATAATTCAGGATGGAATCACTAGAATGATTTCAATTTTTTTGAAATTAATTATCCCAAAAGAATTGAATTCCTAATTACATATTTTCTTACCAAAATATGATATCATTGACACTCTTAATTCCTTCAGTCCTAATGCCTTAGTAAATTATCTTGATAAAATATTTAGAAATATCTTTTCTATAAGACTTTATACTATCATCAACAAGGTTGTGTCTTGTAATCAATATGATATATTATAGTATAATAATTTAGGAATGTCTTCTAATTAATTTTGAATGCATGAATCTCTTAATTAATACTATCAAGGAAGGAATATATTCACTTAAACTTGTTGTTATGAAGGATTTTGACTCCATCTATTCGGATTTTATGACAAGGGTTCTCTAAATATTTGGATTTAGTATTCTCTTAATTATTTGATTTTGTTTTTGTTTAAATATATCAATATCTCAATTCTTCTAAATGGAAACCCATAAGGATATTTCTCTTACTCATATGGAATCATATAGGGATATATTATTTTTAATATCCTCTTTATCATTGTTGAATATTATTTAAGTAGATTTCTTCTTGATATGTTAGATCATGGAAGTATTAAGGAAATATCATCTAGGATAGAGATAGGGGAATACTTTCTTATATTTTATGTTCATGTCTTAATTATTTTTCGTTAGGGGTGAATAAAAATAATGAGGTTGTGTAGGGTATTATTGATCATTATAGACCTATTTATAATCATCATATAAGCTAGGATAAATCCAAAAATAGTTTCAGTCGTAATTACAAGAATCAAAGAAGGCTAGACTCTAAACATATGTTAGGGATTTGTATGGGAAGTATTCCTTTTGACTATTTAGGAGTTACCCATTTTTAGGTTAGGTCTAATGATTCCCACTTTAGGAATATCCTTGATGTTGTGAAGGGATATATTAGTTACTAGAATGGGAGGTCTCTGTTTCTTATTGGAAGAATCTCTCTTGTTAAAGGACTAGCCATTCCAAATTTGCTGTTCTCTTTTATGGTCAAAAAATATCCTTTATTGCTGATCAAGAGTAAGAATAAATTTATATATAACTTCATATAGAGTGGATTTATATATAAAAGGAATAATATTGTAATAAAATGGAAAACATGTTGTAAGTATTTATAAGAGGGGGTCCTTGGTATTAAAAATATTTTTCTCTTCAATGATGCCCTCTAGGATAAATTTCATTGGAGAATATTGACCATGAAATCTAATATATTAATTAAGAAAATATTCATAAATATGATTAATTATACAAATAATTGATATATTTTATATTAAATTTGGCCTTTCATGGAAATTAATTTTATGGAGGTTATTAGAAACAGTCACTATCTAGATTCCATTAATTCACATCTTATGTTATGGAAAGATAACTGGCTTGGAATTTTCTTACTTGAGAACTCTCAATATTTGATTTATGATCTAGATGTCCCTATATAAGAGAATATTTTTCAAACCTTGGACTATCTACCATTAACTATAAAGGAGGCCATTTACTCAAACCATTTCATTCCAAAATCTGATACATTGGTATGTCTTCCTTTTCATCATGGAACTCTTTCCTACATGCTATATTATAGTTACTATACAGGTGGTCATGTAGATATAGATTTAATTATAAAACCATTTAATAAATCTTAGATTGTACCATCGCACTTAACTCTTATTTGGAGGGGTTTTCATCAAAAACTACCTATATATACTTAACTTTTTAAATATAGATTTTACCTTTCTTCCATGTGCAGTGTTTTTAAGGTCGAGGAATATTATTTTAATATGTTTTCACTCAACTAACCTATTCAAGTATGATTTAGGGAATTATATGAGAAATTTTTGAATTTAATAACTTTGGTGTTACCATTATATATGTAATCCATGACCAGTATACAATATAAAATAGATCTTCTCAGTTTCAGAACTTGTTTTGAGATGTAGTCACTAAAAGACTTCATTTGATCTGGTGGAACCGGAACACGGTAATACATGGGGGGAAGTCTATTGACATTTTCACTATTATGTGAATAATATTCATTATTGTATGTGTGGATGCATCTAGAAATATTTAGTTGGTTTGGATCTACATTAAGAAGATTATTGTTCTTGAAAGGATAGGCTTACATGGTAATTTCAAGACTTATTAAGGTTATGTGTCTAAGATTTGGAAGCCACCTATTGCAATTTTGATCAGGATAAATATGAATGGGGTTTAAAAGGAAAAATCATTCCCCTTAGGCTATGGGGTGTTTTTAGGGACTCAAGTGGTTTCATTCCATGATTTTCTAAATACTATGGTATGGTTCTTTTATATGAAGCAAATATGGAGGGGGTAATTATTGAAATCCAGATTACTATGTTTAATAATTAGAGGAATTTTTAGTTAGAGTTGGACTTGTAATTAAGTATTCATGTTATAAATATTCAATCATCATCTTCACCATAGAGGTTCATGGTGGCTTGGATAGATTAAATGTAGTATTGTAAGCAGATCAACTTTGTGGTGTCATACATTTTTAGGGATAGAAATTTCATTTCTGATTTAATTTCTAATATGGTTGTTGGATCTAGTCAATGTAACTGTTATCAAGTTATTCTATATTTGATTAATATTAGGTTGTTTTTTGGTATTTTTAAAACTCCCCTATTTTGGGTCCCTAGAGTTTTACTTTGGTGACGAATCTTATTATTATTAGTCAATATAATTGACACATGGTTAATTATTTCACACCTATTTTCAAACACATTTCTTAGAAGAAATTATGGAATATTTATAATATATAAGACTCCTCATTGATCTTTATTTTTCTACAATCACTATGCTGGTGTTTATAAGGAAGTGTGAGTTTGGGAATATGTTTAATCCACATGTATATGTTTAATGATTACTTGGATAATATATTCCCCTAAAATACTTCTCAGAGGGTCCTATATCTTTACCAAGTTCACTAATTTACATCTCTAGTAACTTAAAAATATTATTAAATAAATCTCATGAATTATATTAATTTATTTTTAGAATAATTATATGGACCTATTGAACCAAATCTAAAATATTTTTAGTGTACCTTTATTTATATAAGTTTATTTATCTAAAACATGATAATTAGTTTGTTATTATACCTAGTATATTTTCTCAATAGAGATTAAAACACCTTTCTTGGATATATATTTTCCAACTAATATCAGTTTTTCTTGAAAAATAATTTTGTTTCCACCATCAAGTAAATAATTATTATATATATTCACCATTTATTACTCGCTAGATATTTATTATTCTATAATTACAAAACTATTAGTCTGGTATAAAATATCCTAAAAACATTTACTTAAAATATAAAATAATGTCTCATTTTTTATAAAATAGACACTAATAAAAAAAATTAGTAATACTCAATAAAAAATAATAGTTTTAATTGAATCATTACATAACACAACCCATATTCTATATATTCCTCTTGACTGGTCTAGGAATTACCCTTATTCAGTTCCTTTTATAATGCACCTTAATTCTTATAATATTTAAATACTTACTCTTTTCCAATATTTTAAATATATATGTATATATATGTGTATGTGAAACCATATACCCCAGAATTATATAACAAAAATTAATTTTAATGATGGATATTTTTAAAGTAGAGTCATTTAATTTTTTTTCATTATAATTTCATCACAAGTATTATTCTAATGACTTTTCTTACCATGTGAAATGAAAATAACCTCTTGTTCATTACTTTCCCCATTAGTCTTTTGTCTCTTAGAAGTATTCCTTAAAGGCGCTAATGACTCTAAAATGGCCATGATATTTTTACCTTTACCTTTAGCTAATAAGGAATGTGGAAATAGGTTTCATTAAAACCTTATTTTTATAACGAAGTAGTATCAAAATATTATTGACCAATTTATCCATGTTATTCATCCAGTCTTTGATGAATAAGGATAAACTTGTTGGTGATTTTGATAATATAAGATTGGAAGACAATTTATTATATAAATGAAAGCCCAATCTTTCTAAATTATAAATACACTCCATCATTCCAAATATATGATGAGTGACTAGTTAGACTTATTTTTGTTTACACTGATGAAGTGTAGAGAAAAATTCATTTATCTAAAGTCTCTCTGATTATATTTTTATATCAATGATGTTAAACTTCATTGTCAAAGAATTCATGTTATTATATTTTATTTTCATATCTCTAGACATAACTGATAGTTTGATTTAATGAATATAAGAAGAACCCTCCATGAATATCAAGTAAACATCATTCCAACCACCACACACTTAATACAGTATTAGGAATAGGTATTCTAAAATATAGTATAAATCCTTTGATAGTAAAAAATATAAAACATCTATGAAACATTAGGAAATTTTTTCCTAAGAGGAAAATACCTATAGAGACCCAAAGCTTTACATACATGGAAATTACATTACTTTTGTGAAATACTTAATACATAATGAAAACAGACACACAAGGACCGTAATAGTTTTGTGTCTTTGGAAACTCGTAAAATAATCTTCTAATCATGGTGAGAGATCTTCAACATCTCCCATAAAGATCTTCCACTTTTTTTCCTTACCTAAAAACTTTCTTTAAATCCTAGGGAAAATAAAACATATAAAGGGTGAGCTCAAATTCATAGTAAAGGTAAGGCTAGAGAACATAAAACAATCCATAAACATTTGAATGCAAAAACATGAAGATAAAATCTAAACATCAAAATCTTGAGCAAAGACATAAATCGTGGAAGTACGTAAGGCATATATCATAATGGAACATCAACCATGATAAAATATAGTGGTAATAAAACATGTAATTTTGGTAACCATTCAGCACATGTTATGATTTCCATAGTAGCCAAGGCATTACTGCCAAGACCATCTTAGTGGACAAAGTCCCTTTCTAAAATCGAGTTCACTCCTCGTTTCAGTCTTATTACACTGAACCGGATTAACTTACCGTTCCATCCATTTATATCTCATGAGATATAAATCTTTACCTAATTCATTGGAGGGAGATATAGGTCCCACCCATCTCATAATGAAATCATTCTTACTTGTGCCACAAAATAAACTTAAAACATTCATCATAACCCAAAGAAAAAAATGGGTTTCATAAACATCATCCCATCATCTCATAATCCATATAAAACAAATGTAAATTTGATCATAAGAAAAGTTAAACCATGTAAATCATAGAGACATTAAACTTGAAACATACACATATGAAATAATGTCATCTTAGATGAAAAATGCTTTTGATAAAACATTTGAAATGTATTCTTGATGGAAATATCCTTTCTTCTTCAAAATCATTTTATTTTCACAAAATGTTGTGCAATTTTAAAATAAAAGGGTTTTTTTTTAAATAATCATGAAATCTTGTATAGGAAGCTTCATAAAAATTAGGTGTTATGAAACCGTAAAAATCTGTTCATGTCGTATAAGTTAAAAATAACATTCTCCTCGTACTTTTGTCGGAAAAGTCAAAAAGTACCTCGTATGGTAAAAAAAAGATTCATTACATACCATTTAGTAAAAGTAAAAAATGGTTAAAAAGGACTTTAAACATACATGAAAACATTTTTATAAAACTTGGACAAGGATGATAACAATAACCCCAGTAAATACTTACGAATAAACAATCTCGGAATAGAATGAGATTGGAATAGTTATCCCTTACCTTATGTCTGATATGCTTCGTATGTATCCGAACCTCCTGTATAATGATTTAAATAATGCCATTTACTTATTAAAGAATCATATTTATTGTTATGATATCATATATGGTTCACTTATGACTTTATATTACCCGTTCTTCTGTAAATTCCATGTTAAAGCAGCATTTTGGGTAAAATCGTTTCATTTATCATATGTGTTTCAACTTGTTTTTCCTGATATTATTACTTATATATAGATTTACATAATTCCAGAATGTAAAACATGATTTATATATAATATATATTCATCATATACATATATATATATATATGATAGATCAATAAATGTAATGAAATACACCGTTCATGGAGACGGTAGGTTGTACGTACGCATGAACATTGTTTTCGTTTCCTTATTGAATTGAATGGAATTAAGTATATGACATACATATATATAAATAAATCCAGTATCATTATTATGTCATATATTTAATTATTATTCATTATATATACTTTATAATCATTCATGAATGGTTAACATGGAGAATGAATCTCATCGCGTCGTGGAGATGGTAGTCCGTACGTACGCACGAGCGATGATATCATTACCATGATCATGGAATTGTATTGAAGTGTATTTATAATATTTCAGAATCAATATCACTTTACAATAATAATATATAGTTATTCATTTAAACCATTATACCCATCCAAGTAAGGTGGTGGTTGAAAACAGATTACACCACGGCGTGGAGACGGTATTCCGTACGTACGCATGCGCGGTGATTTCGTTTTCCGTAGGATGGATAGAAGGTAAAATAAGGTTGATTCATATTTATAATAACATATCAGTATATAATTAATACTGATTTTATCACTTTATAATGAGAAAAATAATGAAGAATAAGTAGAATAAGAAAGAAACTTGAGAGAATCGGAAGAAGTGATTACCTCTTCTTCGACATGCCTCTTTGAAACCACCTCTTAGGGCACTAAGATTGGTCTTTGAAGAATACCAGAACCTCTAGGATGTTTCTAGGGAAGTGGATAAGAGAAATGGATAGTGTTTGGATGAGCTTGAATGCTCAAAGTGGTGTGAGGAGGAGAGGGAGGAGGTTCCCTTTTATAAGGGAGGAGAGGGGCACCTTAGTAAAACATAAAATATTATTTTATTATAAAGTAATATTCGGTTTTTAATAACTCCAAATTGATTTATTTCGAAGATAATGTGGGGATGTATCTAATTCCTCTCATCCAATAGGTTTTAGACAAGTTTAGGTTACTATTTTAACCTTATCTTTAAGATTTAACTCTAAGTTAAACAATTTAACTTTTACCATGTCTTCTTCTTTTCTTAACCTATAAGGTTAATAAACTTACTATAATAATCCAAACGAACCCCAAGTGGTTCACTATTAATATATATATCCTTATCTAAGTCATTTGGACGAACCTTATATTTTTAAGAATAAAATAACAATTAATAATATAATATTTGTTTTAAAAACTATTTTATGTCAATTTTGACACTATTTGGTACTTGATTTTTGTAAAAATCATAACAGCATGATTAGTTCAAAAAAAGTTAATTAAATTAATACTAACATGCCATATTAGCCTAAAAAATTATTGTAATTCAGAAAAAGTCTCAAATTACATTTATTTGGATATTTATAACATCAATTATGTTAATATTTAATTAATAAGATAATTAATGCATAATCATTGTGTCATAAATAAATTAAATTATTTAATATCTAAAAAGTATAAATAAAATACCATTATGTAATAAATCTTTTTATCTTTCTAATGAATATTTATAGTCTAATTTATCTTATGTATAACCCTATATTAAAAATCTTTTATTTATTAAACTTTGATTTTATCTATTTTAACTCTTCTTTAAATAAATTAATAATAAATGTCCTAATCTAATCCAAGTAGACCTAAATGGTCATATTTTATTCCTAAGGTTGTTTTTTGTCGAATTACACTTATCCAATAGAATTATGACATGTGTTAGGGTAATAATAATATCATTTTTACCCTTAATTACCCTATTCACTTTTAACCGTGGTAAATAAAAGTAAAAAGTTACTATTCACCAAAAATTATTTTCATCTCATTGAACCACATTTTAGTCATTGATATTAACCGTCTCTCTCAGATTTTCAAAATTCAATTCACAGAAGTGGTAAAATTTCATTTAAATGAAAAAGTCAGTTTTTTTAACTACCACTAAGTGGTTTCACTATTTATCGAAAATTGAAGTTTTAAAAAAAATACCTAAAATTCAGCCTAAGAATTATTTTATATTTTGAATTCAAAATTGATGTCTATTTTTCAAAATTCAAAACATATAAGTGGAATAAATTGATTTTAAAATTAATTCCCATTATCAAAACAAATAACGTGTTTTTAAGAAACAATAACTATTAAAAGATTGATACTTGTTTATATCCAATTTCAAAGTGAAAATAATTCCAATGAAAAACATTTGATTAAATGGTAAAAATATATTCTAATTACACTTTAAAACCAATTAAAAAGATAATCTAACCATTAAATTATTGCGATGAAAATAGTTGTTTTTAATTAAAATATAGCGTGTTTTTACTATTCATCAAAATATGAAAGTTATCAGAATAATATGAAAATTTTATCCAAATTAAATTTTTATATCCTAATTCCAAGGAAAAAATTTATTTTGTCAAATTGAACTTATAAACTTTTCAAAAACTAGATTTAAAGTGGGTGCGCCATCAAAAGACGACAAAACTGCATTTTTTGAAAAATACATATTTTACCCGAAAAATTTGTTTTGTTCTCATACCATGTTCTAGAAAATATGTAAGATGAATAATAATGTTATAAAATTAAAAATTTAGTTAATAGTATTCATAAAGGATAGTCCATAATAATATTATAACAATATATCTTTGTTTAGTGAAACCTGGTATTGCGTACTACACACGCTATCGAGGAAGGTCTTGATTGCGTGTAATGAAAGCCAAGTCAGGGTTGCGTGTTGTGCAAGACTCCTTTGTTGTTTCGTATAACAGAATCCAACCATATTTCATTTATACGTTGAATATATATATATATACACACACACACACTCGATGTTGCGTAGAATGACTACTATCAAACGAACTTGAAATTGTGTGTAACACAATCCAAGAATAGTGTTGTGTATACTACAAGCTAATACGGTGTTGCGTATAGCACAAGATAATATTGGTGTAGTATAAAACACATGATATCAAATAAATTAAAAATAATACTTAACATAAAATCTCTGGTTGTTACATTCTACCCCCCTTAAAATTAATTTCTCCCTTGAAATTCATCGGGGTTATACGTGGTTTTCTACTTGAAAGTTTCTTTAATTGAAACCCACTTCGTAAAATGGAATACCAAAACTTAACTTTAAAAAATTAATGTTAGAAACAAAATTCATAACCAAAGTAACTCATCACTTGGGTTCCCACATAAGAGATCATAGGTGAAAATATGGATATGGAAGAGAAATCTAACCATCAAGTTCTGATGGAGAGTGGTAGAGAACAGGGCTATGAAAAATCCAACAGTCACAAATCCATAAAATTGTGATGTTCTAAGGTACCATCTGATTCATCATATATGAGGGCACTAGGACAACATTTTTGGTTTTCAAGATCATTTCCCTAATGTTGAAGAATTTTTGAATCAAAAGAAATACTTACTTGATTTTGGTAAAATCTCACCGTTGTTCATGCCTTGAACAATTTCCACTTAATATCTTAAAGAAATAAAGTTGAATTTGTCATTCGTGAAGTGTTAGCAGATCATGTTATGGAATGATGATTCATTGCATCTGTTTCAAACAAAAGGTTAGAAAAAGTTATCAAATATACATAATTTCATCTATGATGTGGTTAATCGTATATGATTCAAAAAATGGACTTATACTTCATCTATCATACTGCTTAATAAAATAAAACTAGTTTCTAATAACCAGGGACTTCCTGTAGGCCAGTGGTAGGTGATAAAGGTCTGTCTCACTTCAGTTGTGGGTTCAATTCCCACAGCCTTGTCCGGCGCGACGGGTTGTCGCCCGTCCTACAGGTAGTCATTTTTCTAAAACTACATTATTATAACATTCCAAAAATAATATCGAAAAAAAAATTCTAGCCTTAAACAATTCTATCGGATGTCCAACTTAATCTATTCCAACCTTTAAGATTATCGAAAATACTTCTGTCCAGCCTCACAGTTTAAATAAAATGATTACTTGAGACGTCACATAACAAGTACGTGAATACCATCATTTATCCCCCATATATCATACGATATATCTTGTTGGTCACATTCCAAATATTCGAAGTCCTTAATCATGTATTCCATTGAAAAATGAATACTCATTGAACCTTAGTGGAAACATGAATGCAGTTAAAAGTAAACACTTTCCACATACCAAAATCCCCAAAATTATATATACTCAAACCATGATATCACTTAGTCCTTATATCAATCATGAGCTCATGAATACTATCAAACGTATTATTTTCTCCTTATCTACATATCATCTTCCTTCCAAAAATATCTAAATAACCTTTCATGGTTACCGGTACCATTCAACATATACTTTCAAATACTTTAAGACAAACAATAGTGTAACAATCCTTAGATGATTCTTTATTCTATAGTACCATCAATTATACAACATAACTCTTGATAAACATATCATTCCACTACCTTCTTAAAAAACTGACTGAGCTTCAACACTCTGTTCATCTCATATATCATTTGTAGTCTCTTCCTCATCATCCACATAAATACTACCCATATGACTATGCTGATTCTCTCCATGATATTTTCTATTAGGGAATTGGTTTGAATAATGCCCATACATTCCACATTTAAAACATCTAATCATTGTTGATGTCATAGCAATACCATTATCCTTCTCCATTGTGTTAACTGAACCTTTTCCTTTGCACTTACTGGATTTGTGTCCTTCTTTTCGGCACCCAAAGAATCTTCCAGTTCCTTTGAAACATTATCCTTGATGCCTCTTCCCACATGATTTACATGAGGGGAATTGAACTTTCTTTCCTCTATGATCGTCATGAAACTCCATCTTTCTCTTATTAGCTGAGTCGAGATACTTACCAAAGTTGATATTATTGATCATATTATGAGATTGCTGATTAGGAAAAATAATGATGTTTGGACTTCTAGATCCAATTTCATTTGGTTGATCATGAAGAATATCATTCCATTGTCCATTATATCCTCCATTATCGTGAATCTTCCTGTTTCCAGCCATTTTCTAAAACCTAAAAAGAATAGTGTGAGAGGCCAAAATCATAATAAATGGGTATAACCGTCAATATCTAACATCTTAGGTAAAATTCTAAGATCGTTACCATAATTATAGGACTATAACCTATACTTATACTTAACCTTAGGGAAATCCCTAGACATAGCTTAGAAATATCTCTAGGGATTTCACTAAAGTTTTCGCATCCTAGTTTCCAAAGTTTAACTAAACCTTTCCTCTGATACCAAATGTAGAGACCCAAAGCTTGATGTACATGGACATTACATTACTTTTGTGAAATACTTAATACATAATGAAAACAGACACACAAGGATCGTAATAGTTTAGTGTCTTTAGAAACTTTGAAAATAATCTTCTAATCGTGGTGAAAGATCTTCAACATCTCCCATAAAGATCTTCCCCTTTTTTTCTTACCTAAAAACTTTCTTTAAATCTTGGGTAAAAGAAAACATATAAAGGGTGAGCTCAAATGCTCGGTAAGGGTAATCATAGAGAACATAAAACAATCCATAAACATTTGAATGAAAAAACATGAACATAAAATCTAAACATCAAAATCTTGAGCAAAGACATAAATCGTGGGAAGTACGTAAGGAATATATCATAATGGAACATCAACCATGATAAAATATAATGGGAATAAAAAATGTAATTGTGGAAACCATTCAGCACATGTTATGATTTCCATATTAGCCAAGGCATTTCTGCCAAGACCATCTTAGTGGACAAAGTCCCTTTCTGAAATCGAGTTCACTCCTTGTTTCAGTCCTGTAACACTGAACCGGATTAACTTACCGTTCCATCCATGTCTATCTAAATAGATATAAATCTTTACCCAATTCATTGGAGGGACATATAGGTCTCACCCATCTCATAATGAAATCATTCTTACTTGTTCCACAAAATAAACTTAAAACATTCATCATAACCCAAAGAATAAAATGGGTTTCATAAACATCATCACATTATCTCATAATCCATATAAAACAAATGGACATTTAATCATAAGAAAATTGAAACCATGTAAATCATAGAGACATTAAACTTGAAACATACACATATGAAATAATGTCATCTTAGATGGAAAATGGTTTTGATAAAACATTTGAAATGAATTCTTGAGGAAAATATCCTTTCTTCATCAAAATCATTTTATTTTCAAAAAATGTCATGAAATTTTAAAAGAAAATGGTTTTGTTGAAAATAATCATGCAATCTTGTATAGGAAGCTTCATGAAAATGAGTTGTTATGAAATTGTAAAAATCTGTTCACGTCGTATAAGTTAAAAATAACATTCTTCTCGTACTTTTGTCAGAAAAGTCAAAAAGTACCTCATATGGTAAAAAAAATATTCCTTACATACCATGTAGTAAAAGTAAAAAATGGTTAAAAAGGACTTTAAACATACATGAAAACATTTTTATAAAACTTGGACAAGGATTATAACAATAACCCCAGTAAATACTTACGAATAAACAATCTCGGATAAGAATGATATTGGAATAGTTATCCCTTACCTTACGTCTGATATGCTTCATATGTATCTGAACCTTATGTATAATTATTTAAATAATTTCATTGACTTATTACAGAATCATATTTATTGTTATGATATCATATATGGTTCACTTATGACTTTATATTACCCATTCTTTTGTAAATTCCATGTTAAAGTAGCATTTTGGGTAAAATCGTTTCATTTATCGTATGTGTTTCGACTTGTTTTTCTTGATATTATTACTTAAATACTGATTTAAATAATTCCAGAATTTAAAACATGATTTATAAATAATATATATTCATCATATACATATATATATGATATATCGATAAATGGAATGAAATACATCGTTCATGGAGACGGTAGGTCGTACGTACGCATGAACGATGTTTTCGTTTCCTTATTGAATTGAATGGAATAAAGTAGATGACATAAATATATATATATATAAATCTAGTATCATTAATATGTCATATATTTCATTATTATTCATTATATATACTTTATAATCAATTATGAATGGTTAACATGGAGAATGAATCTTATCGCGTCGTGGAGACGGTAGTCCGTACGTACGCATGAGTGATGATATCATTTCCATGATCGTGTAATTGTATTGAAGTGTATGTATAATATTTAATAATCAATATAACTTTAAAATAATCATATATAGTTATTCATTTACACCATTATACCCATCCATGTAAGGTGGCGGTCGAAAACAGATTACACCGCGGCATGGAGACGGTATTCCGTACGTACGCACGCACGGTGATTTCGTTTTACGTAGGATGGATAGAAGGTGAAATAAGGATGTTTCATATTTATAATAACATATCATTATGTAATTAATACTAATGTTATTACTTTATAATGAGGCAACTAAATAAGAAGAAGTAGAATAAGAAAGAAACTTGGGAGAATCGGAAGAAGTGATTACCTCTTCTTCGACACGCCTCTTTGAAACCTCCACTTAGGGAACTAATATTGGTCTTTGAAGAATACCAGAACCTCTAGGTTGTTTATATGGAAGTGGAGAAGAGAAATTGGTGTGGTTTGGCCGATCTTGAATGCTCAAAGTGGTGTGAGTAGGATAGGGAGGAGGTGCCCTTTTATAAGGGAGGAGAGGGGCACCTTAGGAAAACATAAAATATTATTTTATTATAAAGTCATATTCAGTTTTTAATAACTCCAAATTAATTTATTTATAAGATAAGGTGGGGATGGGTCGAAATAATCTCAACAAATAGGTTTTAGAATAGTTTAGGTTAATATTTTAACCTTATCTTTTAGATTTAACTCTAAGTTAAACAATTTAACTTTTACCGTGTCTTCTTGTTTTCTTACCCTATAAGGTTAATAATCTTACTATAACAATCAAAAAGAACCTAAAGTGGTTCATTATTAATATATATATCCTTATCTAAGTAATTTAACCGAACCTTAGTTTTTTATGAATAAAATAACAATTAATAATATAATATTTCTTTTGAAAACTATTTTATGTCAATTTTGACACTATTTGGTACTTGATTTTTGTGAAAATCATTACAGCATGATTAGTTTGAACAAAGTTAATTAAATAAATACTAACATGTCATATTAACCTAAAAAATTAGTTTAATTCATAAAAAGTCTCAAATTACATTTATTTGGGTATTTATAACATCAATTATGTTAATATTTCATTAATAACAAAATTACTGCATCATCATTGTGTCATAAATAAATTAATTTATTTAATATATAGAAATTATTAATAAAATACCATTATGTAGGAAATTTTTTTATATTTCTAATGAATATTTATAGTAGAATTTATCTTATGCATAACCCTATATTAAAAATGTTTTAGTTATTAAACTTTGATTTTATCTATTTTAACTCTTCTTTAAATAAATTAATAATAAATGTCATAATCTAATCGATGTGAACCTAAATGGTCATATTTTATTCATAAGGATGTTTTTGGTCTAATTTAACTTATCCAATAGAATTAGGACATGTTTTAGGGTAATAATAATATCATTTTACCCTTAATTACCCTATTAACTTTTAACTGTGGTAAATATAAGTAAAAAGTTACTATTCACCGAAAATTATTTTCATCTCATTGAACCACATTTTAGTACTTGATATAAACCATATCTCTTGTATTTTCAAAATTCAATTCACAGAAGTGGTAAAATTTCATTTAAATGAAAAAGTCAGTTTTTTTAACTACCACCAAGTGATTTCACTATTCATCAAAAATTGAAGTTTTTCAGAAAAATATATAAAATTCAGCCTAAGAATTATTTTATATTCCAAATTCAAAATTGAAGTATATTTTTTCATATTAAAAATATATAAGTGGAATTAATTAATTTTAAAATCAATTCCCGTTATCAAAACAAATAACGTGTTTTTAAGAAACAATAACTATCAAAAGATTGATGCTTGTTTATATCCAATTTGAAAGTGAAATTAATTACAATGAACAAAATTGGATTAAATGGTAAAAATATATTCTAATTAAACTTTAAAACCAATTAAAAATATAATCTAACCATATAAATTATTGCGATAAAAAAAATTTAATTAAAATATAGCTTGTTTTTACTATTCATCAAAATATGAAAGTTATCAGAATAATATGAAAATTTTATCCAAATTAAATTTTTATATCCTGATTCCAAGGAAGAATTTTATTTTGTAAAATTGAACTTATAAACATGTCAAAAACTAGATTTAAAGTGGGTGCGCCATCAAACGGTGGCAAAATTGCATTTTTTGAAAAATACTTATTTTACCCGAAAAAATTATTTTGTTCTCATACCATGTTCTATAAAATATGTAAGATGAATAATATTGTTTTAAAATTGAAAATTTAGTTAATAATATTCATAAAATCTATTCCATAATAATATTATAACAATATATCATTGTTTAGTGAAACCCGGTATTATATACTACACACGCTATCGAGGAAGGTCGTGATTGCGTATAATGCAAGCCAAGTCAGGGTTGTGTGTTTTGCAAGACTCCTTTGTTTTCTCATATAACATAATCCAACCATATTTAATTTATACATTTAATATATATATATATACACTCAATGTTGCATAGAATGACTACTATCAAACAAACTTGAAATTGTGTGTAACACAATCCAAGAATAGTGTTGCGTATACTGCAAGCTAATACGGTGTTGCGTATAGAACAAGATAATATTGGTGTGGCATAAAACACATGATATAAAATAAATTAAAAACAATACTTATCATAAAATCTCAGGTTGTTACAATACCTGAGTGTAATAAATTTTCATAGTGTTTTTTATGATATGTCATTCCTTTTTTTAAATAATTATAACAAATATAATAGTACCTTAATTTATTATCATAATTAATGAGATAAAATAATTTCATTATTTTATTAATTATACCACTATTTTATCAAGTCACAATGGCCCTCACCATTGAAATCATAGTGGCTCATATAATGGAAGTTAGAGTGAAAAGAATCCATATTTTCCATCTTATAATCTAGATTGAGTGCATGAAAAATATAAATAATTATTTAGGTAGGTAGTCTTGCCAACTATAAATTTCCAACTCATTGATTCATTGAGTATACTCCCTAATATAGAAATCCTAACTCATATTTCCTTAATACTTACCCCCAAATTTCTATTGGAATGAAAATTTATATTAAACATAATACACATTCATTTAAGTCGACCCATTATCTTAGTTAAGAATTCCCAATAATTAAAATTTCCCCTTACGAAGGTCAAACCGACAATTTAATTAGGGTTTTTTTTAATTTAAATAATATAAGGATTGATTACTTAATATTTACCTGAGATATTTTTTTTATTTTGTGTGAAATTTATTCTTTTATCCATTTACATGTCTTTTTAATATGAATTTGATTTTACTAAGGTGATTAACAATGTATCAATAAAATATTTTTCATAATATTTTTATTTTAATTTAATCGTTTCATATTAATCCATATATTTATGTGACCGTGGACTACAATCCATAATATAAATCATGAATTAGAAAAAAATAAAAAAAATCATGACATGATCCTAATATTTTACTAGTAGTTTATTTATTGTGCGGACAATAAACAAACCATTGACCCTATGGGAAAGACAACTTATTAGGATTGAGTAACAACATTCCAAATTTTTCATAGGTATTTCCTTGGTTTCATTTTTCCTCAGATCTATCTTGATCCAACTCCATGTGCTCAGTTTCTCTTTCCTTATAATGCATTTACTTCACACGTATGTGAAGGGAACAATAAGGGGAGTTTCCATAAAATGAATTGTGGGAATATAGACCTATATATAATAAGGAGGGGGAGATGAATTATAGGAAATCATTTTAATTTAATCATAATAATTGAAAAACCTATGGAGTAACTAAATTAAAATGAACTAATCATCTACGTAAGTCAGTCTAAGCTCATCGACATCGACACATGCAATGAATATTAATTTAATATAACTAGATAAAATTCATTTTGATTCATTCTTAATTATTATAGAGTTCATGAATTAATACAATTAATTATTTTATTAATAAATTTATTCGTTTTATATTAATTATACATTCAAACTATCCTAGATATACCCATGCAATATAATTTAAAAAATATTAAATAAATAAATTTTATTTAAATTTAATTTATCGCAATTTTTACTTGAGGCATGTACCCATATGAACTACCCAACATGGTCATTTTTTTTGAACTTTTCACTCACACAACATATAGATTACATGGTGTGTGTAGTCAACAAATGACACATGGACATGTGTTGTGTAATAGGGAATGTACTACTTTAATACACATGGAGTACCTAGTGTGTTACAACCATACACACCTTGTAGTTCTCAATTTTATGTGAAAATTAAATAATCATTTATTATTTTTTTAAACAATCGCATGATGTGTACTGTCAAAAAATGGAACATAAGAATATGTTTATAAGGATTAATGGTAGAATTAATTTTCTTTTTGTGTAAATCAATTTACACATATAAAACCTAGCTCAATAAATACTCTACATAAAAAAGAACATTTTAATTAAGACATGTATATTAAACACCCAATGTGTGTATTAATAATACACCGCATGTAAATTAATTACACTATGTGTGAATTAATTACACCATGTGTGAATTAATTAATTTCATAGAATGTGAATTAAATATACTCTGTGTAAATTAATTAATTACATCAAATTTGAATTGATTATATATCATGCATGAATTAATTACACACCATATATGAATTAATTAAACATCACATGTGATTTTATTATTCATTGAGTGCATTATACTCCATGAAAATTAATTACATCACTACCACATAGATTTATTTAAATACGCCACAGGTGTGTTATCCTAACCCGAGAGCCACTGATACGGTGCCCTAAGTTGCTCAGTCACATGTCCTCAAGCGCACCTCCTCGTATGTCAAACTATACCAACTGGTAGTGAGGTTGTATAGGTGGTATGGTGGGAAGGATATACCCTCATGATACGAGTAGCATAGTGGTATAAAATATAATTAATAGTGGAATAAGTATAAATAAAGATAGTGGAAAATAATAACAATTGATAATAAATAATAAATAAATGTTCATGTATGAACATGCCATAATGTAGAAGAAAAATACATATAAAAGGTGATACAATAAGAATGGGATTCATACAACCCAAGAAGAATAGAAGAAAAACAAAATCCCCAAGGTCTATATCTATGAGAATCCTGGGCACTTTCTCGGTGATGTGCTCCTAAGATCCTATGTATAATAATAAAAACATACAACATAAGACATGGTACTGAACATGAAATCAGATGATAATATGATAGGGTACCAATCAGTGGACCGAATAGAATGTGAGATATAATCAGTAGGACACCACCAATGGTGTCCAATTCAATTATGTTCATGAATATAATATAAATTAGTGTGAAGTTATAATAAAAGTAAGAAAGTGAAATAATCAATAAATGTAATCAAGTCTAGCACAGGTTCCTCAAGGATAGATGGTTGATTATTCCTACTTCATCCTAAGTCTTAATGTCTCTAAAAAAGTGTCACCATGTATACATACATACATCTATATATATAATTATGTATGTATATATGTGTACTATATATGTGTGGTCATATATTGATATATATATATATATACGTATTACTAGTCATGACCCAAGGCGTAACTCAGACATCCTTGTAAAATCAGAAGAGTCTCATAGGATAACAATGGACGGAATGCCCAAGTATCAAATTTCATAAGGTACGTCATGACCAAGTGTCACATTTAATAAGAGATTTCATGCCCATCAATCATAGAAGAATATGGGATGACATTCCAGTGAATAATAAGGGATGTCATGCCCATGAATGATGAGGGACGTTATGACCATGATTAATGAGTGATTCCATGACCATGAATGATGATGGACACCATTACCATTATTAATATATGATTCCATGCCCATGAATGATGAGGGATTACATGCCTGTGATTAATGAGGGATTATATGCCCATGAATGATGAAGGATGTCATTCCCATTAATAATAAGGGACTCCATTCCCATGAATGATGAGGGATGCCATGCCCATGAATAATAAGGGACTCCATGCTCAAGTATTATAAATAAATTTAATTTCATTTATACCATACAAAAAAATCCATGGTAATCACCCATTACACAATATGATTCATTTAATTAATTCATTCACTTTAAGAGGAAATAAGGGACATATAAATACACATTCTAGTTATCTATTCATTATGACACATTTAACTTCCTCTAATAATTTCATGATCATAATTAATAATGGTCCAAGTGTAAATAGACATAAAATGTCCCCTTTATTGAGTCTATCTAGTCACTCCTAAATAATTAAGGAAATAAACCTTAGAAAGTTGTTTGGATACAAAATCCACATGGCCATAATAATCATTTTGTTATGTGAGTCTTACATGACTGAAAATTAACTTTTTTATTATCAACACTTTTAAGGAAAAAGTGAGAAACCAAAAAGTCCAAAAATTACAATAAAATAAATCCATGAAATAGGATAACCCAAGACAAGACTACAGGATCTGCCCCTCCCCAGTGATTACATCATGATGACATGCCTTCACCATCGCATGACCGCTCAGCTAGTTATCCTGTTCAGGGGTGCATATGCATGGTACCGATGACAGAGCCATACCATCTCAAACTTCCAAATCTAATAGCATTCAATGGTGAAAACTTCTGGCTCCAGAACTCATCTGAAGAATACCCAAGTAGTATGTTGGTTCAAACACATCCAAAATTCAAAAAACTGATCCAAGAACCACCACTGAACTTATCAAACTGTATAACCAAAATCTTCTTACAAAAGTTAAGACATAGATTCATCCAAATCCATCATCCTAAACATACAAATAGAGATCACGATCATACCATGCCAAAGTAGGAAAATCATAAAATTCCACCATTGGTATGTCCCCCACCACCACCGTAATGTCAGAGCCCTATGAAATCATAGATATGAGAAGTCCAACGTGAAGAATTCACACCAAAAACAAAATCAAAACCTCAAAACTAGAATATTGTCATAGAATCCACCACGATAGGCCATCCACATATCAAATTATCTTTCACCAAGGAACATCACGAACAGAGGAAATCCATTTCAACATTGCAAAAGCACCCAAAAAAATTCCGAATCAACCAAAACATAAAGCCTAATCACCGAATACCCACACAAAGGCATATATTCACATCCCAATGATAAAGTTAGAGACCAAGAACAAGAAATCATCACCTCAATGACGACTATCCATTTCATGTCGTGCCATACACCACTGAAATCCCACTCCCAAATCCCATCGCCACCCTCTAAAAAGCCTCGGTGACCTCAACATACAACCCAATGTGCTAACAGGAGCTTTGGAAGCAACCCTCAGACATAGATACTGGTACTCGGCCACTGGACCATCATCGCGCCTCCTTGAGAAGCCCTATCCATTGTAGGTAGAGTGAGGTGAGAAGCAGACCAACAACTGAGAGAAATGCCAATGCAGCAGAGCCCACATGGTCGCATGACATCATCGTAGAAAGAGGAATCCACCATGATCACACCATTCAGATGTCGGGGAGTTCTAATACAACCTGAGGAGGAATGGAGGAATGTGGCGATGGGGGAACCCCAGCTGGGTAGCACCCCTTATGGGCCAATTGGTGATTCCACAACATGTGAGTCTTAAATCTAATTCCAACTACTTCTATTACAAATACATACTTCATAATTTCACATGGTCCTAGTATGGATATAAGACTTATATAAATTCTAACAATTCTTTTAAACCTCATAATATGATTCCT